>RYFJ01002479.1:0-444164 GCA_003991445.1 Oryza meyeriana var. granulata
CCAGAGAGAGATCAGACGACGTCGCTGGACAGTCAGGCGTGTCGAACTCATATAACGAATCTCGAGAGGCCCTATAACAAACTGTCCTGTTGGGTAAACGAGCTGCAAAATAGGAAAAGCTTACACCGTCAGATGTTTGCGCATCAAGTGCTAAACATAGAATTCACATTATTGTACCTCAACGGCGACACCATAACCGGTCCCCATAGTCCGGAGGATCCTCGGCCACTGCCCGTTACAGCCTTCAGGGGCCGCCTCTAGTAGGGAAGAGTGCTGAATCAGAGGACGGCCTATCGTTGAACCGCTCAGGGCGGTGCGCCCATGTAGCTGCAGAAGGAGGGGACCTGGCGATCAATCGCACCTGGATTCGGTCTTTGTGCACCCTGCAGTCACAAAAGCACGGTACGGCGCCGCTAGCACAGGCAGATCCCCAACTTCCACTTGCGGTATGCCGACCGTCCTCCGCTGTTAGCAGAGATTGTACGAGCGAGTGGATCAGTCTCTTGCTACCACCCGTGCCGTGGTGCTTCAGATCGTCAAGTTTACTCCGGCGTAAAGGAGCTTATAGTCAGCAGCTTGTTGGCTTTTAGATCGGATGAATTGTGAATGAAGGAATCCGCTGACTTACGTGAACTTGTAGGCAGCCCAGCCTGTGAGGGGTCCGTTCGGGTGTAAGGCGGTAGCGAATCTCCGGGTTGCCAGTTCAGGTCGACGATGCACGGCTCGAACGAGCAGTGATGTCCTTGCGACCACAGTGCCACCCTCGATCGGGCCGACTGTGCGTCTCCTACGAGGGGGAAGTCCTAGCAGGTACGACACGTCCTGGAGTGTCGGAGTCTTCCTCGCCGCACGTAAGGTGGAACATGTGGGTCTCTCGGTCTCGCAGCGATCCACGCATGCTGCCAGAAGTGATGCCGTCAGCGTCCTGCGTGGTGAGCGTCGCTCTGCGTTTCTGGTGCGGGCTCAACTAGCCTACACAGCGGAAGAACTCCAGCCTCACACAACTTGCACAATATAGCACTGTAATCAATATTGAGGAACATAGATATGCACAAACGATGTGAATGAATATTCGTAAAGCTTTTACCTCTCACGGAACCGAGGGTCTATCCGCAAGAGGTGACGTGAAGGCTGTGGCCGGAAGGTGGCTAGGTGGGCACCCTCCACGGCTGACAAGTAAGACCGGTGAGACTGGTCGAGACCTCGGTCCAACAGCTCCGGTGTATGGTACGCCATACCTGCATGCAAATAGAGAATTAACATTAATTATTATTAAAGTTTATAGTATTGTTACATGATAATAAAAAACAACAGTACGATACATATCATTCTATAACAAAGAACTAGTGTAGACTTACACTACACCGTAGCACCACCAATTGTTCGAGAACACCTAAGACGGGGTCGTCTTGAAGTTGTGCCTTCACCGTAGGACGACTGCCATCAGCGGCTGAACCCGCGGTCCAGCTTCCGCGCACTTGGACCGGTTGCATCCTTTGGACATTTCCTTATATGTGTGACTTGTTTGGTCACACTTTAAACAACGTTTATGCCTTCCACCGGCTTCTGACTCATCCATATCATTATGGATGCGTCTTGTCTTGTGGCGACCTGTTTTATCTCTCAATTTTGTTGGGTCATGAAATGTACATTGAGCTTGAGAATGCTCTATAGTAATGTAACCGCAAATACGCGAAACCGTATATCTCTCCGCTCCATGTATTATAATTGCTTCTTTCCTGAAATAAGGTGAGACAAAGCGTGCTTCTATCCCGCACTCACGTCGCTTGGCAATAACGTGAGAGCATACCGGCTCTTATGGAGCAGAGTAGTTTTATCGGCTACGAGACTTGCATGTCCCGTCTTTCTTCAGCACAGACTCCTACACAACTCTTTTGCCAGTTAGAAAGAAATTCCGCGCATGCCCTTGTCGACACACAATATTTCAAATCTGTGTTCTTGTGTGCCTTGAGGTAGAGCACGATGTTTTTGGGCCTTTTTACTTTTATCTTGCAGATACTTCGTCAGTAGTATGCCAAATAAAATATTATTGTCTATTATTGAGGGCCTTAGCTGCTCTGAATACCGATCTCTGAAGTACTTGTTATGTGCCATGCAAAATACAATTCAAACTAATGCCAATAAGTGGGAGCTCTCGAAACACTACGCAATCACCCGGTTATAACCTCTGCCAAATTTGTGTCATTATGCCAAACCGAGAACCATCCTTGTCATACAACAATGCCCATTTCTCCTTTGGCTCATTCTCAATCCAATCTGAAAATTTTCTAACTGAGGATACAGACCTTCTTCTCATATGCGGTCCGTCACTTGATAGAGGTCCAAGAGCTTGTAGAGCCTCATCCCCTCTAATGGTAGTCCTCCTGGACTGCTCATCCTGTTAGTTTAGAGTCGGAGCTCATCGAACCTCCTCCAAGCTACATCTTAATTTCTTCTCTTGATTCTGAGCGTAAAGCCTCTTGAAAAGATCCATAAGGTGCTTATTCTTAAATTGTCTGTAGAAATTAGCACCCATATGACGTATGCACCATCTACTTTGGACATCAGACCACCTTGATGGGTATTCCTTCTCAACACATCCATATCTCAATTCCTCAATTACACGCAGCAAACCGGCGTGACGGTCATTTATAAGGCATACGTCTGGTCTCATCTATACAATTGCAGACTTAACCCTTTCTAGAAACCAATACCAGCTATCAGTTTTCTTACTCTCAACAAAAGCAAAAGCCACTGGTAGAATTTGGTTGTTTCCATCAACTTCAATTGCTGTTAAGATCTGCCCTCTGTATTTTCCGGTCAGAAATGTCCCATCGATGCAGAGGATGGAACGACAATGGACAAATGACTGAATGCAAGCACCTAATACAAAGAATACTCGTTGCAACATACTTTTATTACCATGGTGAATTGATGGAAAGGCTTTTAGGTCGTAGCACGTCTCTGGATTCTTCTGAAGAACATACAGCCCCTAACAGATGAGGCAAATTATCATAGGATGCTATCAAATGTGCCAAATCTCATCTATACAACCTTTTGTTTTGCCCTCCAAGCCTTCTCCATAGCTAATTGCTGTATTTTGAATTTACTCTTCAATAGTCTGACAATTGACCTTGGTTCGTACCCTAGATTATTGATAATATGGGAGTACATCTCTGTTGCAACAAATGCGGATGTCATGTTTCTTGTGATATTTTTCAACCCACCGGGTAAATAATATGAATACTCAGTCACGATTGAAATTACAAAAGAGAGAGATAATCTTTCCATTTACCCTTGAATGCGTGCACCAGAAGGTACACTATGGACACTCATCCTTCATGCACTTTACTTCATAGACCGATTTGCTTGACTTCACGACCGAGAACTCCCTTTGAAGTGACACGGCCCATTGTTTTACTGCCTCCTTTAAATCCTCTATATATGACATTACTTAACCCCTGGATGACCTCATTCTCCTTGTACTCTCATGGCACATGATGTCCCTCAGAGATAGCAAGCCCAGAGAAGTCCTCGTTGCTCCATTCTGCAGGCATCACGGTGTCCTCATCAGATGAATCATTATGCTCTGCTTGTCATCCATTTTTTCGACGATGGTGTTGATTTGTTCTCCCTCATCTGCCACACCTGTTGGTTGTCTATATTCTTCATTCCCTCCTTCATTATTTTCCATTGTTTCGCTATCACCTCCCGCCGTACTTGGACCCTCATCATCTTGCACGGGCATTGCACCAGCGGTGTTATCTTTCTCATATATTGACACAAGTATGCCCAGTGGCCAACCACGTTGGAATGCATTCTCCACATATCATCTATAAGTGGCAGTGCAATCCACCGGCATCAGTTTCAAAAAAAAACTTTCAGCTGCACGACTGACTACTACATACAAAGTTATTGCGTTGAGCATGGGGTTCAGTCGAAACCCTCGCATCAGCTAGTTGTACACTGACCCAAAACTTCTCTCAGCTGGTCTATCAATCCCCTTAGCCGTTGAACTAAAATCCGACAGATCTACCCCTTCTGGACCATATCTAGCATTCCCTTGCCCGTGAAATAACTGAAATATCACCTTATTTAACATTTCTATTGATGAAAAAATATAGTTAAACTAGGTACCAATATCTCCTCACATCTCTACAAAAATTAAATCATCTAACAGATTAACTAAAAACCTACAGATCTACGAGTAATAACTTATTTTCATATACTACTATACACATAAGCAGTACAATACTACATCAATATATGCATAGAAATAGAAATTACAAAGGAATAATAGATTTTACCTGCAGACGAATCAACAAACTGACAGAGCTTCGCTGCTTTCGTTCAGGCTCGCTCTTAGCTCTCTCTTCTTTTTTTCTGTGATTTCAGTGAATTTTATGATATTTTTGGAGTCTGGGAGGGGGTTTTATACTGGGTTGCTCAAAACTGCTCTTCCAGAGGGCGGCAAAGGGGCCGCCTGCAAAATGGCTGACGGCCGTGGGCCGCCCGACCGACGGCCGTCAGCCACGTCATCAAATCGAAATCGCCCTCCCAGAGAGCGGTGGAAGTATATTTCTGTAAATTTTTGAAATAAAAATGTAGTTTTATAAATATTTTATTAAATAAATATAAAAATAAAAAAAATTCCCGTGCCGTATCTCCCTTGGGCCAGAGACCTCTGCTCATCGTCTTCCACTAGGATCTGGGAGTGGCTTGAGCTCCACACCCTCACCGGCCCAGATTAATGTAGACGCCTCCGCTAAACAGAGCACTGTCTTCCCCCCTAACCTTAGGCGTTTGATCAACTGTTATCCAGAATCAGTTTGGTTGCTATGGTGCAGTGATATTTTAAATTTGCTGGCAAGTTATTTCGGTTCCTCTTTATTTCCTTTCCTATAGTAGTATATGCTCAATTATTACTATCAGATTCATATTTTATTTTGCACCGTTGTTTGTATATTTGTAATTCTTTGAATTCAATCCCCTTGGTCCATTTACTCCTGCTGGTAGTTGTCCAGAACTTTTTTCTTGATTATACAGCCAACCTCCAATTATTATATTAGCTTGAAATATGCTTCCTAACACTACCGTACTTCCATCCCCTTAATTTTACATTCCACTATATATTCTGCATGTCTGTACCTATTTCGTTGTTTTTGTCAGGAAGTTGGTGAACTAATTAGGCAAGACGAAGCGATGAAAACACAAGCGTGTGTATTAGCTGTACATATCGTTCAGGTGTTTTATTGGATTACAAAGATATCTTCCCTTTCATTTCCGTTATCTTTTTGCAAACATGTAAATTAGCATGAACTTCTTTCCAACAGTCGATAAAAATAGTTTCAGTGAGTACAACCTAATAAACTAACAGGTTTTTTCTTTGTGGTGTTGTTTTCTTCCGAGTAAGAATCTGTAAAATTATTCATGGATTATGTGTATCAGTTGGTCCTGAGAAGTTCAGGTAATAAATGGGAGTTTACTTTCAAGAAAAACTGGATAGTTCACCTGAATAATATAGGCTTCCTCTTTATTGATGGTAGTAGTATGGCCTGCAACATTTACTGACTAATGCGTTCATAACTCACTGTGGCAGCATTCATCGTATAGGTGGTGCTCTTAGGTTAAGATTAACCGATGACTTTTAGTTAAGAAAAAGCTTATGCCCCAACAACCAAACATTTTAATTGCAAGCCCTACAGATTCAGGTTTTTCCTGATTTGACAAATTATATTTCCATGAGGGAAATCTTGCCCAGCAACCAAATATTTTAGTTTCAGTCCCGTATGGGTTCTCACATTTTCTTTCCACTAAAACAAGATCCGCCTGATTCTTTTTGTTTGTTATTGCTTGATTATTCACTTAAAATTTTCATACCACGGGATTGCTTAAGTAATTCCCGCGGCAAAGCCTTAGGGTTTTATCTAGTTTTGCCATATAGCTACCCCCAAGAAATAAACACACATTCAGAAGTAAACCAAAACGAGCGCAGATAGACCTGTGGGCAGTGCTTTCAATAATGATCTACTCCATCCATTCTAAAATATAACTACCTATAGTGTAGTGGAGAAATTAAAGATTGGAGTGAAAAGCCTAAAACACCCGTCATTAATGTATGGTGGCTTGAGAGGATTAATGATAGTATGGGTGTGATGCAGATCTCAATGTGATGATCCACTAGGAGTAGCATAGAAAGTAATAGAACAAAAATCAGCTTTTGTATGTTCTAAGTAGCTATATTTAAAACAAAATCTAAATATAAAGGTAGCTATATTTTAAAATATATGGAGTAGCTAGTATTGCATTTTAGGCCCACAAGCACAAGTTCATGGTCTTCGTGGCCGTGCTGTTGCGTTTTGAACCCATTTGACATTTGTACCGAGATGGTCTTAAGTCTTAACTAGCCGGGCCTAGCGTGTTATATGAAAAGAATATATCTGGGCCTCAGTTCCAATTGGCCAGCCCATGCAGCCCACGTACGCCTTCCTTGCATCCACGGTTTAATCTCCAACAAATGCATGTGCCTAAGACGAGAACGTATTCTACTTACACAAGCTTCTCATGTATTTACTGTCTATACTAACTAATAAATATTATCAAAAATTCTAGAAAAGTTTATACATTTAATTACAATAGCGTTACACCTATGTGTTTAAATCCATTATAATTAAGCCATAAAAAATAAATAATTTTTGACAAATTTATACTCTTAAAATTATCAGTTTTTTATTTTTTGATTACGATTAAAATATAATGAATTTAAAGATAAGATGTTATACATAGGTGTAATACTATTGTAAGCACATATATAGTTTTTAAGAATTTTTGGTGATAATTTTTAGTTGATATGTACGGTAAAAACCGTACTAATTTGCTAATTGCGTATTTTCTAGTAGCTCCCACATTCAATGCCAAACGCAGGATTGAAATTTAGTGGGTGCTAGTGGATTTTTTTTTTTAAAAAAAACAACGCTAGTGACTGAAGTGGACAAAGCCATTTTTTTTATTCAAAATTATACATGAATTGCATATAAACATACCAAGTAATACAAATAAATCAAAGAAAGTAATTCAACAATGCCTTGCGCAGTCCTACAAACCGATAAACATGAATAAATAGCCATTTATATATTAATATTATCAAAACTAGTGGATTTTCCCACTTAATTTTACATGGCTAGTTGAATTGAATTTGATATATAACTCTTACTTTCTGTTTCCATTTATCAAATATACAACCGATGTCATCCAACACAAAATATATGGATTTGTTATATTCGATCTTAACAAATACCTAGTTAAATTCAGTTTGGATTCTTAATTATAGGTTTTCATGATTTGACATTTCCAAAATTCGGAATTAATACATATAGAGATACTCGGTCTATAGTTTCAATTATATTTTTATGATTTAGTAAATCAGAAATTCGGAATTAATGAATACTAAGTTGTATCTTATCCGGAGTCTCAATTTGTACTTTGTTTTGGAGTCTCAACTGTAGTATTTTCCTGATTTAATAAATTCAAAATTCATAATTAATATAATTAATCAGTGAATTGCACTGTGGATCAGCTATTTTTATCCTAGTTTCACTTTCAACCACCCTATGGACAATTTTTTTTCACTTTGAACCAGATTTTGATACCAAAATTTACACTTTGAACCAG
The DNA here is from genome assembly GCA_003991445.1 of Oryza meyeriana var. granulata. Lineage (NCBI taxonomy): Eukaryota > Viridiplantae > Streptophyta > Magnoliopsida > Poales > Poaceae > Oryza > Oryza meyeriana. Next base: position 7,672 of record RYFJ01002479.1, read on the forward strand.
TGGCCCATACTACCAAATGAAATGAAAGGGGATAGCAGCACGGCGAGCCCTTCTCCTTCCACGCCGACGCCGCCCACGGCGCCACTTTTTTCCCTTGGCCCCAACGACGCTAGCAAGACGTTGTCTCGATAAAAATAGCTGACGATCCCCCCTCCATTCTCATGCTTGAGGCCCAGACATCTCGAGCATATGCACATACATGGTGGCTTCCTCAGCTTGGCCTGAGACGAGATGGATGCCAATGATGAGCGCAGTGGGCAATGGCTAGGGGCGGCGGAGTGGGCAGCAACTGTCAATGGTGAAGTTGAAGAAGAAGGCCTAATCTAAATTGCAGTAACACATTGCAGTTTTACTTGGTCTAAAGTAAAACAAAGTTACTAAGGCATGGTCCAATGTGCAATCTAGGTAATAAAACCTGGTCCAGTATGCAACTCACTCTTAGTAAATATTACTCCATCCATCCTAAAACAATTATTATTTTAGAAGGGAGTGGGTGAAATTAATAGAAAAAATGATATGGATGTCTCTCATTAAATAAGAAATGTTTAAGGAGGGAGAGTATGGTTGGAGGTAAGATATAGAGAATTTAAATAAGGGGTGTTGAAGACAAAAAAAAAAAAAGTAGTGATAGCTGTATGGAATAAATTTTGAATCGTAGCGCGTCAATTGTTTTGGGACGGACGGAGTAAGTTGCACTTGGTCAAAGTCTTAATTAGTCTTTTATGATAATAATTTATTATTAATTAATAAACACTGAGTTGTGTTCATTTGAATTTTAATTATAATATTTTCATGATTTAATAATTCTAAATTTTGAATGAGAAATACTAATTTGATATTAACTGTCTAAAATATGTAGCACGTACCGATGGCACGGTTTATGGTTAGTAGTTAGAATTGGCGTGCGTATACTGTGTTACTGGATTTTCTGACACCAGCTCCAGTCTTGCGTGTATCGGTTGAATTATTTTTCTCTCTGATGGTTGTTGATTTTTGGCAAAAATTTGTTGCTTCAGTTCGTGTGAGCATTCAGGGTTATTTTATATTTACAGCGTACAGCAATTGTGAGAGCATGTGTGCATCAGCGCATACAAGCATATATATATTCTGCTGTGGAACACTTGAGTACTTTCTTGGCCTCAAAGTATAATACTAACTTTTAGTCCTTGGCATAATTATGAAGAAGAAGAATAAAAAAAACTCTTCTCGAAGTTGGTAGGCTAGGCTGGTTAGGATGATAATAAAGAATCATTGTCATGATTAATATTTTGTGATGAACAATTGACTTTGAAAATGATTTATTTAATAAGAGATTGGTTTGAAAATAGCTGTGAATATTGGTGTGAGTGTGTGTGACTAATGTGGGTTAGGTAGCGATATATGTGTCCAGAAATAGTTGTTTTTGTCTATTTGTGTGCAGGTGACTTATGGTCAATCTTGGTTAACGGTAGAATCGTGACTACGCTCAGGGAGGAGTCGAAGTCTAGAATGATCAAGAATGCCGGGTGATGAGATTAGATATAAGGTGGCACATGGTGGATGGACATCGTGTGCGAAGTCTTCGCAACGGACTTCACAAGTTGCATGTGCAAGTGCCGGAAAAATTGTGAAGAAAATCAAATGGAATGGAAGAAATATTGGAGTACATAGTGCGCACTATAGTGAGAGGTACTGTAGCATCCCGGTAGTACTGTAGCATGCAGGTGTATGTGCATGCTACAAGGCAAGAAGCAGCAAGCAGGCAGCGGCTCGGAGATGGTACCGCAAGCCCACGCGGCGGCATGCAGAAGTCGGACTGGGCTTTGCTACAGTATGACTACTGTAGCAGAAACAGGCAGGTTTTGATACAGAGAGAGAGGAGATTTTAATTTGGAAAATTGTAATTGGTTTTAGGAAATTAAGGGTTTGAGTCCTAGTGGGACTAGGAGTTCTACTCTTACTTTGTGTAGAATGTTTTAGGTATAAATAGATGATGGATGAAGACTTAGAGACATAACGTTTGGAAGAGAAAAGTTAGGATTTAGCCTTAAGAGAGAAATGAGTGCTTTGTATGTACATTGTAAACACATCTTGATGCAATAAAGAGAATAATTCTTCAAGATTTGCATTGTTGTTCGGGAGTTTTATCGAGATCGTTTTCAATCTGTTTGCAGGTGGTTAGACCGGGAGATAATCGGCAGTCAGACCGGTAGCGAGGAAACGGTCAGACCGGCGGCAAGAACAAGGTCGGACCGGTGTCTTTCAGAAAGGTTGGAGATCTTGATTAAAGTAAAATTAACTTTATTGGTTCAGAGGTAACTTTTTATTCCGCGAAAAGTTTGTTTTTTGGTAATCCTACCATTCACCCCCCTTCTGGTAGACTTAATTCTTGTCTTTCGATCCTATAAGTGGTATCAGAGCCTTGTTTTTGTTTCTCTTTTGATCTTAATCGATCTTGAGTTGCCATGGCGGATAAATATTCAATTAAGCTACATGTTTTTGATGGAGTTGATTTTTCTTATTGGTGCAAAAAGATGCAATCTTATATTATGTCAGAAGGCTTCGACATTTGGTAAAAAGTTTTAAAACCCTATGTTATTCCTGAAGAGATTACTACGGTTAATAAAATTGATTTTGAAAATAATTGTAAAGCTCGTAATTATATTTTAAATAGAGTTTCTTGTTCTGATTTTGATCGAATATCTCATTTTGGAACTACGCATGAGATGTGGAAGGACTTATGTGACTTTCACCAAGGATCTTCTAACATCAAGAAACTGCGTAAAGATGTTTTTAAAAAGGAGTATATGAAATTTGAGATGAAATCTGAAGAAGCTCTTGATGATTATTATGCTCGCTTTAACAAAATTTTGAGTGATCTTCGTTCTGTTGATGATGCTTATGATGCTATTATACTCAGTTTGAAGTTTCTCGACATCTTTTAAATGGTATTGACATGTCTATTTGGGAGATGAAAGTTACATCTATTTAGGAATCTGTAAACATGAATACTTTAACATTGGAATATTTGTATACCAAATTAAAGACACATGAGATGAATATTCTTTCACGAAAAATTGATTCAAAATCTTCTGCTTTAGTGTCTTCTTCTAATTATTCAGTCAATGCTTCTTTATCACTTTCTTTAACTGCTTTTATTGCCATATCCGATGACCAACTCGAGCAAATCTTGGAGGAAGACTTGGTTTTGTTAACTAACAGACTCTCTCGAGCTTTGAATAATGTAAGAAGCAGAAAACGAGGAGGTCCAATCCGGTGCTTTGAATGTAGAGAGTCTAATCACATTCGCGTCAATTGCCCTAAGCTCGGGAAAGGAACAAAGAAAGATGAAGAGGACAAGAGCAAAAAGGAGAAGAAGAAGAAGATATTTAAAGGCAAGAGAAACAAAGAAAGTTACAAGAAGATGCTAAACAAAGTATGTGCTGCCTTTGAACAAGGAAGTGACGTCGACTTTGGTAGTGAGGAAGAAGATGATGACAAAGGCAAAAATATCTCTGGAGTATGCCTCATGGCTCGTGGAGGATCAACATCTAGGGAGTCTGATTTTGATAACGAACACATTGAGGTAACATTTTTTCAAGATATAATTATTTCTCTTGGCTTTAAGATTCAAAAATATAAAAAAAACATAAAACAACATGACTTTATTGTTGAATCTCTTAATGCTGAAATTTCTAGATTGAAATATCTAATTCCTGATGATGATAATTGTACATCTTGTGAAGTTTTATTTTCTGAAATTTCTTCTTTACGAGATGTTTATGCTAATAACTGTTTGAGATTAAAATCTGAAATTGAGAAAACAAAAGTTTTTGAAATTTCTTTGGCTCTTGGTCTTGCTTTACATTATCATATTGCTAATGAGTTAGTTTGACAAAAAATCTTTTAACAAATATAAAGTTGCTTTTGGTGCAAGTTCTTTGTTCAATGTTTTATGTGCTAAAAGAATTAGACAACACAAGGAGGTTTCAAGTTCTAAAACTTGCTCAACATGTTTTGTGAATGAGATAAAAGTGAAAAATGCTCTTGGTCGTGTTGAGTATATGGAGAATATTATGAAAACTCTTGAGATGATTTCTTGTTCAAACTGTAAAAAAGAAAAAGGAGTTTTAGTAGATTGAGAAAAATGTGCTAACTTGACAAAAGAAGTTTCTTATTTGAAAAGTTCCTTGCAACGATTTTCTGATGGTAAAAAGAAACTTAACATGATTTTAGATCAATCAAAAGTAAGCACACATAATAGAGGGTTAGGTTTTGATCCACATGCTTATTTTACTAATCATCAACCTTCTATTTTGAGTGTCATAAACAATGGAGAAATTTTGATAAAACCAAAACCTAAGAAAACTATTTTCAAATCTGCTGGAATTATGTCTTCTCTTTCTTCTTCAAACCAAGATATTTCTACTGCAAAACCTTCAATTTCAAAATCATCTTCTCGTGTAAAGTATACATGTACTTTTTGTGAAAAAGATGGACATTTGGTTGGTTATTGCTTTAGACTTGCTCGTAAATAGAAAAAAGAAAGAGAAATTGCTTTTGCAAAATTAAAGTGGCAGAAAAGGCGTACTGTTTTGAGAGCTCCGGTCCAACCGACGTACAGACGCCGGTCAGACTAGCCAGCAGTCCAACCGCTGTACTACTGCCGGTCAGACCGGACTCAGCTAGTTTTTATGAAAAATAAAAGTGGTACTGGTTTTACTCGTACGGTTATGCCTATTGGTTCTTGTGATCATGTGTCTTAGTACTGGATTCTTAAATTTCTTTTATCTAACCTCAATACTGAGGCATCGACATCTACGTGTTTGTAGGCTTTAACAGCAAGGAAAGAGAACGTGTGGATAATGGACTCCGGTAGTTCGCGACACATGACTGGTGATAAAAATTGGTTCTTCTTTCTCAAACCGACATCCAAGACGGAATCGATTATATTTGGAGATGTTTCTACTAGTGTAATTCTTGCTTCAGGATCGGTCAAGGTAAGTGATAAATTTACCTTGAAAGATGTCGCTTTGGTTGAAAATTTGAAATACAATTTGTTTTCAGTTTCTCAAATAATTGATGAGGATTTTGAAGTTAGATTTAAAAAATCTAAAAGTAGAATTCTTGATTCTTCTGGATCTTGTGTTTTGGGAATTTCTCGTTATGGAAGAGTTTTTAAAGCTGATTTTGAGAATTATATTTCTTCTGAGATTACATGTCTAGTTGCTAAATTTTCAAAGGATTTAATGTTTTGGCATCGTAGACTTGGACATATAGGTTTTGATTATCTTACTAGAATTAGTGGTTCGGATCTTGTTCGTGATTTGCCAAAACTCAAAAAGGATTTTGATTTGGTTTGTTTCCCCTGTCGCTATGCTAAGATGGTTGCTTCTTCACATACCTCAGTTGTTTCTGTAATGACTGATGCACCAGGACAGTTTTTACATATGGACACTATTGGTCCAGCTCGAGTGCAATCTGTCGGAGGAAAGTGGTATGTTTTGGTTATTGTGGATGATTACTCTCGATATTCTTGGGTTTATTTTATGACAATTAAAAATGAAGCTTTTGATCATTTTCGAAACTTATATCTTCGTTGGCTCTTGAACTTCCTGAATCCTTGAGAATGATTAGAAGTGATAATGGTGGAGAATTTAAAAATGTTTCTTTTGAACAATTTTGTGCTGAAAAAGGTCTTGAGCATCAATTTTCTTCTCCACGTGTTCCTCAACGAAACGGTGTTGTTGAAAGGAAAAATCGTTCTTTGATTGAGATGGCTAGGACTTTGCTTGATGAATATCATACTCCAAAAAAATTTTGGGATGAAACTATTAATACAGTCTGTTATATTTCCAATCGTGTTTTCTTGAGATCTAAACTTGGAAAAACTTCTTTTGAGCTTCGCTTTGGTCATCAACCTAGAGTTTCACATTTGCATGTTTTTGGATGTAAGTGTTTTGTGTTAAAATCTAGAAATTTGGATAAATTTAAGGCACGTTCAACTGACGGAATTTTTCTTGGATATTCCGTTCACTCTCGTGGTTACCGTGTGCTTGTTTTGGGAAGTAACAAGATTATAGAAACTTGTGAAGTTACTTTTGATGAGGCTAGTCCGGGTACTAGACCAGAAATTGTAGGTACTTTATCACAGGTTCAGGGGGAGGATGGAAGCATATTTGAGGATGAAAGCGACGACAAAGAAGAAGAGCTCGAAGTGGTGGCAGGTCTGACCAGCCCTTAGATCGGTCCAACCGATGGCAACCAGACGGTTCGACCGGAGGCAGAGAGCCGGTCAGATCAGGAGGGTCCAGAGAGCTCGGGTTCATGCTAGATCGAGTCTGATGGATCTCCAAAAGCAACTTCGACAATTTCAAGTTCAGACCATGATGTTGCTGCTCCTTTGCACATTCAACGTCGACATCCTCCGGAACAAATTATCGGTAACATACATGAACGTATTACACGATCCAAGATGATATTTACTGATTTCTTTGCTCATTCTGCATTTATTGCTTCTTTCGAACCCAAAAGTGTGTCACATGCATTAACTGATGAATCGTGGATTAACGCCATGCATGAAGAACTTGAGAATTTTGAAAGAAATAAAGTTTAGACCTTAGTTGAACCACCTCCTGGTCATAATATTATTGGAACTAAATGGATTTTCAAAAACAAACAAAATGATGATGGTTTAATAGTAAGAAATAAAGCTAGGCTTGTTGCACAAGGCTTTACTCAAATTGAAGATTTGGATTTTGATGAAACTTTTGCTCCAGTTGCTCGGATTGAAGCAATTAGACTTTTGCTGCTTCAAAAGGTTTTAAATTATTTCAAATGGATGTTAAAAGTGCTTTTCTAAATGGTTTTATATAGGAGAAAGTTTATGTTAGATAACCATCTAATTTTGAAAATTCAAAATTTCCAAATCATGTTTTCAAATTGTCTAAAGCTTTGTATGGTTTGAAACAAGCACCTAAAGCATGGTATGATAGATTGAAAAATTTCTTACTTAAAAAAGTTTTCAAATGGGAAAAGTGAATAAAACTCTCTTTGTTCTAAAGCGTGGTAATGATCAACTTTTCGTTTAGATTTATGTAGATGATATCATTTTTGGTTGTACTTCTCACGTTTTGGTTGTAGAATTTTCTGAGCCAATAAGCAGTGAGTTTGAGATGATGTTAACGCCAAAATTTGGCACGGCTCTTTAGCAGATTCGGTTAAGAAAAAATCACAGATGACTGGTGAAGATTGATCCAGAGGAGACCGAGTTTGGGAAGAGATCGTGAAGACCACAGTATGGCAGTAAATTACCTTATCTATTAATTAGGTAGTTTTGATAATTTTTAGGAAACCTGATCTCGTATCCGATCAGGGCTTGTTAGTTTTCCGTTTATAGATAGGAAAGTATGTACCGTGTCCTATAAGGACTCCTGTAACTCAGGGTATATATACGTATGCCCAGGCACCTTGTAAACTATCCACACAGATCAATCAAATTCGGCGCATCGCCACCCTTTCGACGGGTTCTTGCTTCTCGAGCGGGGCTGCATCGGTTAGGTCCGAACTCCTGCGAGAGGGTAAGACTCGTCACCCCTTACCCAGGTGTATCTGCCCTGTCTACGACTGCATCGGTTCGGTCCGACCTCTTAGGCCGATCAGGTATACCACATCACGCGTGCGTAGATCTTATCAGCTTACTGGGGGCGATTTATCATCAGTTCGTGCTGCATCTGTTGGGTCCGACCTACTGAGCTGCCAACGATAAATCGTGCCTGCTAGGTTGATGATTTTTGCGCAAGTGTCTTATCGGAATGTATAGCCGATAAGTTATCTTATTACATCACAGTTGCATTAGGTCTATCGGCTTGTTGAGGTTCCTTTATTATTATTAATCTGTGCTGCATCAGTTAGGTCTGAACTACTAGATTGATAATAATAGATTTATCCTTGACAAGCCGATCAGTGTATATGCGACGTTCTATCGAAGTGCTTAGCCGATAGGTTATCTTTTTATAAAGCCGACTGTATTATCTTTACTATTTTGGTCATCTATATTATCATCGGTTTTCTAGCTGATGCACATGTGTTTCCTTGGCAGTCGGCTAGTTTACTATTCTGCCTATCTATTTTATCATCGGCTTCTAGCCGATGCACATGTTTATACTGACAGCTTATCTATTTGCTTATAGCGTTATCGGTTTCCTAGCCGATACACAGGTGCCATCGGCCATCGGCTACAAGGGGCCTACATCAGTCCGTATCGGCCGATAGCCGATGTGCAATTGCTGTTGACCCGGGCACGAGCACGCCAAGGACAAGGGCCCGGGTACAGGCGTAGCCGATGTGCGAGCACTGTTGGCGCCATCGGCTGAAGGAAGACTTTATCGGCTTATCGGCCGATCGCTACTGGTAGCCGGATGCGGGCACGAGGTCCCGGGCTCAGGCAACAGACGAGAACCCGAGTGCGGGCAACAGGCGAAGACCCGTGCGCGGACATAGGTGAGGGCCCGGGCAAGTCGGGCAGTCGGTTCAGGGGAATTCGGTACAAGAGCCAGCGGCGATCGGCTGGAAGGAATCCGTATCGGCTTGCTGGCCGATTGGATCAGCGACCTAACTTTTCATCTCCTTGTCAATTATCGGGTCAAATTGACTGGCACGCCCGCGAACCTCAAGATTTTAGGACCTGCACTGGAGCTAAGCAGATCTCCCAGGCCTTCGTATGTTCAATCGCATCAAACCAGATCATCAACAAGCTTCTTGGCACACCCGGTAGTTTTTGGTGCGAACAGATGAGTATGATGGGAGAGTTGAGTTACTTTTTGGGATTGCAAATCAAGCAAACAGCACACGGAACATTTGTACATCAAACAAAGTACACAAAAGATCTTTTGCGACGTTTTCAGATGGAGAATTGTAAGCCGATTTCAACACCAATGGGATCTACTACTGTTCTGGATCCAGACGAAGAAGGCGAGGTTGTTGATCAAAAGGAATATCAAAATATGATTGGATCGCTGTTGTATCTCACTGCATCAAGGTCAGACATACAATTTGCTGTGTGTTTGTGCGCTCGATTTCAAGCCTCTCCTCGTGTTTCATATCATCAAGCCGACAAGCGTATTTTAAGGTATTTACAACATACTCTTGAATTTGGGATATGGTATTCTACTTCATCATTTATAAGTTTACATGCTTTTTCGGATGCGGATTTTGGGGTTGTAGAATAGATAGAAAAAGTACAAGTAGTACATGCTATTTTCTTGGTACTTCTCTTGTTGCATGGTTTTCTAGAAAACAATCTAATGTTGCTTAATCAACTGCTGAATCTGAATATGTTGCTGCTGCAAGTTGTTGTTCACAAACTCTTTGGTTGATTTCAACTTTGAAAGATTATGGTTTGAGTTTTGATAAAGTTTCAATCTTTTGTGACAACACAAGTGCTATAAACATTGCTAAAAATCCGGTGCAATATTCACGCACTAAGCACATTGACATTCATTTTCATTTTCTAAGAGATCATGTTGAAAAAGAGGATATTATACTTCAGTTTGTTGATACAAATTTGCAATTGGCGGATATTTTCACAAAGCTTTTAGATTCTTCTCGTTTTGCTTTTCTTCGAGGAGAGTTGGGGGTCGTTCATCCGTTTGGTATGTTGTGAGGGGGAGTAAAGCATAAATCAAAAGACGAAAAAGTGAAGCTTTGTTTTTACTATGAGTATATCTTTTGCTTGCTAGCAAGATACTTGAAGTTTATTGGTTCTAGTATAGCTTTTATGGATTTTAGTATTTATATGAGTCCTTGATATTACTTTTAAGTGATATGATGCGTGACACTTAAATTCTTTTATTTGAATTAAATAAATATGCAATATTGAAACTAGTGCTAAGTTTGAATAATATATGCTTATATTTATTCTTTGTTGAATTTTCATTCTTCAAATGCTCAAAAATGTCTTTACTTTATGAGAGAAAAAAATGGATACCGAATCCTTAGCAAGAGTATTCACCACAAGGACGTATCCGAAGAGAGAAAAAAATGGATACCGAATCCTTGGCAAGAGTATTCACCACAAGGACATATCCGAAGAGAGATAAAAAAGGGTACCGAATCCTTGGAAACAATATTCACGACAAGGATGTACCCGAAATAAACTGAGAAAAAAAAGAGAGAAAAAAATATATTCTCTTATGAGCAAAATATTTAAACAAGAATGTGTTATTCAACTTGACTAGGTATAAGGGTATTTTGTTCAATCTATGTACTAGTAAAAATATTGCATTATAAATAGTTAAAATCATATATTTCTAGTGTTGATTTGATCTTAAATGTTATATCTTTGTCTCATGTTTATACTCTAATACATGCTTGTTATCTAGTTGAGCAATTTATTTCTCTTATCTTGCAACACGTGTCTTAGGATTGCTCTAAGTAAACAAAGCTTCTATATTTTTTCTTAATGAAATCATTGTCAAAGGGGGAGAAATACACACAAAATAAAAATTTCGATTTTTAAAAATAGTCAATTTTTTGCTTGGTTGAATTGCATCATGGGGAGAAATTCTTTCTTTTTAAAGGGGGAGAGTTTTTCTTTTCATTTTGTTTTTTGATTTTCACAAACACTAATTTATATTTTGGAGATTTTGTCAATGTGTTCATCAAGAGAGAGATTGAAGAATCATTGTCATGATTAATATTTTATGATAAACAATTGGCTTTGAAAATGATTTATTTAATAAGAAATTGGTTTGAAAATAACTGTGAATATTGGTGTGAGTGTGTGTGACTAATGTGGGTCAGGTTGCGATATCTATGCCTAGAAACGGTTGTTTTGTCTATTTGTGTGCAGGTGATTTATGGTCGATCTTGGTCAATGGTAGAATAGTGACTACGCTCAGAGAGGAGCCGAGGTCTAGAACGATCAAGGATGTCGGTTGATGAGATTAGATATAAGGTGGTACATGGTGGATGGACACCGTGTGGGAAGTCTTCGCAATGGACTTCACAAGTTGTATGTGCAAGTGCCGGAAAAATTATGAAGAAAATCAGATGGAATGGAAGAAATATTGGAGTACATAGTGCTACAGTATGCAAGGAACTGTAGCATCCTGGTAATACTGTAGCATGCAAGTGTATGTGCATGCTACAAGGCAGGGAGCAGCAAGCAGGCAGCAGGCAGCGGCTCGAAGATGGGACTGCAGGCCCAGCGGCGACATGCAGAAGTCGGATTGGGCTTTGCTACAGTAGTCGACTACTGTAGCAGAAACAGGCAGGTTTTGATACAGAGAGAAAGAGGAGATTTTAATTTAGAAAATTGTAATTGGTTTTAGGAAATTAAGGGTATGAGTCCTAGTGAGACTAGGAGTTCTACTCCTACTTTGTGTAGGATGTTTTAGGTATAAATAGATGAGGGATGAAGACTCTAGAGACATAACGTTTGGAAGAGAAAAGTTATGGTTTAGCCTTAAGAGAGAAAGGAGTGCTTTGTATGCACTTTATAAACACATCTTGATGCAATAAAGAGAATAATTCTTCAAGATTTGCATTGTCATTCGGGAGTTTCGTCGAGATCGTTTTCAGTCTGTTTACAGGCGGTTAGACCGGGAGATAATCGGCAGTCAGACTGGTAGCAAGGAAACAGTCAGACCGGAGGCAATAACAAGGTCGGACCGATGTCTTTTAGAAAGGTTGGAGATCTTGATTAAAGTAAAATTAACTTCATTGGTTTAGAGGTAACTTTTTATTTCGCGAAAAGTCTGTTTTTGGTAATCCTACCATTCACCCCTCTCTGGTAGGCTAAATTCTTGTCTTTTGATCCTACAGATAAGAAAGCCCGGAGATAGTATAGATAGTTTAGTGATAAAAAACATCTTTTATAGATTATATGCTGATATATTTATGATAAAATTTGAGCTCTAGAATTTGATATGTTTTGGGATAGAGAGAATATACTTCCTCTATCCTAAAATAAAAAAGTAATAGAATATGTCACATCTAAAACTAGGTTTTTCTATTTTAAGACGGATGTGGTAATATGTATGCACAATCCCATGCACCTGTCTGCATGATGTGCAGAAAAAGGGTGTCCAGTGTACAAAAGGAATAACCACAGACATGCTCTCATGCATGTCAAGTCTTGTTGTTCTCTTCTTTCTGACGAGCGACGATGGATCGAGCAAGCAGACAAGGTCGTCCATCAAAATCTGCCTCGCGAGTCGCAAAGCCCAGAGGATCAAAAGCGTCAGGGAGAGCGATGTTTGGGACTCGAGGGGACACGCCCAAACCCTAGGTCGGAAGCCCAAGCTACAAGTCAGAATTAAGTAGTGCCATGCCTGGGCTCAACTGAGTAGAGTAGACCTGGAAGAAACAAAGCATCTGTCTCTTTTGCCTTTGCCACAAATTAAAAAAAATTAGGCAGATCGAATTGGCTTTTTGGAAGCTTGATAGGGTTGCAGATTGCTAGCCAGTGCTGGTCTTTAGCTAGGGGAGAAGAACTTGCAGTGAGTGGAGTTGATAGGAACAATTGTGTTAGTACATATATTAGCTCCTAGATTGCTCTTACTTTCTCCCTGGGGTGGTAGGGGTGCTGAGATTTTGGGGACATGCTTTGGAATGGAAGGGGATAAAGTGTGTCTGCTAGCTGCTGCACCCCCTGCTCTGCTGTGATGTGAAGACAAAATGGTCACAAAGAGCTAAAGACATCATTGGATGGTTAATTAATTAATTAAGCAGTTTATTCCCTGTCAATTAAACTATAAGCAGCATGCCATATCAAGCGCAGCACGTGCGTTGGTTAGCTTATAGAGAACCCCCTCCATTCTTACATGTATCAAGTTTTAGTTCTTGGCACGTCTATTTATGATAGAGGTAAAAAGGCTTATTTGTCTTATCAGGGTATAAGCATGGACTAGTTAAGGTGATAATAATACGTTGGTTAGCTTATAGAGAACCCCCTCCGTTCCTACATGTATCAAGTTTTAGTTCTTGGCACGTCTATTCATGATAGAGGGAAAAAGGCTTATTTGTCTTATCAGGGTGTAAGCATGGACTAGTTAAGGTGATAATAAAACCAAGAGTTAGTATGAGTAGTTTAGTGCTAAAAAGTCACATTTTATAACTACTAGGTTGTTATATTTACGACACAATTTAAATTCTAGAAGTTGTTATATTCTGGGATGGAGGAAGTAATTAATTATCTATGGCAGTTAGAAGTCATTAACTATCAATTAGCAGAGTGGTGCCATGCTGCAATTGTGACTTGAGCTCATCCTTACTTGTTAGTGTTGGTTTGGAGTTATTGTGCTTTAGCCATCATAATGAAAATGCATTTCATTATAAAACCTGACAATGGTTCAGATCTGGCAGTAAGGTGAGAAGATTTTTTTTCTTCAAATTATATCAAATCAGCACGTGTGGCGGTGGAAGTTTTAAAATTTCAGTTAAAAGTTTTGAAAATTCAATTGAAAGTTTCAAATTTTTGGTTGAAAGTTTTTAAATTGAGAAAATTGAATTGAAAGTTCCAAACATAGAGTTAAATGTTTCAAATATATTAGTAGAAAGTTTACTCAAAATTTTCAAATTTGAAATAAAACTTTCAGTTGTAAAAGTTTGTTAAAAAGTTTACTCAAAATTTGAAAGTATTCCAAAATAACTATAAAACTACACAAACTCAAAAGCTATCTTAAACTTTCAAATAGAAATATTGTACCATTTTCCATTTATTCTAGCCATTTAAATAGGAAAATGTGAAAAAAAACATCCGTCCTACTGGGCCCATAAAGCCCAAAACATCCGTGGGACCTTCCCCTCCCGATGCAAGCACGCGTCATCCGAAGAGTCCGTTTCAGCGTGATATTTCTCTCATGACGCGCGCACACAAATTAGCCCGTGTGATTGATGCCACCATCTGTCAAGATTTTTTCTTTTTATGTGTGTGGCATACAACACTTTTGTGGTGCTCATCACTTGCTCCTACACAAGTAAGACACTTTCACAAAGTAACATATATGTGGGCCATGATGCTGAATTGCTGAAAAAAAATATGGCATGCGGTGATTTGTGGCCACCAAGCATTTTCCATGAATAGCCAAACATGTCTAACTCAATTGTGATGAAATGCGTTACCTACCAAACAAGCCCTTATGGTTGGAGAGGGAAGCCAAATCATATGGAAACAAAAGTGTTTTTAGAATTTTTTTTCCAAAACTATATATAGAAATAGTATGGTGGTTTTCATAAGGGTTAATTGGATTCATGCCATTACAAATTTATTGTATTAAAAAAATATCATTACTATTCGTGAAACCTGCTGTGTGGCACTAAAATTTTGTAAAATTTAAATCGTGCCATTGACGTCAAGTTTTCTACCACCTTCTCCCCCCAACCCCATTCCATTTGGATATGAGGCCGAATGAGCGATGGTTGAGGTCAGCGTCCATGGCGCGGAGGGGGAGCGCGATAGATGAGCTTGCCATCCCTGCCTGCAACTCCTGACGGCCCCGTCGGTCTCCGCTGGCATCCGTCGCTGCCCCATGGCTGAGCTTGCCGTCCCCACCCCGCGGCCCTAGACAGCCCCATTGGTCTCCGTCGACGCCCCTTCCACAGGACTGATCTGGTGGAGGCTAACAGGTGGCCTGCAGCGGCAGCCACCTCACCTCCATGGACATTGAGCCCACCGCCATGGACGCCAAGGTCGCCGTCCTCGACCGCAAGGATGCCGAGCTCGCCTCCATGGACACTGAGATGGCTGCCCGTCTGGTTCCACCACCTCCTCCCTGCCCCTCCCTCCCTCACCTTCCTCTCCTCCACCGAGGAGGTCATCCTCGATGGCATTGAGAGAGGCCGCCGCCAAAGAAACTACTACTGCTTCCCGCCCGTGAGGCGGAAGGCGTAGGATGACAGCGAGGGCACCAGAGGAGGTGAATGAGGTTTGGACACCGTCCTCTGGTGGTGATCCTTGACAGCAGCGGCGATGGAAGAGGGTGACCTGGACAAGTGCTGACAGAAAACTTGAATTTTACAATTTCAGTGGCACATGGCAGGTTTCATAAATAGTAATGACATTTTTTTAATATGCCAAATTTGTAATGGCAAGGATCCAATTAATCTTTTTCCTAAAGCAAAGCATCGTTTGTGTGTTGCCTACCCTTAATTGGTATATCTTCCGCTACAATATAATGTTCATTTACTTGAGTAGCGCACAATATGATGTTTTTATGGTGGTGGCGTTGGCATACAAGATGGCACACAGGTGTTTTGGCATGTTCATGATCTTGGGGCTTTGATGCTATAGGGACTTTACTACGACAATTATATTATTGGTGTAACTTGTGCACATATTCCAAGCTAGTACTAGGTTTTATTTTGGCATGCAAATTGCTTGTGGGGGTAATTAGCTCATCATTTTGGTGCTTGTGCTATGCCCCTGCCTCTCCTCGCAATAAATATTATAAAATTGTTAGATTTTGGTCAACTGAAATCCTTAAAGATCTTGGTCACATTTGCTCGCCATATGATTCATGCCAAGATTCATGCTCTACAGCTCTAGTTGTCTTTCCTCTATAGTGATTCATGTTCTAGGGGAAAAGGACTGTTTCTTCGGGCTTATTAGACAGATGGCTTAGAAGGCGGTGGACTTACGGTGAGACAACAGTGAGCCACCAAAGCTGTGGTCAAAGAAGCTATGCGGTGGGCAGGGTGGGGGGAGGGGCATAGGATCTGAAGTGGTTAGGATGCGAGGGTGGTGATGGTGGGATGGGGGCAACTCGCTGCCGCTCAGCTTAAGGGAGGGATGAGGTTAACGTCGTGGGTAGGGAGGAAAGTGGCGTGCGGCATCACTTGAGAGCTTATGATTTGGGGGTGTGGGGAAGCACATGAATGGAAGGGTGAGGAGATGATAAGTTTCAATTGTTGTAGTTACACGAATTTTGGCATAATCGGGATTGTCTAAAAGTAATTTATGGGTATTTTCCTGTGCGTAAAAAATAGTTAATCCCTTTAAATTATGTACTACCTCCATCCCAAAACGAGTTCATTTTTAGACCGTTTCACCAATACCAATACAAAGCTAAAACACTGAAATATTCACTACTTTAGCAAATTTTAATGTATCTGTCATCTACTTTAACAAACTCTAATGCACTTATCTTCTACTTTAATAAACTCCAATGTATTTGTTCCCTACTTTCACAAACTTGAATGCATTAATTGTTCTAAAGATGAAGTTTTTATGTGACAAACGAGATGGGCTAAAGATGAAGTTATCTTAGGACGGAGGGAGCATATTGTTAGTATAACCTTTTGCTTAGCACCATCGTAAATATCATGAGTTGTATGTTAAAGTTACATTTGAAAATAGTTTTAAAAAGTGAGTTGCGAACAAGCTGAGCTAATAATTTACCATCGTGGAGAGAATTTGAAGCACAAAATAATTTTTATTGTGAAATTTCCATTTCAAGGCTGCAAAATGTGACCATTTTGTCCTTATTGTCTTTTCATCCGTGGCAAAGAGGCGACCATTTCTCTCTTCTTCCACAGACTCCATGGATGGCCCTCTCATTCTTTCATTTCGTCACCAACTCACATCCTCTTTCTCCAATATTGTTGCCCTTTCTCCACTACACACCACATGTTTTACTTAACATTAATGAGCTCTTTCAATACACTCAAATATCTACCGTACTTGACCGAATTTTATCTTAAACATCCGATATTTATTACTGAAAGAGATATTTCCTAGAAAGATATTATGATAGCTAGCAAGGAAGAAGGTGCAAATTAATCGACAGAAAGTGAGATAAGTAGCCGTACACAAGGAAAGAATTTGGCATTTGACAATAAATTTGAAAGAGTAGTACCTATCTATCAACTTCAATTCGTCGATCGTGCAGATCGTCCAAGTGATGTTCTTACGAGACAAGACCTCGAAACCGTACAGTTAACCACCCATAATAAATTTCCAGACCAATCAACGGTGCTATCAACAACGTGTGTAACTGGAGATATAGCGTTTTGGAGTGATCTAGGAAGGGGTTGTACACGTGGCATGCATGTAATAAAATATGCCACACTTATTATTATTATATTTTTTTTTGGCTGGGGAAATACACCTCACTTTGGTCTCCATCATATACGACCCTGGCATCATGCTAGCCAGAATTTGTTTTCTTGCTTCTTTTACAGGAGTCAACAAGTAACAGTCCATGCAGATATGAAGAGGTCACTGCTTTTGTCGCACATGTCATCCATTTCAATTTTTTTATACACTTTTAAATCAGCATGCCATATATTTTTGAGTTTCTTCTCGAACCACGTATGTGTATTAGTGTATACATGAAGAATATATTTATTTCGTTCCAACAAATGATCTGAGCTTCACATTATGCTACCACTAATTAACGGAAAGGGCAATTCTGTTTTAGGTCACCGGTTAACTCGCTTTGCTCCCTTCATGCTACGGGAATTATTGTTCCAACTGTTGGAGATGGTAAGAACATTGTCTTGGTGGTAGAGTGAAATCATATTGACGAATTCCTTTGATTAATTGTCCTTTCTTTTTAAGAACCGGGAAGATAGCTAACAATTATATTGATATGTAGGAATAAAATTTAGAAGAACAAGAGGTGGAGGGGAAATTTTATGTTACATGGATTATTGGTGTTGGAACGAAAAACCCTGGTTCTTTCTTAATTTTTGCCACTATTATTTTTTGGTTTGTTGGCGATTTTATGTAAGATATGGGAATTTCAAACCTTCCAAATTAAGCTTCAAGGTTCTGAAGCTACTAGCAATGTTGCCGAGAGGAGTGGGTAGTGATGGGACGTGATATCGCCTGATATGAAGCGTAATGGACCAAAGCTCAGCTCTAGCCAAGCTCGTATTTATTTTTTTTGGTATCCGTTATGCTTCGCTCACTCCTAGCTAAGCTTTTACTAGCTCCGTCCCATATTACAGTGCGGTGTCTGTCGTTTTGCTGTGGTTAGTTCTACCCAAATTTAATTTTCCGGTATCCGTTATGCTTTGCTCAACCCTTGCCAAGCACCTATTCAATTTGCTCACACTTTTTTTTTAAATAGCAAATTATAGCAAATACATAGAGAGCCGTTTTTAGACCTGAATTACAAAATAGTAAAAATGGTAGGGTGGCCAACCCTCACACTATCGGTTCAAAATTTAATGCCGTGACTATGAAATGATGTTATGGTAAGGAATTTTGAAGAATATTGCCATCTCATAATCTTTTTTTATGCAGGCATTTGACATCTCTAATTTGATGCTTTGATTTGAAATACCAATGCACATTGTGAAGGGTCCTCCCCTCAATTTTGGTGAACAGACAAGAACGACCATTATTCCCCCAATCATCACATGTCATGCAGCGTCTCATCGTGTGGAGGGCCAGCCATACAAAAGCCGGGCCCACATGGCAGTGACACCAACAATGCAAGACACCATCTCCATCACATGTAGCAGCATCATATGGCGTTTGCATGCATGGGAAGTACAGCGCCATGAACGGTGTCCCGAACGGCAGAAAGAGACCGGGAGAGAGACCAGAGCAGAGCATGTACGTCCACGTGGAGGAAGAAGACGACTCCCACCTGTCAATGGCGGCAAAACCATGGCGGATTTGGGCAATACTGGCCCACAGAATATGCAACACCAGCGTGGGGGAGACGAGGGATTTAAGCGTCGGATTCGTGGGACTCCTGTCCAGACCAGACCACTTCAGAGTTCAGCTTAGTTCAGTTCAGTAGTAATAACACCATCAGATTCAGATAGAGAGAGGCACACGTAGGCGAAGAGAGGAAAGCTGTGGTGGTGGTGGCCGACGCCGGGAACGCCGCAACCACCATGAAACCGACCTGAATTCTTCTTCTTCTCCAGCTGCGGCGCGAGTTCTTGGCTCCGGAAGAGCTTCCTGGTCATCCCTAGCTGCCGGAGGGTTCCGAGATGGCGGGACAGCGGCGGCGTGGGCGAAGGGCGCCGTGAGATCATCGTGCTGCGGGTGAGCGATCTTTGCTGTTGGTTTGAGCTAGATGTGGAGTGATGTGCTTGTTCTTCTGCTTTTCTGTCTGAATTTGTTTTGGTTTTCCTTTGTTCTTGGTGGGCATGCATAGCGATCGATAGGGTAGTGACATGATGGATGATCTCCCTTGCTTTTGAGATTACTGAGGGATATCTTCGCCTGTGTTCGAATAGAACAGTAGCATTCTGCTTCTCTGAAAATTCAGTCTTGAGAATTTCTGCTTCTCACTGGCTGGCTGAATTCTCTGTCTTGTGGTAGAAAACTAGGTGAATTCCAGGAGATGAACGTGCTGGTGTCGTAAAAATTCCATCTTTCGGCTGATCGGCTCACGCTTCTTTGGTCGGGGTTGCATCTCTCACTCCAGGGGGATGAGAACGTGTCGGTCGTAAAAAAATCGATCTTTGGCTCTCTGCTTCTCTGGTCGGGGTTGCATCGCTCGCATTAATGGAGGTTTCCTCCATCCAGCGCCGTACCAACACAAAAAGGTCGCTCTTTTTTACTGCAAGTACTCACACACCACATCAATGGTAACCGTTGCCGTGAGATCTTGCGGCGGCGGCGGCGCCGGAACGAAGGCGGCTTTAATGGCCGGCCACCCCCCCACCCACCGGTGGTGGGACACGCGTCGGCCGCCGCCGGGCTCTCCTCCGCCGCATGCAGCACGCTGTTCTTCTTGTCTCCTCTGCTCCCTCCTGTGCCGGCTCAGGCACCTACTCCTACCATGCCATGTCTGCCTCTGCCTCTGCAGCTGTCTTTTCTTGGGATCCGCGTGGCATGGGCGTGTGCTGCTGCTGGATTCCCGTTTCCCGACGTGACGCCCGGTTGCCGGCAAGAACTGCAAAAATGTTTGGTTGTTGTTCTGGCGATCGGTTGCAGAAGGATCGGATGCCATCATCGGGAACTGAGGTAAAAAAAAAAAGGATCGCAGTACAGTTCAGTGATGCTTTTGTCTTTACAGAGGTTAGCGGTTGGGATTACTTATCGGTGTTGTCTTCTTGGCGAGGTTGTTTTTGTTCCTCCCTTTTTGTCCACTGATCATCTCACTGTCACCACCATGATGTGGGATTGGATTGATGCACTTTATTGCTGGAGATGGCTATCTGCTAGTGCTCACTTCTAGTGCAATGCCATCACAAGAGAAAGAACAATTCTGGTGCAATCCTTTTTGTTTTGTCCATATGAGTTGGGTTCTGTACTTCTATTGGATTTTTGTCAGCGAGCAGCGGCTGCACTGCTACTCTTGTTTGCTTTCATTCTGCTACTGCTGATAAGCGTGAGGGTGACGGCTGAAGATAAGCAGTAAAGCACACTCGGTGCAGTGCAGCACCACCAGGCTTCAGAACTGGCATCACTCTGTCACTGTGCTCTGCTCGTCTCGTCTGAATTGGACTTTTTGGTTCTCTTTTATCAAGTAGCCATTTGGTCTTTTTAGGACTTCATAGCCTCTTATAATTCGATACAGGTCGATTGGCTATGTTCTTCATTCTGTTCCTTCACTACTCCAGTCTGTGCTCTTCTCGGCTTTACTGAATACTAAATAGCTTTGATACCCTAGTCCTGCATTTGCGTGTGTACATGTTTTTTCTCCGAGGAGTTGAATCAATCTTGTTCTAATGCTTTGCTTCCCCAATGTTTTTGTCAGTCTCGTTTGCGTCCGATCGTATTGCAGCTTTCTGAGAACAAGATGAAGCAGTGATAGCAGTAAAGAGCTGGGGATTCTTGAGGATGCCAAAACATACTTGCTCCTACTGACAGGAAGCAAGGGACCATCCTGCAATATACTCAACGTGTTGGCAGTTCTGCTTGGTTGAGAGCAACCTGTGAACATGACAAGATCAGATTCCGATGGAGAAGACGACCTCTTCGATGCGTGTGACGATGATATCATCAGAAGCTCAACAGAGGGTGGTGCTTCTCTATCACCAGCCGGTCGCACCACAGATACTGAAGCTGTGTATGAGCTGTGGGCAGGTGAACCGATGAGTGTCAAGGAGAGGAGACAGAGATTCCTGAAAGGAATGGGCTTTCTTGAACCTGGTCCTACTGGAATGGTTTTCCCTCACTGGATGGCAGAAATCACAACGGATTGCTCGTTCCATGATTTTGAGGAAAGAATCAGTAGCATATGCTCTTCGTCTCGTTCATGTTTCTCTGACAATATTTTGGCAACGACAGATAGTGCTAACTGCACAAGGGATGTGGATAGTAATGGAAGGAGGAGTACAGCTCATGAAGGCCAGCACAATGTTCTTTCAGAAATTCTTGAGGAGGTTGGATCAGATGAAATGCTGGCTCCAAATGAGTCTGAGGTTGTACTTGGATTCTCTCGCCTTGTTCGAAAATTCTTGCACGATCGCTTTGGTCACAGTCATGCCTCTAGTACTAGGCAGAGTGAATTCAAGAGCTTGTGTGAAAGCTTCACAAGAAAGAAGGTTCCAGCCAGAACTTCCATGGATGATGTCCGTTCGAGAAGCTTGAATTCAGGTACATTATTTAGAACAAAAGTTCATCAGCAGAATAAGAAATGGATGGACTTCACTGCTGTCTACATGTGCCAAGAAATCCAAGCCCATAAGGGTTTAATTACGGTCATGAAGTTCAGTTCATCTGGGTGGCATTTAGCTAGTGGTGGTGAGGATTGTGTCGTGCGCGTTTGGCAGATTACAGAGAATGAATCTTCACCTAATTTGTACGGCAGAGATCCTGAAGACATGAACAGAAATAAGGGTGTAAAATATAAGCCCCTTGCAATAATACCAAACAAGGTTTTTAATATTACAGAGACACCTCTGCATGAATTTAATGGCCATACAAGTGATATCCTGGATTTGGCATGGTCAAAGTCAGATGTAAGTCTTCTGTCTCATGTACTAGTTTGGACAGTCATAGTGACATTGATATGAGGAATGAATGTCTGTGAACTTCAGATCACAACTTTATAATGATAACAATTCATCCATAACACAGACTTGTAGTGTTATGTTAAATTTGGTGACAACTGATTTAGTATTTCCTGCAGTTTCTCTTGACTTCATCAAAAGATACGACAATACGCATGTGGAAAGTTGGTTGTGATGACTGCCTAGCAGTATTCAAACATGGAAATTATGGTATGTGCAAACATCCTATAGTAGTTAGTTACCCACAAATAGGTCTTTTCTAATTTTTTCCTTTTGTAGTAGATATTTTTCTGGACAGAAAAAAGGGTTTTCTGACATATTTCATTTTCCCCTGCCTGTAAAACTTTATGATGCTGACATGATATTATTTTCTTGTCAACAGTTACATGTGTTCAATTCAATCCGGTTGATGAGAGGTACTTCATCAGTGGCTCAATAGATGGTAAAATTCGTGTTTGGGATGTTTCAGACAAGCGAGTTATTGACTGGGATGAAACAAAGGATATCATAACAGCTATAAGTTACCAACCAGACGGAAAGGTTCATGTCTTATTCAAAATGCTATTTTTAAAATTGATTATCAAAATGTTATTTAAGTTTATATATTTTCTACTAACTGGGTGCTAATTCATGCATTTTACCCATGTCAGGGTTTCGTTGTCGGTTCTGTTAAAGGGAGATGTCGCTTCTATGATCAATCTGGTATGACTGCATTTCATTTTTATTTTTCTTTTTCTTCATATTTTGTTCATTTTAAGGACAAGGAGGGAGTGTTGTTATTAACCAAGAATTGTACATTCCTTTTCCATTAGGGAAACACATGGAAAGGAGCAAACTAATGCGCATAAAGCGGAGAAAGTGGTTTGCTGCAGCCAACAAGATTACCAATATTCAGGTTAGTTGCTTTGGTCTATTAATTGTATTCCACAACTTGTCATTCAGAGTTTCAGACAAGCCATTGCCTGCAAAATGAACACCAAGTGATTGTCACCTCTCATGCAGTTTTCTAAAGGCCATCCATCTAGGATGATAATCGCATCCAAAGATCATAAAGTTCGAGTTTATGAAGGTCTTAAGATCACCCAAAAGTTTCAAGGTATATATAGACTTTATTTCAGTCTCTCACCAATCTTTCGTATATATGCAAACAAATCCCCTCTTAATTTCTTAAGCATGTAATTTTACTCGATATTTGATCATGTTTTGGATTCAAAAATGAAACATGTCATGTTTTGGTCGTTGGTGGTGGTGCAGGACAGTGGAGCTCCAAGGTGTTGGTGCCTCCATCTCTGACACCAGATGGCAGGTACCTCATATCGGCAGGGAGGGACTCCAAGGTTCGCATCTGGAGCTTCAACGACCGCGGCAAGCGGAGGAGAGCGGTCTGCTCCCGCGAGCTCTTCTTCTCCGAAGGCGTCACGGCGGTGGCGCCGTGGGCGAGGGCGATGAACGGCGGCGACGATAGCGGCGGCGGCGGCGGCGGGAGGAGGGCCGCGGCGGTGGATGCGCCGACGCTGTGCTACGACAGGGAGCGGTGCTCGTTTGGCACGTGGTTCGTCCCCGACGGCATGAAGCGGTCGGCGACGACGTGGCCGGAGGAGAAGCTGCTGCCGTCGCTGAGGTACGTGAACTGCGCCGGGATGGACGACTGCCGCGCCAAGGTGGCGGCGGCCTGGAACATGGTGGTGGTCACGGGCAGCCGCGGCGGCGCCATCAGGGCCTTCCACAACTACGGCCTGCCGGTGAGGCTGTAACCCGGCGAGGCCATGGCTGGCGCGCGCTCTCGCCATTGATTCTCAGCTGCTGCTAGCTAGCGAGCTGCATGCATGCGTATGCGTGAAGAAGGAAGAATAGTAATTTTGGCAAAGTGCCAAAGGGTTAGGGAGATTGGTAGTGAGGAAGAGGCAAAGGAAGGTAGAAAATAATACTTCGTTGCTAGAAAAGTCATGGATCCTTGTTGGTTGGCAGTGAAGTCATCATGGATGGTTGTTGCTGGTTTAAGGAATATGATAAATTCGAAATATTTTCGCTCGTATGGTTGTCCGTGTTGAATCGTTCTCATCGGAAAGTCTACCGAACCTGTTAGGGGGTGCGGTATAGTTTATTTGCTATTGTCATGATAACACGAAACGAAACCTAGGTACTAAACTTGATGTTTATAGATACCCTAACATATGTTACCAGGTTTAGTACCATACCTCTGGTATCAGCTCTAGTACCAATAAATACCAAACCTTGTATTTATGGTACCACACTAGTACCAGATTTAGTATGTATGATATCTATAGGTCTTATATCAATAGATACCAAACCTATCAAGTTTAATATATATGACATCCGCACCTGAACTATAGCCCCAACGTTATGTCGTGCACTAATAACCCTCTTTATAGATTGCTCCTAAGCTAAGGTAGGGAATTGCAATTGGGGATGGTGATCGGTGAAGAGATTGTTGGTTGTTTTATCGGCTTAGAGATAAGATAACGAATAGAATCCGTGATCGGTAGATTCAACCGAACCTCCTAAACCGAAGGAAACCCCCGAGCCCCACTAGTGCACATATAAAAGAGAAATTGGAGAAGAACGGGACGCCGCTCAGTCTCCAACTACAAACCCTAATTGTGCCCGATCCACAAACGCACTAGAAGGGGTTCGTGAGGTCCTTCTACGTCTTCATCAATCCGTCCGTCGGCGCACACACACAGAGAAGCATCAAGAAGAAGAGGAAACAGAGAAGAAGAAGAAATTAAGTCAAGATGGCTTCACAAGCAGGTCAGTGATTAGAATTAAATTTTCCGCATAGGTGATTGAATTTCTAAGGGGATAAACTCAGTGAATCAATTTTAGTCAACACTGTAATTTTATTTTCTCCAACATTGTGGTATCAGAGCCAAGCCCCTTAGAATTTAATCCCAAAAATCTTCATCCCTTAGTGAAGTCATCATCAATTAACTCGGCAAAGATCAAAATCCCCAAATCCGAAGAATCCTAATTTGAATAAGACTCAAAATCAACGCGAATACAATGAAATCGGGATTATTTTACCCGGTTCGTCGTCTTCGCTGCCGATATGCTCGCATCCGTGCCTCGGGAACTACCTCCTCGCCTCGCCGCTAAGCCATCCCGTTGCCCCAGACCGGTCTCGCGCCGTCGCTCGGCCGCGCGAGACCGAGGCTCGCCTCAGTGTTGCTGTAGCGCACGGGGAGGAGAACTGGGGACGGAGGGGGAAGAGGAAAGACGGGATTGGCCGTCGTCGCCGTTGCTTCGCTCGGCGCGTCGTCGCCATAGCCGTCGCCATCACCGCCGCCGCTTGCTCGTCAAGCGCGTCGGGAAGAAGACGAGGAGAAAAAAAAGGGGATCGGCCGGGGCTCGGGTTAGGGTTCGGCCGCCGACAGCCGATAGCTTTGACCCGGTGAAAAATGATCTCAGCCGTCGGATTGAATCGGACGGCGCTAACAAAATCAGATGCGGGGATGACCGTAGCCATTCGATCTGGATCGAACGGAACGGCCGACATCGCGCCCGCGCGCTCGCGCCTCGCGCCCGGGACCGGGACCGGGACCGCGCCCCGCGCCCCGCGCGCCTCGCGCCCGGCGACCCGCGCCTCGCGCCTGCGCCCCCGCGCTCGCGCATCGCGCCCGGGCCCCCGCGCTCGCGCCCGTGCCCGCTCTTGCGCCCGCGCCCCCGCGCTCGCGCATTGCGCCCGGGCCCCGCGCGCGCGCCCGCGCCCCCGGGCCTCACGCCCGCGCCCGCGCTTGAAATTAAATCAATTCCCACTGTTTTATTCATTTGTTATTTACAGAAATCCCTTTATATGCTTTCTTGGCCATTAAAAATGCTGAAAAATTATGGAAAATTATTCTAAGCACTCTGAAAATTATTTCTAGCTGAATGGAACCAACGGGAAGTTTTGCTAGAGAATATTTATGATGTGAAATTATTTTTGACCAACGTTAATTATAATTTCATGTCAAATAAATTAATAATATTATTTCCTTAATTATTTCTGCCCAACGGTGATGTAATTAAGGATTATTTTTTTTTGTCACTTCATATATTTTCTAAATTTTTTCTGCCCAACGGTGATTAAATTGAGAAAAGGAGCCTATCATCGCATGTGATTAATTGAGCCAACGCAAATTAATCATATGCAATATTTTACTAATATTCTTTTTCCATTGGTTATTTTCAGCATTGGGGCAGCTTAAAATTGTGACACCCCTTGATGGAACAAATTTCGCTGAGTGGAAGAACGATGTGCTACTGAATCTTGGCATGTTGGACTATGACTTAGCACTAAGAGAGGACTCCCCTGTGGAGCCCAAGTACACTGACGAAATGAGTCAGGAAGATTATGATAATACCAAGTGGAGTTACGAAGAAAAAGTAGCCTCTTGGGAAAAGTCCAACAGAATGTCTCTCATGTACATCAAGAGTACTATCGCTCCAGGAATTATTGGAGGGATTACGAACTCAAACGATGTTAAGACGTACTTGGCAAACATTGAAGAGAACTTTAAGACTTCATCTAAGAGCCATGCCAGTACCTTAATAAGTAAGCTGATCACCAGCCAGTATGATGGCAAAGGTGGTGTAAGAAAGCACATCCTTGAGATGACTCATATGGCACATACACTAAAGACCATGGACATGGAATTGTCTGAAGGTTTTTTAGTGCATTTTATATTGAACTCTCTTGGTCCTGACTATAGTCCCTTCAAGATTAATTATAATACTCAGAAAGAGAAGTGGACCGTAGCAGAATTGATCTCCCACTCAGTGGAAGAGGAAGAGCGACAAAAGGCTGACAAGCAGAAACTTAAAGATCAGCTCAACCTCATCCATGCTAAAGGCAAGAGGAAAACAAATCAAGGCCAAAGCTCGGGTAGTGGCAGAAAGAAGCCATATCACCCTCATAAGTCTGGAGGGAGTAACACTGCTCAAGCAAAGCCGCATCCTCAGTCTCAAGCTTTAGCTGCCTCCACCACTGCAAGTCCATATTGCAAGTTTTGCAGTAAAGATGGACATTGGCAGAGGGATTGTCCACGCTTCCGAGAGTGGCTAGCTAAGAAAGGTATAAATGAGATTGATGAAATATCAAATGTTAATGAGTTATTTTACTCTGAATTCTCCATTAATACCTGGTGGGTTGACTCAGGTGCCACTGTGCACGTCTATAACTCATTGCAGGGATTGACTACTGTCCAGGCGGTAGCAAAGGGGGAGCGAATCCTAAGAGTAGCTGATGGAGCGGAGATCGAAGTGAAGGCCGTTGGAGACCTAGCACTTAGACTCCCTAGTGGCTACAATTTAATTCTGAATAATGTTTTATTTGCTCCCTCAATTAAGAGAAACCTCATTTCTGTTCGAGTGTTGACAGAAACTGGTTATGACTGTCATTTTTCAAAGAGAATATGTTACATTAAATTAGATAATAAAGTGATTGGCTTCGCCTTCGTGCGAGATAAGCTATTCTTGCTCTCTTTGGATGATATGGTCCTGAATGTTAATAATGCCTGCAATGATAAAGTAATAAATGTGACAAATGAGACGTCGTCGAAATTATGGCACTGTCGCTTAGGCCATATTTCTAGGGGGAGAATTGAACGTCTCATAAGAGAAGAGATACTCCTTCCCTTAGACTTTTCTGATGCGGATCATTGCATAGATTGCATTAAGGGAAAATTCACTAAAACAATAAAGAAAGAAGCCACTAGGAGCTCAAGTCCACTAGAAATAATTCACACTGATATTTGTGGACCGTTCCCGGTGACATCTGTGGATGGATTTGATTCATTTATAACATTCACAGATGATTATTCCCGTTATGGTTACATTTACCCCATAAGCGACCGTTCCGAATCTCTTGAGAAATTTAATATATTTAAAGTTGAAGTGGAGAATCAGCATAATGCTAAAATTAAAGTTGTGAGATCGGACCGTGGTGGTGAATACTACGGGAAACACGCTCCGTTTGGGCAAATTCCTGGTCCATTTGCCTTGTATCTCCAGCAACATGGGATTATTGCCCAATATTCCATGCCTGGAGAACCTCAGCAAAACGGGGTAGCAGAACGACGCAACCGCACACTCATGGATATGGTGCGCAGTATGCTGAATCACTCTATTCTGTCATCTAAGCTGTGGATTGAAGCACTTAAAACAGCTGCACACATAATCAACAGAGTGCCTAGTAAATCAGTGCCTAAGACCCCTTATGAATTATGGACCGGAAGAAAACCGACACTCAATTATTTACGTGTGTGGGGCTGTCGTGCGGAAGCCAGAATATTTAATCCACAATTAAAGAAATTAGATCCTAAGACTGTGAGCTGTCATTTTATCGGTTATCCCGAGAGATCCAAAGGATACCGATTTTATTGCCCAGATCGGGTTACTAAATTTGTGGAGACTAGACATGCTGTCTTTCTTGAGGACAATAAATGGGGGAGCTCACAGACAAGGGAAATTAATCTTGAGGAAATTCGGGCTAATATTCAAACTCCGGAAATCCGAGAGACTGATATTCCAATTATTCAGAACATCCCCATAATTTCTAATGTGCCACGTGATGTAGCACCGCCAACGGGTAATTCTGGACCGTCTGGTACTACACCTTCTGTTGAGGAAAATATTGAGAGTAATAATGATGATGAGCCTCAACAGATTGAAGTGACACATAATGAAGAAGAACCTCCACATGAAGATCCTCAACCTCAAGTGACAAACAATGAAACTCAAGAATTAAGAAGGTCACAGCGGGTGAGGAGATCTGCCATCCCTGATTATTATAAAGTATACATGAATGAAGAAGACATGGGGAAGGTAGACGATCCCACCTCATTTAAAGAAGCAATAAACAGCAAGGATTCATCTAAGTGGCTTCAGGCTATGGAAGATAAACTAAAATCAATGAGCCATAATAAAGTATGGGATTTAGTAGAAGTTCCTAAAGGAGTCAAGACCGTAGGCTGTAAGTGGGTCTACAAAACCAAGCTTGACTCTAGAGGGAACATCGAACGATTCAAAGCAAGGCTAGTTGCCAAGGGTTTTTCACAGAGAGAAGGAGTTGACTATAATGAAACTTTTTCTCCTGTCTCTAAGAAAGACTCATTCAGAATTGTCATGGCGCTAGTGGCTCACTTTGACTTAGAACTCCATCAGATGGATGTAAAGACTGCATTTCTAAATGGTGACCTAAAAGAAAATGTTTACATGACACAACCGGAAGGTTTTGTTATGGAAGAAAAAGGCCATTTAGCATGCAAGCTTAATAAATCTATCTATGGACTTAAACAAGCGTCCAGGCAATGGAACCTTAAATTCGATCAGATCATCAGACAATTCGGATTTAAGGAGAATGAGGTGGACAACTGTATTTATGTTAAATATGAAGGTGGTAAATTCATCATCCTAATACTCTATGTTGATGACATTTTATTAGCAAGCAGCGATAAGAACCTCCTGCGAGAAACTAAAGAATTCTTGTCATCAAAGTTTGATATGAAAGATCTCGGTGAAGCATCTTATGTTTTGGGCATTGAGATTCACCGAGACAAGTCCAAAGGAGTGCTAGGACTATCTCAGAAAGCTTACATCTCAAGAATCTTAGAAAGATATAATATGAGTAAATGCGCCTCTTCACCTGCTCCAATAATGAAGGGCGATAAATTCGGATTATTCCAAAGTCCAAGAAATGAGTTAGAATCTAAAGAAATGGACAAGGTACCTTATGCTTCAGCTGTCGGAAGCTTGATGTATGCACAAGTCTGTACGCGATCAGACTTAGCATTCGTCACAGGGATGCTTGGCAGATTTCTGTCTAAACCAGGAATGGACCACTGGAAGGCAGTAAAGAAAGTTCTGCGTTATTTACAAGGAACTAAACATTACATGCTTACATACAGAAAGTCTGATAAGCTTGAAGTCCTTGGCTATTCAGACGCTGATTTCGCGGGGTGCGTAGACACAAAGAAATCCACTTCAGGATATATTTTCACCCTTGCGGGAGGAGCTATTTCGTGGAAAAGCTCTAAACAAACGCTTACTGCATCGTCGACAATGCAAGCGGAATTTGTAGCATGTTACCATGCGACGGGGCAGGCCGTATGGCTTAAGAATTTCATCCCAAGATTAAAAGTGGTTGACAGCATTGAGAGACCACTTGTTATATACTGCGATAATAAAGCTGCAGTATTCTATACGAGTAACAACAAGTCAAGTGAAGCTGCCAAACACATTGACATTAAATATCATGTTGTGAAAGATAGAGTCCAGGATCAAACAATTAAGATTGAGTACATAAATACTAAATTTATGCTTGCGGATCCGCTAACCAAAGGCTTACCTCCCAACTTATTTAAAGAACATGTAGCCGGCATGGGATTAAGTGATTGCCTTTGACTAAGATCCTGGAAATAGGGGATTAATTTTTCAATCAACACCCGCTAAGTTAAGATGTGAGTTTATTTAAGTATTATAGTGAACTATAGGTCTTGTAGTCTTAATGACGTTTAAAGTTGTTATGACACATTGCCTTGGGGAGCTGTTTTACTTAATAGACTTAGAAATTAATTAAGCCTCTAAATCAAGGGGAGAATGTTGGTTGTTTTATCGGCTTAGAGATAAGATAACGAATAGAATCCGTGATCGGTGGATTCAACCGAACCTCCTAAACCGAAGGAAACCCCCGAGCCCCACTAGTGCACATATAAAAGAGAAATTGGAGAAGAACGGGACGCCGCTCAGTCTCCAACTACAAACCCTAATTGTGCCCGATCCACAAACGCACTAGAAGGGGTTCGTGAGGTCCTTCTACGTCTTCATCAATCCGTCCGTCGGTGCACACACACAGAGAAGCATCAAGAAGAAGAGGAAGCAGAGAAGAAGAAGAAATTAAGTCAAGATGGCTTCACAAGCAGGTCAGTGATTAGAATTAAATTTTCCGCATAGGTGATTGAATTTCTAAGGGGATAAACTCAGTGAATCAATTTTAGTCAACACTGTAATTTTATTTTCTCCAACAGAGATAACCTTATTAGTGAAATGATCCTGTCATTCTTAGGGTTCTATTGAAATACAGAAATGAAAACTACATAAATAGAAAAAAACATAGAAACATAAGAGGATCAAAAAAGTATGAAAACTATGAAATGTTTTGTTGGGAACGATGGAATTGAGTAATCATAGGAATCTTACAAAACAACCATAAAGTACAATTCCCTTGGTCAATTATCCTCAATTTGGAGCTTCATCACTTTGATTTGTCTTGGACTTAGAGAAGTAAAGAAAAAAAAAAGGTCTTAGGGCCCCTTTGAAGTGAAGGAAAAATGGAGCATTTGAGTTCCTATTCTACAGGAGCATTTGAGCCTTTAAGCCTTTGATTCATAGGAATCGGTCACATGAAAACTGGAGAAAATATTCCTTCATTGTTGATTCTACGGGAGAAATACAGAAAACTTTCCATCCGGTCCGAGCTCATTTTTTACTTCCTTTGCATATTATCGAGGCAATCAACTTGCTAATCTCATTCCTCATAAAAGAGCACAATGGAACAAGCAATGGATGGATATAATTTGTGTTAGCTGCAATTTATTAACTAGTAATGGAAAATGGACCCAAGTTCTTATAAGTAAAGTTCCTGTGTTTTTCCTCTACCCCACTCAAACAACTATTTCCGTTCATTATTTATGGTTTTACAATCCTCTGTTTTACATGTGGATTCCTATTCTTTCCATATTTTTTTAATCTTGTGTTCAAAATGAGGCCTAGATATTTCAATTCCTATGGAATCTATGACAAAGGAAAACTTTCTTCTATTTTTTCTATGCTCCAATCATTCATTCCAAATGGATGAATAGTGCCAAATCCTATAGGAATTGAATTCCTCTATTATTCCTACAAAAATTCTACAAACCAAAGGATCCCTTACTTGGTACTTCTTTGGAACATATGAGTTCCAAGCAAATTTTGTAGAAATTTTATAAGTACATTTCTCACAGGAATCAAGAATAATTACGTGTTCCAATACGTAAGGGTCCAAGAACTTTGTCATGAGGAGACAAAATGGCGGGTCATGTATGATTTTCTAACCTTTTTGGTGCATCTTTCCACGAACAGCAGTTCTCCCTTGAGAGAAATAAAAAGGATGAAATTGTTTTCTTAGTTAAGGTTGCTGACGCGCACAGCAAGTGATGATTAATACGAATGAGATGTGTGTATATGTTAAGCTCACCTGGCATTCGGGTTAGCAGCTGATGTTACATCGAAAATAATACTAGCTCTTGAACAAGATTTAGCTATTCAATTACTTAATCTAGTTGTTGATCAAATAATATGTCAGTTATCCCTAGCCCTGTCGTACACTCATGGTGAATACGTAACAGCTTAGCCATTCTAGGTGCCTCCCTTTCGTGGAACGAATTGTGGCACGTATTCTCTGGGGGAAAAAAACATGCTGTAGCCATCTCATCCTGCCACCTGATTATGCCATCAGTCTCCAAAATTACTACCACTAAACTGCTGCCTTGTACTCATTTCGTTGCCATTTCCCCTTGGCTTGATAAAACCCTGTCCATGTCCAAGAAATACGGCCACGTCTTTACGCTTTCCTCATCTTTCTTGCTCTCCTGCCAAACAAACATAAAGGGTTAGGCTTATCCTATTATGCTGCTTCCGACTAACAATTGTAATGTCAGCTGCTATGTTTGGACTTCTATATATGATGCAGAATTGCACACATAACCAGATATATAAGCTATATGATGCACATATAACCAGATATGTGTATATAACTATATATAGGCCGCTGAATTTATTTGGCAAGCTATACTACAAGAAGGGGTAAACAAGATAAACTGAATTATTTCCTCGCCCAAAAAAAGGGAAAAAACTGAATTTAGGTCAAAACAGCAAAGGTCGCCAATGATCTACCTCATATTTCTGAACCAATGATGTCCATAGAGATTTGCACTGCGCTGGCGAACGACTTATCCCCTGGTTCAACATGCTAGAAGATATCTCTTCCCACAGAACCATTCTCCCTTTCACAGTCTGGAATTTCTCGTTCATTTCACCACGCATCTGAATTAAGCTCTTAATTTCCTCAGGCTTCCACTTGTTCTTTTTGGAAGATTTAACTGGAGCAGAAGAAGAATCGCTAGAGTCCTTACCCATTATGCTGATCTTGCTGATCTTTGGCTTACTCCCTTGAGCTGAGCCATTGACGATTCTTGCAATTTTTACAGCTGTAGGGGATTTGAATGACTCCCAAAAATGCTCTAGTGTTTTAGGCTTATGCAAATCCGAGGAGAAGAATGCTTCACCATTGGAGCTTGTGGTTGCATCATCACGTGTTGTTCTCAAGACATCAGGAAGGATCTCTGTGTAACAAAGTAATGGCAGTGTCAATACATCTTAGACGGCCAAAATGCATGGAATCAAATGCACGGGATTACATGAATCTGAACAGTGAACAAAAAATCAGTATGAAAAGACAATGCAGATACTAATATAGGGTTAGACCTCCATATTTTCAAAGGTAGGATTAAGATACTAATTGCTAATAGTACCTTTAGCCTCCCCCTCTGGATTCTCTGGGCGTGTTTTATCTTCAAGACTCCTATCTGAACTCCTGCTCGGATGCCTAGAAGCTGAGGAAGATACAAACTTTCCAGATGATTTAGCTTCTGAGTCTTCTGTAAAACTTAATGTTGTGTTCTCTGTAGCAACTGCAATGACATCAGGCCTCTTCCCACTATACTTCCTTACCATTTTCCTCAAGATTTCAGATACCATCCTCTCCATGTGACTAAGTGGACAATTCACTGGACAACTTGATAATGCAGCATATGCAGCTTTGTAAAGTGCATCTAATAGTCTTCCATTATCAAGCCATAGGCATCGCGTTGTTATTTTGAACTTCCCTTTCAATCCTGACTGTGATGAAGCAAGTTCCTTCTGAGGTCGGAAGATCTCCATGCTGCACAAAACAAGAGAAAGTGTTAACGGTCACTGTATATGATTTTTACCATTTTCACAAGAGCAGCATGTCAAATATGACTTGTTCCCTCATTTTACCCCAGAGGTGAACTTTGCTGAAGATAAACAACATAACCAATGCACCAAAATTGTGTATATTACCTGACAAAAATAATGCCATCAGATGCAATCCTTAATCGCTCATCAATGCAGAGATCAGTAGATGTTCCAAAAGCTTTGTCTCCATCACTATACATTAGCTACAATATACAGTGCATCATGTTGGACTTTAGAGTTGGTGAAGACCAAAAAAAAAGGAATGGTACAAAATAGATAACTCACCCGCAAATCCTCCTTCCCTAGTGCAACAAACCCATTAGACAAAACTCTTCTGTTTCTTAGATGTGACACACCAAGCATCTCTCCATTTTTAATTACCTGTGATTAAACCGAGTAGACTAAGAACCATAACAATTACTAAAATAGTTTTTACAATTTTTCTAAAATACATATGACGGCAATGCTAGAGATAATTAGCATCCTGACCAGAGCGCAATGTTTACAAATCTACAAGGCAAAAACAAATTCCTTTGTGGATAGATACTTCGGTGTTAACCTAGTAGAAAGAGTACAGCATTTCCAATGCATGAACAAATATTCTAACAAACTAAAAGAGTAGAAAAACAGAGCTCTGACCAGTTCATAGTTTCAAGTAAATAATAATTAGGTTTTTTTGTTTATAAAAGTAATTTAAGATTACAGTGGGCATGGAGGAAAAGCAAAGATTACATAAACTTTGTTCAAATACCATAACCTTCAAAGACTGAATCTCGTATGTAATCTCCCTTGTTACAGAAAATCCATTTCACCATGATATCTAAACCATGGAAAGATATACTTACAGTAGTGTGCCTTATGCCAGTAGATCTTCCAAGTAATTCATGTTCTTTCAGAAACAGGAGCTCTCCATGAACAGGCAAGAAATGCTGTGGTTTAACAATCTGTAGGACTTCCTCCTGGAAATAATAATAAAAAACATGACATCTCATCTCATGTCAAGCAAGACTAGAGAGCTATTTAATAAGGAGATTCAGGAGAGTAGATGGCTAATGCTATTGTAGAAAATGAACTAATTATCTTCAGAACACAAACCAGTACGGGAGAAGGAAAACTTACAAGTTCATCACGATATGCGTGCCCAGAGGTATGGAGACCAGCATCCTTTCCCATCACAATTTTTGGGCCAAGCTCAGTAAGTCGATTTAACATCTTCATTACACGTGACTCATTTCCAGGAATAACCTGAAAGGAAAGCATATACATGATAAGATCATTTGCAATTCTAGCAGTCGAAATATAAACCAGTGACTTGGAAGCATACATAATACACGAATGGTACATTGTTTTCATAATTTCATGTGTTTTGGCAGATGAATTTGGTGTGATTCCACATATCTTAGTTTTAAGCAAAGATATTTTAATTAATAAAAGCATACACATACAAGAAAAAAACAATTTCCTCTTCAGAACATAGGAACTTCTGCTATAGGAAGGAGCCAGCAAGGCAGCAAGTGAAAACAAGAGTGCATGCTGATGTACTTGATTTAAGAAGGATGGCTATGGATAGCTAACATACAATGGCACCATCCCATTTGACTAATCTCAAAGGTTCTAAAATAAGATGATAAAGTGAAGAGATGATGACGACAAAGATGATGCACCTTAGCAGAATACAGAAGGACATCCTCTTTTGATAGTTTAAGGGCATGACTTCCCCCAAAAGATGCAAGATTTAGAGCTGCACGTGGCTCTGCCTGGAAATTTTGATATAGAGATGAAAGAAATATAAGATGGTGCATGGGCTACTGAAATTGTAGGTCTCTTAGGCTGTAAGACTTACTTGTGAACCTGTAGTAACAACTAGAAGATCTTTTGGGGCGTAGGCATCCATATCCTCTACCTTAACCTGCAGAACAACTACTATGCAATAAGGAAGAGTACATTCTGTGACATCATCACACATCATATCAACAGATTTTACCAACAGAGGCACATCATATAGCATATAGTATTTATTAATTGAAATTCAAAAAGAAACCATAGTGATATCGGAAAATAACTCAACTCTCAAGCTAGTGCATTAAAAAATCATTAAGAGTTAAGACACCCAACCAAAACTGGGAGCATCTTCTGGGATTATAGTTGTTTCACCATATATTACTGTTTCCGTAAACAAGTCCCTTCAGCACGAACCTAGACTCTATTAAGTGCACCTTTTCCAAGACAAATAGATCAGAACCACCAGACAATATTTATTAAGAAAGAGGAAAAGAAAAGTATAGGTCAAGGCATACATGAAGCTATTAACCTGGGCAGAATACAATCAAGCATCAAACTACTCTACAGTTTGTCAGAACTGCTGCAAGTAGCACCCAGGAGTGCCATACACGTTAATATTTAGAAGCTATAAAAATGTTGGGAAGATGTCGATAGCTGAAGCTAATAAAATGGTGCTCAAAACAAACTGTTCTACAAAGGATGTTAGCTTATCTCGTTGCAGAAGATAAATTGCACAGATTGCCAGGACAGTAAAAGACATCATTCTAAATATTGCATCATTAAAAAAACACACACTAGCAATTCACACAAAGAATATTGAGTAACTCTAATCATGTCATTGCATACCAAGGTTGATGGATCAATTGGTGACTTTCCATCCCTGAAAGCAGCATCAAGGTAAGTCCTGAGTGACATTCCAACAAATACCTGCTCCAGTTTATCAAAAGTACAAACTAGTAAAAACATCATCCAAGTTGAACAAGACAAGGTAAAGTCACATTATATGTTGAATTAGCAATCTCAAAGATTACCAGCTTTCGCCCAGTCAAGTCAGCAGCAGCTTTGATGCTCCCAATGCGATGTATATTCGAAGCAAACTGTGTTGTAATTACTCTTCCTTTTGCTTCTGAAATATGTCGCAGCAATGAACCAGCAACAACAGACTCGCTGATGGATCTTCCAGGGGATAGAACATTTGTAGAGTCACTCATCATCTTGCATTAAAAATAACCAAAAAGAGGAGAAACATATGTTAGCAACATAACAAATAGCTTCTCGTGGCAGTGTAGAGTGATCTGCAGATAGTTTTTTTTTTAATATGTGCCACTGCATGTCTGCATCATTGTTTCTCTGCATCCTACACAGTACTCTCTTCGTCCACGTTTACTTGTCACTTCTGACCATGGCACACATAGGCAATCATTAAATATATATGATATGATCATAATGCCCTTCCAAACTAATCAATATGTTATGGACCCATAAAAAATGTGACAGAGAAGAAAGGAAGAGGAAAAACTAAGGTGGCAAAACAGGAAAAGATGGATCGGGAGACGTGAAATGTCATGTTTGTGAACATAAGTGGTCAAAAGTGAGTAAGTGACAAGATTCGTAGATGGAGGGAGTATAGGTACAACCTAGGATAATGACTTAAACCATTGAAAATTGGTGGTCCAAATGCATGGTTGGCATTGGAACTTACAAGCGTAACGCCTTCTTTGGAGAGCTCTTCCAATGCTTGCCGGTCAAAAATTTTTCCATCCACTGGTGATTCATCAATCTTTCATGGAAACATAAGTTAAAAAAAGACATCAAAATTACAGAAATTGGGCATGGAATCATTGTTTATATAACTTACTTTCCAGTCACCAGTATGGAAAATTATGCCATCAGCACAGCGAAGCACCAAGCCACAGCAGTCAGGAATTGAATGAGTTACACGGAGGGGCTCCACTTCAAATGGTCCCGCCTGAAATTTCTTCCTAACTCTGAAAACCTTAAGCCTGGATGAGAGAAAAATTCCAAACTCCTTCAAACGCCTCTTTATTAGCTGTCCAAATATGAAAAGATGCATCTCAGTACTGTTGAGATTTCACAAAATAAATAATATGTCGTAATAACGCCCAACAATGCAAAACATGCATGTCATAGTCAAAAGAACTTATTGTTACCTCCATAGTAAAAGATGATGCAAAAATCGGTGTGCTTGAATCCAGTGCTGGGATGACCTATGGACAGTAAATAGGATGGAAAACATAAGAATATCGCAGTTCTAAAAATGGATAACAATTGGAGTTTAAAATATTAATATTCATATGGCATGCTAAGCAGTGGCAATGAAAAGCAAGATAGGAGATGTACAAACTACGTCAAGGAAAAAATAAGTGATGTTTTGTAATGTTGCAGTCAAGTTTTTAACCTTTGGTTATCACTATATTTGATGATTCAGATTAGGCACATAAAAATGACATGGTTGGATTCGTCTTGGAAAAATCTCTTCACAATACTATAGTTTTATGCTTTAACTACAATTTTTGCAAATATATTACAGTAGAATTTAATGGCCAAAGATATGTTTTGAAGAGCATGCTTATTTATGATTGATGATAAGCATTGGTATAGCTTTGCATAATTAAGTGTATTCTATATGGAGTTATGGACATGCCAAACCAACATACCAAGTACATCTAAGGTCCCAGAGAAATAGAGAAATTGCTTAACAAAATAATATGACTTAAAATCCCAGATATTTATTTAAAGCTGAGATAATTCAAACTCCCAGCTATGCTTTTAAGCCTATAGAAATATTAATAGAAGACAATTTCATACTTCTTGATTATACAAGATCAAGCTATGGATACTAATGCAAGGGATGTTAAATACAAGGGTTACGCAAAATGTTGGAGCACACCACTGGAATTTCAGGATATGTGGAATTAGAGGGAAGGAGAAATTTCTACGGAGAACTGATTACTCTCGGTGTTGGGATATCTTGTTACAGAGAAACGAATGCATCTTTCATGGCCCCAATGAGTTCAGATATGCTGAGAGTTTGAGTTTTTGAGAATGTTAGCTTTGACACAAGAACAAGGTTGTCCATTAGCTTTATTTTATCTTCTCATTTTGTTTGCAGCAGTTGACCCTTGTTTATTAAAATTTACAGTAGGGCTCTCCCCTACCCTTTTTTGCACTTCCATAGTGATTTATCATTTGTGTCTCAACTATCAAATAGCTGTAGAAGGTCGTTAGTTGCATATGACCAAAGTCTTTGGCATTTGTTGCGCACGGTCATAGCCAAGTGAGAATGATGAATGATGTATGAGTAACAGAAGAATCATTTACCCAGGGCAACGCACCGATGTGATCTTCATGGCCATGTGTTATAATAACTGCTTCAATTTTGTGGCTCCATTTCTTGATGAATGTGGTGTCTGGGATAATCTTTTGTACACCAAACTCATCGTAGCTGACACAAGTTTGAATAGAATTCACCTCAGTCAAAATTCAGCATACATGTAGACAGGAAAATCTGTGCAGGAACTCTATACAAGTCTACATGTGCAGAAAACGCCAAGACATGATGCCACAGTGTGATAGAATGAGAGCAGTTATATATCAAAGTCCTCACTTGTATACATGTTTTTCCAAAATAAACGCTGTTTAGAAAATGCAAATGGACACATGAAAACAGCAAAGAGAAAAAACAATGCGAATCAAACAGCAAGGTAAGCAGTAGCAAGCTACAAAAACAGAATACATACTCTGGGAACATAACCCCTGCATCTATCAATATATAACGGTCATAGTTCCCCACGAGCATGCAATTCATGCCGATTTCCCCAAGGCCACCTATTGGGAGGACTCGGAGAGGTGGACCATCCAACCCTTCATAAAACTGCTCCATCTTTCGCTTGACTGAATCTTCCAGGCTCTTAGTGGCACCCTCAGTTTTCCTCAACCTTCTACGGGGTGTTCTAGATTCTTGAGATCCTGCAGGCATCAGGAAGAAATGCCCTTGGCTTCTGAGAGTCTAAGCAGAGAATATTCCATTTCACATTGCCAAGGCTGATTTGTAAACAGTTGAATACAGGGGTGGATACACAGGACACCAGGTGAGATTTCCAATTTTTAGGTGTTTAGCGTATATTAGTTGCAATATTACTTGATAATATGCATAGGACACCCAGTAATTTTTACTGGATTCCCAACTGGTTGAATCCATGTAATTCGAACTATTTATGCTTTTGCCTCACAGGTTTCGTGGACTCCATCCAACAAGATCACCTTAACAGAATAAATATGGAGACAATTTGCAACGACTAATGATTATCAATAGCAGTACGCAACCTGATATCACACAAAAATATAAAAGTGATAAGAAACAAAATCAACCTAACATAGGCATGAGGTTCACTTAAACCTCCAATTTTTTTGGACACTAAACCCCCAAAAAGATTTCGACATTAAACCACTAAATACGTGGTGCTAGTTTAGGGTAAGGGTCGTCCGAGTCTCCGAGATCCGACTCCATCCCACGCTGAAGGAGGAGGAGGGGATGACCCGGCTACCGGCGAGGTCCGCAATCACACACTGGCAGATGAAATTGGGATGGTAAAGAAGTACTAAGTTCGGCACGGGAATGTGGACTCCACCATGAAGAGAACATGGCCAGCCATTTTCGATTCCACGGCTCAGTTCACAACAATCAGCGGCGGCGGTTAAGCAAGAGGGGAGGAGCAGCCACAGTACCTTTGGCGGATAGCGGAGGTGAGGCCGCGCAGCAAGAGATAGAGGCCGCGGAGGAGGACGAACGGCGGCGCGTGAGCCCGCAGGGGCATAGAGACGAGAGGGAGGCGAGCGCCACCATGGCGGGCGGCGGCGGCGGCGGCGGGTAGAAGAGGGGGGAGGGGAAGAGAGGGAGCGGCCCGTAGCGAGCTGAGGGAGGGAAGGAAGCCAAGGGGATAACGGAGGGGATGTGTTCGAGTTTTGTAGCGGAGTGCCAAACCTCCAAAAATATCTCTCGTCTCTTTTGCACTTCCAAGATTTTTTTTTCTTGCATGTTCATCTCGGATTTGTTCTTCAACAAAACTATGGTCTCGTTTGGGTCAAAGGAATTTGAAAGAGAATTTCAAGGATTTTAATCCTTGTAAAAAAAATTCCTATGAGCTACTTTGGAACAAAGAAAATTGCTATTTAGAAATCATGCATTACAATGGAGCTCTAGAAAATATGTGTATGTTGGAATGTATGAAACATGTATAAACATGTTGACACCTAAACATAAAAATGGAGTTCTTTTGGAACGCTGCAATGTTTTTTTTATGGAATCAATTTAATTCTCTTGGGTTTTTTTAGGAATCAATTCAATTCTTATGGGAGTTAGAAGAAAAGTAATTTTGGAATTCGGCTAATAACATGTGTGAAATTTACAAGTTGGATAAAGATGACACGTCTACTAACATCTAGTTGTAATGGGTTAGGGATGTATCGTCTGGATTAGTAAGTTTACAAATAAATAGTCTGGTTTTAAAGTTTATGAATGGTTTTCATACTTTCATGAAAGTTACTGTAAAATGGATTTCTTTTCCTCTTGTTAAACGAACTATAAGTTATCGTGTGCCTGTGCAAAATAAAGAATTGCTGGAAATCGTGCACTTGGTAACTCGAGGTGCCATGTCCTGTAGTTTATGCTTTCAATATAGATATAGCCCGTGCCACTCATATTCACAAAATTGTTTCAGGAAATGCAATTTTAGTTATGAAACTTGCTCGCATTTTTAGTAAAAGAAATGGTCAATTTTTACCACCCTGAACTTTTACGGAAGTATAAAATTCATCCTTTAACTTCAAACCTGATATTGTTCGTTATTAACTTCCAATACCATTTAGTTTTTATCCTTCGACAAGGTTCAAAGTGGTTTTGGATGACATGGCCCTCGTGAGATAATGTGATACAATAATGAAAATAAACATGAATTATAATAATCTGTAAAAATTCTAGAAAATTTCTCAAAAAAGTTATCACATCTTGCCTGGAGCATTTAAAGCTGAACTAATGTTTACTACATGCAACATATACTATGATTTTCCTTTAGAAAATAGAGCTAAAATTTGAATGAATTATGTAAGTTCTAATTTTTTCCATTTTGCAACTACTTTTCGTACAAAATTTTTAATTCAATTACTAATTTTTATAATTAAAATAACATAACCTAATGCTGGAATTATATTTGGTTTTATAAATTTTTAATTCAACCGAAATAAATTAGATCCGTTCCAAAATAAAGGTTATAGAATTTTATTTTATACATACTATAAAATTATTTTATGCATGCTAATTATTCTTTATGTAGGTCAAAAAAATAATCTGTATTGCACATAAAGTATAGAACAGGTTACAATTTGTAAGATTTTTTATTCTTGTCATCCAGACCACTTTGAATCTCGTCAGAGAATGAAAAGTTAATGGTACGGAAAGTTTATGGATAAATATTATCCGATTTTAAAGTTTATGAATGAATTTTAGACTTCCGTGGGAATGTACCATGAACTTTTCCCTCTATTAAACAAATAGTCAACGCACAATGGCACATCATATGCCACGTATTACTAGGAATTTGAATAAGGAAGATGTAGAAGGATTAAATGCAATAATATTTTCTAGTAGATTTTAGTTGCCTAAAAAAACCAGTCACCTAAAATTCTACGTCGTCAAACTGTAATGCTATGTAATGTGTAATTTTGGTTCATTTTTACTACAGATTTGTTTATGTATATGGTTTTATTTTTATTTAAATTCTAATATGTATATATGTTTAATTTTTTTATGTTTATGTAAATTTATAGGCTACAAAATA
Source organism: Oryza meyeriana var. granulata (assembly GCA_003991445.1). Classification (NCBI taxonomy): domain Eukaryota; kingdom Viridiplantae; phylum Streptophyta; class Magnoliopsida; order Poales; family Poaceae; genus Oryza; species Oryza meyeriana. The sequence goes on from RYFJ01002479.1 coordinate 50,256, forward strand.
TTATTTTAAATCCAATTTTCATCTTTAGTTAATTCATTTCTTTGTACCGCTTAATAATTATCACAAATCATTTATCTATTCATACAATCGGTGGAAAAGAATGGAACATGAAGCTTGATTTTTTTTTTCCTTTACCCATCCAAAACAAGACTATCAAGTATCAACACATAACCATCGGACATGTACCAAAGAATTCTTCAGATAAAAGCCACGTAGACACCGGGGATAAACTGGGCCTAGATTATTCAATAGATTATTGACATGTATTATCTGTTTAATTATACAAATAAATTAAGTATTTTTAAAAAATAAATTTAACAAATAGCTCTGAACAAACGAAATATGCAATACAATAAAAAAAGTTTTTTCTGAAAAATATATTTATAGCGCCGCGGAGCAAATAATCCAAAAAATAGCTAAAAAGAAGCGGCTCTCGACGGTGCAGTCACGAAACAAGATGTACTCATCAACAATTGACACATCTTCTTAATTTCTTATGTTCATCTCAACCATCCATGACCAAGTCTGAAGGACACAGGGGTAATAAAGAATGAACAAATGAAACTAGCATTAAATCAACCAACCAATCACCTCCTTTTGTTTACAAGTTACACAATCGGCAGAACGAAAGAAGAAAAACAAAGACAACGAGAAGTTAGCCTACCTAAAGCTGATATAATATCAAAATATCAATACATTAATTAACTAACAGCATGTGAAGAGGAATTCACGTACTCCAACAATTAATGCTAGCTAGCCAAGCCAACTTCCTCTCACCTATACAAGAAAATATCTGAAAAATAGAGTATTTTTTCTCACAAGAAAATCCATTAAAAAAAGCTAACGACCGTGCCATCTCTCCAACCTCTCGATCGGTCAGCTTCTCCGCCGCCGCCTGGCTGGAAGTTACCGCGACGGCGCGGCAATGTGATTTACTGTTTAACCTCGCCGGCGCACGCGGAAAAGGTGGATAAGATTAGGAGTTAATTAACCGGGGTGTGGCAGTTAGGACACTGACACGGACGCGAGAGGGAGTAATCAAATGGAGTGAGTTGGATTAGTTTACAGGTCCGGGAAGTTGCTGCTGAAGAATTCCATGGAGGAGAAGGTCGCCGGCGACGGCATGGTGGGCGTGGACAGCAGCAGGCTGCGCGGGCTCGGCGCGAACGGCGGCGGAGCGTCGCGGGCGCCGGTGGCGGTGCCGGCGGAGTGGAGGAAGGGGCTGAGCTCGCTGAGCCAGGAGAGGGAGGCCGGGTCGAGCGGCGAGAAGAGACCAGATGACGCAGCCGGCGGCAGCGCGGAGGGGACCGGGGAGAGGATGCCCGGGCGGTGGGCGGGGCCGAGGGATGCTGTGAAGGCGTCGTCGTCGACGTCCAGCAGGATGGGGCCGTCGGCGGCGCCGTAGTACTGCGCGGACGACGGCGCGGAGGGCGGCAGCGGGCGGACGGACCTCTCGATGGCAGCGTACCTCGCGGCCGGCGAGAGCGCGGCGGTCGGGGAGAGGACGAACTCCTGCGGCTGCTGCTGGAACTGCGGCGGCAGCGGGGCGGAGGGCTCGGCGTCGAAGCCAGCGCCCGCCGGAGCCGACGAGGAGGCGCCGGGGCCGGTGAGGCGCTGGACGAGCGCCATGAACTCGCTGGGCCTGATGTGGATGACCTTGGGGGAGGCGTCGTAGATGATGACCGGCGCCCGCGGCTGCTGCTGCTGAGACGGCTGCTGCCGCGCCTGCCTACCCACCCCGTCCCCCCGCGGCTGTGGCACGACGGGCGGCTTCCTGACCTTGTGCGAGTCCTTGCTGACGGCCAGCCGCGGCGGGCGCGGGCCCTGCAGCTGCCGGCTCCGCGGCGACGGCCGGTCCGACGCGTCCATCGATCAATCGCCTCGCCGGGGAGGGAGCAGAAGGCGAAGCCGGCGGGAGAGGACTATGCGAGTGGGCTTTGTAGGGCGCGGAGGAGGGAGGAGTAGAATGGTTCAACGAGGAAGAAAGTGGAAGTGGGAGAAATTCAACGGGGAGGCGGTCAGGATCGGAGGAAGGCGGGCGGGCGGGCGAGCGGCGGAGGTGAGGTGTGTGCTGTTGACGAGGGGAAGGAAAAGTCCACGAGCTCGTTAGCTTGAGCTAAGCCAAGCCGTAACCGCTGCTCATTATCAAGATTAATTATTTTGAGGGGATCCAATTTCCAAAAGCGAAGCAAATTGGATGAGATTTTGCGATGACTTGTGCGGCGCGTATCTGAGTCACCGCGATCACTCTACCGCTACACCATCACGGTGACCTGGCTGCGGCTGCGCTACATGTCCCGGACCGGACCCCGCTGGTTTCAATTTTTCCACCACTTTTACCAATTGACAGCCTCGTGAACTTTTGTTACAGCTCATCTAACGTGCCCACTTTGATATGATTTGCTTTTTTATTTATGATGTGGAACGTGTAGGTAACAAAGGTATTCTCGTCCCTTCAAATTACTTGTCATTTTAACTTTATCTAAATAAAACATTTTCATATATGACTATTAATTTTTAAAAATTTGTATAGTTTAACAACATACAAATTACTACTTTCATCCCATATTACAGCTACTTCCCACCTATTTTTCTATCTCAACTAATTACGATAATTTCTTATTTCATTTTACACATAATTTCTTATCTCAATCAATAACAATCATTTCTCATCTTAACCTTAAACCATCCAAAAGGGCATAAATAGCTATAATATGAGATAGAAGTAGTATATATTATAAAAGTATTTCTCATGATAAATATAAAAACATAAATCTTATTATGGTTAACTATACGAATTTTTAGAAATTGATAGTGAAAGATACAAATGTTTGACTTAGAACTAGAATATCAAGTAATTTAAGACAGAGAAAGTGTCATTATTGCTTCCCCAATCTATATACATTTTAAGATCGTTAAATTAATTGTTTTTGTTCTATATTCGGGGATTCATAAACTATAATTTTTTCTTAAATTAACCGTTTTACCATAAGAAAGTAGTACATAGTAATTGCTTGGTACAGCTTTAGCTTTTCAACTAAGGTTTTCTAGTAATGTGTCCGTGCTAACGCTACAGCGATATTTGATCTCAGCTTGTATATACCTTAATTAATTATCCATAGCATGAATCTAAATTTAAACCACAAACAGCTGAGATTAGAGAATGCGACTGGTTTTTTAAGGATACTGCATCTCCTGCGACTGCAAGTGCAGTCCCATTCTTGTGAAATGAGGTCAATCAACCACTACCACAGTGCTTCAAAGGCTTAAAGAAATTTGTACACGGAGTGTTTCCTAACTCTTTAAAATGAGTTTGAAGATTCTATACAAGCAATCAACATTGTTATATATGTGAAATTGTATTCCAATTATCTATTTGGGTAAGCATTCCATACTCCATTTAAGACAAAAATTCAAGACAACAAAAGAATCTGATAGCTTCTGCTTACACTACCTCAATATTGTGTTATCATCAGTTCAACTAGTGAAATCATCTCTCGAAATTATTGAGCACTAAATGAACAGATTAGAGCTAAGAATTTCTTCAACAGTTTGAACAATCAACTAACTAATTAGTACATAAAAATATCTTAGTAAGTTGGGGAGAGAGCAAAGAGTCAAGCATCATTCCACACTTCAGCAGCAAAAAATCAGTCGCAAGGCTTTGCACTGATGATCTATTGGACTTTATGCCATTTTGAGCCATAATTCAGCATTAAAATTTGAGAGAGATAATTATATTATAATTGCTACTACATAATTTCCTGTGTTACTGCAGCAATCAATTACTTCACAGATGCACACATGATACTTCTCTCAGACATTTGTGCATACCAAGAACACTACTTATTATCTTCTAGAATATTGCAAGAGTCTGGGCAGGTATAAGAACAAATTGGTCATAAATAAACTAACATAATCTCTGAGACATTTGTGTTACCTAATGTCACATCATGAGATTTTCCCCTTAATAGGGCCACACAAAAATACATTCAAGAAATTGCCCTAAGAAATTATTTAATTAAGGCTAAGGAAATTAATTAATAATGAAAATGCAAAATTACAATCTATCATGGCTGGGAGTATTTTTCTTGTATTCCTCTTGCAAAAATACACTAACATGATTTTTATTGGAATATTCAGAGCACTGGAGGTATTTTTAATAAATCAAAATGTGTTATCGGCATTTAAAAACCTACTAGAAATTCTTTTTCCCTTTTTCTTTTCTCTTTTTCTCGTTTTCTCTTTCCTTTTCTCTTCCTGGGCCGTGGCCTGCTCCTGTGCCGGCCTGCTCCCGCGGCCCACGCGCCCCCTCTCTCCCTCTCCCACTGACCGCTGGGCCCCGTGCGTAAGTCGTCTCGCCCGTTCGTCCTCCCGCTGACAGGCCGGGCCCGCCTATCAGCTTCGTCTACCTCCCGCCGATCTTGGCCTCGCCCGAACCGTGCAGCGCTGTCGATCTCCTCGACTGTTCAGCCTCCCCTTCCATCCGCCCTCGGTTCAAACGCCGCGGACTCGGTCTCCCCACCTCCTTGCACACTTCCCCCATGTTCTCCACCCCTCTCGCCCACGCTTGTGAGAGAATCTCGCAACCTCCCCCACGGCCGCCGTTTTTCCCTCTTCGAGAACTTCGGCCGCCTTGGCCACGATCTTTCCTGGCCGACCCTATTTAAACCCTCATTATCGCCTCCTCTCTCTTTTCCCTCAACTTCTCAAGCTCCCCATGCATCCTAACCCCCTCAACACCATAGTCCCAAGCTGCCGCCGAGTTCTGCCGTCTCCAGTCAAGCGCCACCACCGTTGTAGCCGCCGCCGGGCCCGTCTCTCGCTACCGCCAGCTTCGCCGTATGTCGGAGCGCCTAGGACGCCATCCACGCGAGCCTCCTCGCCGCTGGAGCCCCTCTTCCATCATCGCGGGCCCTTGGTAAGTGTCGCCGCTGTACATCGGTTGCGAAATTCCCTTGACCTATCCGGACATTTCTCCCTCTAACCCGCTCTACACTGTTGCCAGGACCCCCCGGACCTCGTTCATGCCTCCGTCGCCACCTTGCGCCGCCAGAACCCCGTTGGCGTCGCCGTCCCAAAGCATCACCGCCACCAACCTCTCTTTCTCGATGCCGTTCACCGTCTTCCCGTTGTTGCCGACCCTCGGTGAGACGCCTGTCCGGTCCCCCGTCTCTCCCGCTGCTCTCTGCCATGCCGGATGGCAGCCGACAGCGACCATTGAGCCGCGGCGCGGTCGTACCGGCGGGGCAGCACCCCGTTCGGTCTCGGCCATCCGATCTGCCTCGGCAGATCGGGGCCGTCCGCGCGGCGCCTGCGTCCCCTGCCATGTCGGCGCCACGTCGGCTGCCACGCAGCGCGGTCGCGTTGGGCCGCGGCGGACCGCGTCCACCGTGCGCCGCCCTCTCGAGCGTCACTGACCGGTGGGGCCCGCCTGTCGTCACCGATCCCCGGGTCTGCTGACGCCATTTATCCTGGATTAATACGCAATAAATCATTTAGGGTTTTATTTTGTATAGCAAAAACGCAGTGAATCTTTAACAATTCATAACTAATTCATACGAGTTTCGATTAATTCCATTCAAATTTCATTAAATCCAGAAAAATACCAAGAATCCATTAAAAATACTTTTAGCTCATGTTTCGGTGGTCACATGTACTGTTTTTAATTGTTTGCGCTTTGATTGCCTTAGAAACCGACGTGTCCGATCCTCTTGTGTACTACAAGGTTGTTGCAGAGTTTGCTGAGTCGGAGCAAGGCAAGTTGCATCGTTCCCTCGACCATATTGCACCTATTTACTGTAAAATATTTGTTTTAAACCAATAAATGTGCATGATTTCATTATTTCATGTGGGTAGGTTGACCTATATATGTGACAGCTATGACTTGTTCACCTTGTATGCCTTTGTAGCTTGGGTAATAATCTGATTATAAATAAGGTTAGGATGCCTAGCCATGCTTAGAATCAATTAGCTCATTTTGGGAGTAAATACTCATCATTATATATTTGATGTTCGACTTTATGTCGGAAGATGGGACTTTAGACATGGCTACTTAAATAATTAAAATTTGACCTTAATGGTAGGCTGTGGGTGTATGGTTTTGCTGGTTAAACACATGGTAATTAAGGACCGATTTACAGGAACCCCTTGGGTAATTATTTGTACATACCACAAGCTAGCATGGGCAACAGTTGGGCTTGTAGCGTAACTTCTTCCTCTTCTAGGCATTGTTGGTGAGAATGGGCGTGATGGGGTTCGGTCGGCACGGGGATGGGTTGATCGGCTTCCGAATCCATTGTGGCGCAAGGGTGTAGCTTAGCCAATACGGTGTGCCCTGTTGGCAGGTGCAATCTCAGCGTAGTGTGGATGGTTAGGGAGGGGTTGCGTGAACGGTCCTGTCACAGCCTCTCGCGGGGTGTCGTGGTGACACACCAGCACACGGGAACGTGTGTGGGGCTGTGTCTTATGGGTATAGTTGTACACCTCTGGCCAGAGTTAAAATCTATTCGAATAGCCGCGCCCGCGGTTATGGGCATTTAGTCAAGACTTTCCGTGATTAGTCTCACCTTAATAATTTGACTTAAAATCCGCTATAGAGACAGGATGGTTGGTTGGGCCTGGTTAACGTGGTGTAGCATTGATCGGTGGTGGATTAATATTGCTTAATTAAACAACTCTTTTTCTCGTTTGCGAACTACTATTGTTTGCAATTGTTTTTTCGTAAATGAACCCTGAGCCTATCTTTGTCTCCCGTGCATTATGCATAATTGCGGGTGTGACTTGTTGAGTACTGTGGGTGGTACTCAACCTTGCTCCCTTTCCTCTTATCAGAGATGGAGTACCTTTCCGACGAGGATCGTCACAAGGACTAGGCTGGATCCGCCATTAGGCTGCCTGTGGAATGGAAACCTCCGCATGGCTAGCTGTTTATAGGCTTTCTTTATCCTTTTCTGCTGCATTTATATAAGACAATTTTATTCTGTTTGTAAGACGCACTCTGTATGGCAACTTGGTATTGTGTACCCTGGTTTTTCTGGATGGGGAACTAATACACATGAATGTTAAGAAATTCTGGTCGTGAATTTCTAGGCGTTACACCTAAGCACCAGTTCAATCTCTCAAACATTGCCTATGAATAAATATTCATATGGAATATGCATGAATAACTTTCAAAAAATATAGAGGGTGACTAATTATAAGTTGACATATTTGTGAAGCCAAATTATTTGGCTCGTTACAATCACACAATTACCCACCGCAATCATTCACTCAAAAGCCTATCGTTTTATGCACATCTGGTAATTGCAGCAATCTGCCTCCTTGCTAAATTGTTTGTCTGCAGCACAAAACATATTTCAGATAAAAGAGACCACTCACAGCTTAACATATTTTTTACAGCTCACTGAAATGTTCAGTTAATCCATTGGACCACTCAGTATAGGAGACAAGCTTAGTTAACCATTTTCTCCAGTGATAAAATGATAAATCAAAATAAACAGAGCATATAAAATTGAGATTGATGGACCTTCCAGCTACTTCCATCAAAAACTATAACATGCATATGATAGGGACTACACCTTCTAGCTATTTAGTTTAGTGCATATATTTTGCAGAACACATAAGGAGCACATGTTAGCAAAAAAAGGCAAGATTCAACTTTATAAACAGATTCAGCTATCAGCTCTCATTTCTCATTCACATAAGGAGCACATGTTAGCAATGTTACCATGAGTAGAGCATTCTTTTACACTGAGCAAGTCTAACATCGATCTGTCAATTTTCCATTTCTTTGACGGGTAGAACCATCATATTTGTTCCTTAATGGCTTCGATTTGATTGAAAAAGGGAGCAAAAAGAGCCCTTGAATTTGGCTGCATGGGAGACTAGGAATTTTACTCTAGTTTAAGCCTAGTGTTTCTATGGTTAAAATTACCCGAGGAAGATCACAAGTCTTGCAACGATATCTTTCTTGTCCCGCAAAATAGAGGGTGTACCCAAGATTATATTTATAGGTGAGCCTATTCTTTAGGAGAATAATTTCTTATTAGAAGTCCTTATATTAATAGACTGTAACATAGATAATTTGTCCAGAATTCATGTGGAATTCCCTCCATTAGTGCGAAAAAGAATAAATTGCCCAGATTTTTTTATCCAAATCTTTGGAAGTTTTCTACATGCTGTTATACTGCTTGAACACATTGATTATGAGATTTCAATGGGAAAAAAACATGAACAGTATAGGACAGGGTAGATTAATTTGGCTAACATCACAGGGTATAATAGATTCCAATCAAATTGATAGTTTATAGTTTTCTTGTAAATCAGAATCATGAAATATGGGTCATTTTTCAACATGGCAGATTAAAATTTTGAAATTTAATCAAGGATAGTCATCAAGACATGTCTTAATCTTTTGCTCCACATGATTTCTGAAAATTCTAAAAATGTGACATCCCACAGCAAATTATGTGGTAGAGGAAAATGGGTATGTACAAAAGAATTCATCTCAACACAGTCCATCTAAACACATGCCTTTTTATTGCAAGATCAAAATTTAACATTTACTAAATACGATGTGAGAATGTTGTGACCGAGCTAGGGAAGGTAGGTCAAGAATGCAACTAAAAACATCATGTCGGATAAACTGTAGTGCAAATACATCTCTGAAAAAAAAATGTAGACTTTAGTGCCCCTCAATAAATGTAGAATGAATGGAGTTAGGGTGATAGGTGGGGGTAAGATGGTAAGATGCTGAATTTATATGATTTCATATGGAACACATTCAAGTTTTTATTTAGGCCATATGAGACAAATCGAAATTTGAAATATTGTTATGCTAAATGAAACTTTAAAGACAAATAATTGCATCACTTTCTGTGTCAATCAGCAAAGACTATCATATGAACAACTACTGCATTTTCCTATTATATTACTTTTGGAATAGATGGCATAGATTGTAAATAGACTTATGATGTTATCTACAAGACTTTCCTTTATAATATGTTACATCTAATGATAAAACACAGACCCCCTTCTATTCCCCACTCCTGCTAGCGCACCTCATAGTCCCCACTACCACCACAACCTCTGCATCTCCTCACAGGCTCACGCCCATGCCTCATCCGCCGCCTTCTCCGCCCTCTCCTCTCCATCCCGAAGAACATAGGCTTTCTACTTTGTGCTATCAGATGAAAAGCAACAACAAAAAAGATTATACTTACCTCAATATATGTCAAAAACTCCGACTTATCAATACACTCCCACCACCATTTCCTTTCTCCCTTCCTACAGCTGCTGCCACCTCCTTTTGTTCTGTCCAGAGGAGAAGAATAGAAAGAACGAAAAAGAAAAGGTGAGAGAGCGACAAAAAATAATTTCTATCTTTCACATACAACGTAATCCACAAAAAATAAAAAAGATCAATTTTAAAGGCCCATTTCCAAACTATGTTCCAGCCTAACTGGTGAAAATTTTTGTTCAAATACCCTACAAACTTCACTCTTTCAAAAAATATTGATTGTAAAATTTCTAGCTGCTATTAAACCATTTAAATTGTAACATTAATATTTATTACAAATGATACACTATAACTGGGAACGTATTCTCAGTTGATGTATATGGCTGCCGCGACTACTTTTTACAACTCGCAAATTGAAAATATCTCATGCGGGGAGCAGTATCATATGTTGATGTATATGACTGCTGCAGCTACTTCTAGGTATTATACCTCCCTACCATGAGAAAAATTACATATAATGAGAATAAGATATGATTACCCAGGCAGCCAATAGAAATCAGAACATAAACCTAATATAGAGGATTCCCCGGCTGAGTGTTTCCATTTCAATCAAAATTTTTGTTTAGACATTTGTTGTACTTACAGTAGAACACCAAGACATCAACTTTGACAAATCCTGATCATGCAAGCTTCGATATTCAGGTTGCTCACTTGTGTTCTTGTATAAAGCAAACACAAATTCAACATTATGTAGCACGTATTATTTTGAGTATGACACTATTATCAGTTAAAAATACATTATGCAGAGTCCTCTTCCAAGGCTTAGAGCTTTGATGGAGCCATTCGATGAACCAGCAAGCACAAGCTTAAAATTCTTTATCAAACTCAACACACCCAACTGAGCCTGTGTGGCCCAAATTTAGAATTATATCTTGTGTACCATAACCAAATTTTACCCAAATCTTTGTGAGTTTTCTACATGCTGCTATACTGCTTGAATTGTGATCCTAATGTTTAAAGGACTCTGCTTTTTGGTGTTTGCAGGATGCAAGTGGCAAAGATGTGGACCTGAGCACCTACAAGGGGAAAGTTCTCCTCATCGTCAATGTTGCATCTCAGTGGTACCAATTATTACCACTCCCTCACCGCCAATGTCTACGTTTAATTTTTTATGCCTTGGAAATTATTCTGGAATGCATAATGTTATTTATCTTCTTTAAGTTGAAACGTTCCATGAACAGCGAAACCTTGGAATGCTAGTACTGCGTTATCGAGCGCTTAAGCTGAATGATATGCTTATTTGATGATTAATATAGTGCATATTTTTTATCAAACTTCCACTCGTTGCTAAGTAAAGATGCCGAATTTATATGATTTCATATGGAACACATTCAAGTTTTTATCTAGGCCATATGAGACAACTCCATAGTCTCTATGCCTTATGGAACTATGTTTGCAAATAATAGAACAATGCATATGAAAGGCGTGCTACAAAGTACAAAGGTATTCAAAATTTTGGATCCAACCAAATTAAAAAAATAATGCAATCAACTCACCGTCCTCTGACGATCTAGACGGGGATGCCGCTCTCGTCAGCGCAGATGGAGAGGAGGCGTGGGCTGAGGGGAGAGTAAGGAGGCGTGGTGGTCATCGAACAATGCGGCGACGGCGGCTGAGGGTGGCACGATGGTCAGGGGCGTGCTGGTGGCGAGGGATCCACCGGCAATTGCGATGAAGGCGAGGCGGCGGGATTTTCATCGGCTGAGGAGCGGGCGCCGGTGGATCTCCGTCACGACGGCGAGGTGACGGTGGCAAGGCAGGGTTTAGGGTTTTCTGGCGGCGCTTGTAGGTGGGGTGGGGGAAGCGCGGGGCGACAGGAAGGGAGAGGCGGTGCGGGGGAGAGAGTAGGGCGGGAGTGCTCTGCACCGTCAGATCTAAGTGGATAATTTTAGTCGTCGGATTTGATGATGGTCATTGAAAGTGCATCTATCCCCTAAGTGGGTTTTGGTGGATTAATGACAAAGCGGTTAAGGGACTAATGAGTTTATCAAGAATTGTGCAGAGAATTAGTCCCAGGTTGCTTAGTGTGGTGCATGGAGACCCCCCCACAAAGACATGATGCAAAACGGCGAAGCGACTCGGAGTTTATTTTAAATTCATTTGAATTTTCTTTGGAGTCGTAGGAAAACAGTTCTATCAAGAGGGGTTGCAAGCAGTGTTCCAAGACCACTCAAGTGCTTAAGATCCAAATAGCTGAGAGTTCATCACTTTGGCACAACACATATACTTAGGTGGGCTACTTTCAGTGTCAGGGCCGGAGGTTCCGACCTCCAGGGCCGGAAGTTCCGACCAGATCCTTCGGCCACAGACTAAGTGTTGACCGGAGGTTCCGATCCACCGGGTCGGAACCTCCGGTCCAAAAACTGTGAGTAACGGCTATGTGACGTAAGCCATGTCCTATAAAACCCAAACTTGGATTCTAGCTGTTGCTAATGCATTCCACTTCGTTCCAACTGTTCCCTAGCCTCTCCTAAGGTGCTTTGAGCTCTCTCAACTAATCCTAGTGCATTCTTTGTGATTCTTGTGAAGATTTAGTGGGAAATTGGGTGAATTTTGTTGAGAGAAGGCTAGGAGGATCTTGTGCACTTGTGGAGGTCGCGGATTGGCTGCTTGGGGCTTATTTCTCTTGGAAGGAAACCTCCTAGACGGTTAGGCGTCTCCCGCGAGCTTCCTCTTGTTGTGGATTGTCCTGGGAAAGTTTGTAAAGGTTAATCTCGCCTCCGCAAGGAAAAGAGGTAAATTCTAGTGGAAACCAAGTTTAATCTTTGTGGTCACTTGGTGAGGAAAGAGGTCAATTGAGACCCAGCTCTTTGGAGCTCCTCAACGGAGACGTAGGATCTTTGTGATCCGAACTTCGGGAAAAATCTTTGTGTCTCCGTTGTCTTTTCTCGTTATTGCCTCATTTTGTATATTAACTTGCTAGCATTTATCTCTTACTCCATTACTTACACTTTACTTGATCTCTGTCAAATTTATCCTTTATAGAACCTCCGACCAGCCCGAGAGAGCCGGTCGGAACCTCCTACCATTTTGGTCGGAGGTTCCTACCAGTATTTTACCACTGCTTTTGGAGAATTTTTCAGAAACGCCTATTCACCCCCCCCCCTCTAGGCGACATCAACGGGCTTTCAGTCATGAGTAAAACGAGTTGGTAAAATTTTGAAATTCAGAATTTAATTTCAGGGACTTGTCACTTTCGTTGCGCAGCTCTCTGATAAAATCATGTAAAAGTCCTTCTACGGCTATTCTTGAAAATCAAATTTAAAAGTATCTTTTGCTCTCCAAGTAGTATCTTAGGGCATGTTTGGCAGAGCTCCAGCTCCCAGATTTATCTTTCTTGGAGCTGGAGTCGAACCAAACGGTTTAGCTTCACTAAAAAAATAGAGTGGAGCAGGCTGGAGTGATTTAAAAAAATGAATTAGAGTGGTAAGGCTCCACAGCTCTGCTCCACAGTTATAATTTAGGAGTTGGAGCCCTACCGAACAGGTCTTTAATATAGTTGATTTGTTGATACTACCTCTGGTTTTTAATAAATAACACCATTGACTTTCATCGTGATATTTGACCATTCGTCTTATACAAAAAAAATTGGTGTAAATATACAAAAATATGAGCCATACTTAAAATTCCTTTAATGATAAACCAGACCACAACAAAATAAATCATATTTACTTATATTTTTAAATAAGACGAATAATCAATCGTTAAATCAAAAGTTAATAGTGTCATTTATTAAAAATCGGAGCTAGTATAATATTAGTATTGGTTTTAAAAACTAACAGACAAATAAGAAAAAAAAGTCGCTTAAAAAGTACTCCTATGTAGCTTTTAAGCACTCCTATGGAGTAGCTAGTTACCATTTGTCTGCGTCCTCAAAGGATTAATCTTCTTTTTTCTCCTTAAGCACGTAGTACCAACAGTGAATTAATCTGCCCCCGTGTGCTTCAGTCCGTGGCTGCTCCATGCAAAATCCTGCAGGCCTGGTTCATCCGACGCATAAATTGATTTCTAGTACTCCACTAACCACCTCTTCCCAACCACCCGTGCGCCGTGCAAGCACGCCTATCCACGCTGCATGACAGCAAGCACACGTGCTGCTATCGCGGTTTTATTGCTAAGTGCTAACCTAGCTCACTATTGATGTGTAAAATTGCTATTGGTGGGTTTAGGCCGCGTTCGAATCAGTCTGTTAGGAGAAACTTTTTTCTCTTTTTCATGAGCATGTTTTTCGAATTGCTAAAGGCTAAACGGTATGTTTTTTAAAAACTTTTCTATATAAAAGTTGCTTTAAAAAATTATATTAATTTATTTTTTAAATTTAAAATAATTAATACTCAATTAATCATGTGCTAATAATACACCTCGTTTTACGTGATCTTCTTTTCCTTCTTCTCTCATCTTCAAACTATCCCTTAGGTGCGTTTGAAACAGATTCTATCTAATGCATTCTTCCTCGGTTTCTGTTAGCATATTTCTCAAAAACGTAAAATGATGTGTTTTTTATAAAAATTTTCTATATGAAAGCATCTTAAAAAATCAAAGAGATCATTTTTTAAGTTTATAATAGTTAATACTTAATTAATCATGTACTAATAACGTTTCTCGTTTTGTGTACGGCTTATAAGCTAGCTGCACAAGCCAGTTCAAACATGCCCGGGTGAGTTTGAAGGTGAGTGAAGAGGAAGAAGAAGATCATCACGCAAAACAAGATAAGCCATTAGCGCATGAGTAATTAAGTATTAGCTATTATAAATTTAAAAAATAGATTTATACGTTTTTAAAACAACTTATATATAAATTTTTTTAAAAAAATACACCGTTTAGTATTTCAAAAAACGTCTAAAAAAACGAAAGGAGTTTTCACTCATTCCTTCAGTCTCGAGCACGCCCTTTGTCTTGTGCCCTGTTAAAGGAGAGAAGATGAACTACTGTTCAGTACTCTCTCTCCAATTTCAAAACATGAAACCTAAACAGATCTCTTATGTTCCTTTCAAAATTTAAGGCGTGTATGCCAATTTAATGATGTTTACTTTTTTTTTCACGCAAGCAAAATCTATGAATTTGCATGGCTTTGTTGCAGAGTATAGTCCAAACGGTTTTGTGCCCTCACCAGAAGTCCATTTTCTGGTAGTGAAAGGAGTCATCAATGAAAGTGTCTCACACAGCCCTAAATTTTATTTAAAATCAAATTGTAAAATTTAAAATCAGTTTTGATGATATGAAGCTTAGCCATACATGCACTAAGAAATATAGTTTGTCTTAGGCTTTCTCATATAGGTTATCATATAGCTTAAGCCAGTTTTTATTATTTCTCTTTTTCTTTGCATTACTAAAAATGCTATTACTTTTTCAACCATAAACTTTTTCGATTGACAATTCTCTTACAATTTTTTATTAGCTTAAATAAATAGGCGATTAGCTTTTCTTTCATGGCATAAATAAAATAAAGGGCAAAATCATGTAGTTGTAGGTACATAACTCTACTCGGTCAAATAAATCCTGAGTACATACTCTGACATTTCCATTGACTAACATTTGTGCATATATTTAGTTGGCGCAGAAGCTGGAATTGACGTTATGCTTCCATTTTCGAAAATTAGAACCAAGGGTAGCAGAGTCATGCTCTAGCACAAGAATCTGATCAGAATATGGCACAAACTCCTGTACACGACTACTACTCCAACGGATGATGCTCCATGCATAAAAGCAAGTTTAATGATAGTGGTGATGGGTATCTTTAATTTTGCTCATATTATCTACTCATCAATTTAAAGTTAATATATAGGAGTACTTGCCGATAGCACTAACCCCAATATACTGGCTCCCAATCTAGTAATCCACTACTCTCTTTCTCGTAGTGTAGAGGTTGTCCTCTTGCGTAAGAGCAAGTTTAATACTATAGCTAGCTGGCCACTGCAAAAATTGCCACATCCTTTAGAGCCAATCTAATAGCTCACCTATACAATAGTTAGCTATTGTACCATTAATACATGGCCCATCTTATTCTCTCATAAAGCTTGTTGTAGTTCGTACTGCAACTAGATATAAACCTATAGCATGCTTTTCTTCTCTCACCTCTTATATCTCCTTCAACTCGGTACAAATCTGATGTAGCAACTTATATAGCCCGCTTATATCATCTTAGGCCATTCACAGTACTCCTATGTAGCGAGTGGCCTCAGCTCCCCATGTAGGAGCCTTGTTGCCGTGGGGGAGAGTGGCCTTAGTAGGGTGCTCGTGCCTTGCAGAAAGGACGATGGCCTTAGTAGGGCGAGAGCGTAGGCATGGCTCCGGATACATGTTGGAGGACGCGTCGGCCCGCCACTATGGACTCGGTCCCCTTCCTTGACAGTGAAGCGAACTCACGTCGCCAGAAAGGAGAGAGGCGGCATTGGCTAGAGAGGAGCATACCAGGAGTACCCTGCTACCTCCACTTCTTGGGCAGATCAGCCGTCGAGGACGCCGTCTCGAATAGATCACTCACTGAGGCCGAGCTCATCCTCGCTCGCCATCCCTGCCTCAACTTCTCCATAGCCGTCAGGTGGTAGGAAGAGGTAGCTACGGCGAGGAAGGACTCCATCCGCACCAGCCCGATCTACCCCGCCTGCGCTGCCCTGATCTTCTTCGTTCGTGTGTCACGTCCGGATGTTTTTGTTTTCCGTTCTTTTTGTCTGATTGCGAAAATCCACCTCTGGTTTATTCGTCTCAAACAGCTTAATAAAAAATTTCGTAATAAAAAGGATTTAATATGATTAAATAATTAATTACGGTGTGGTTTGTTTCTATTTTCTTAATCGAGGTTATTTGGATTTCGGAAGTGGAGCTCGTTTCCCAATTTATTTTTTCCTTAGATTCACAGACTCTAATTTTTGCATCCGTACAAATTTCTAATTCCCCGAAGGTTCAATTTCATTCCCTAATTCTCCAAATAATCTCAACAAATTCAAAGGGTATGATTCGGCAATTTTCTGAAAAACCCCTGCCATTCTTCCTTTTCTTTTTCCCTTCCTTCCTCTTCTTTTCCCTTTTTCCACTCAGCCCCCTGCCTTTCTTTCTTTTTCTCTATTTCTCCCTTCTTCTACCTTCGGCAGGGAGGCCAAAGGCCTTTCTCCTTCTCCCGCGGCCGGCCCAGCTGCCGCAGCCTGCGCCGCACCCCGGCTTGGCCTGCGCCGCCTAGCCGGCGCCGAGCCTAGCCTGCTCCTGTGTTGCCGCCAGAGCCTGGCCCACCGCTGCTGCAGCCGCACCGTGGCCTAGCCCGTGCCGACGCCGCCGCGCCTCCTCCGCCGTGTCACCGTAGGACTCCGAAGCCAGTGCCGCCCTAACCGCCACGAGCTGCCCCTATATATATGTGCAGCTGTCGTCGTTTTTCCTCTTCTCCCGAAGCCAATGCTGCCGCCATCTTCCTCCGCAGCTGCGCCGCGCTGCCGCGTCGCCTCCACCCGCCCTAGCCGCCGACACCGCCGGTGAGTATCGCCATCACCCCTGCGCCGGCTTCCCTTCTCGCCCTCACCTGCGTCCTGCTTCCCCGGCCGCCGTCACCGCTGCCGAGCTTGCCTCCGGTTCCACGGCTGACGATGCCGCCGCCACCGAGCTCACCTCCTGTTCCCCAGCCTAGCGCCGCCGATGCCGGTCCGCCGCCGCCGTCGATGTCATCCCGACGTCCCACGCCTTGCGCCGCTCCTGCGCCACCGCCCAGCCGTGGCCGAAGCAACCGCCGGCTGGCAGGCAGAGTCCTATTCTCCCTGGTGGCAGTGACATGCAGGCCCCGCAGCTAAAAAAGTCCCCCTTGATCTACACCATTGGATCTCTTAGATTTAATCTCAGTCGTAGGATTTCTTTAATCCAATTTTGCCACATCACCTCGCCACGTCAACCCTAGGTCTTGCCCTATCATCGCCACATCATCGTCACATCATCCAATCCGGTACACGTATCGCCACGTGGCGTCCACGTCGTCATGTCCACCGAACCTCTCACTCTTCTGGTCCGTAGACCGAGTCCATCATGAACCATCTCACTGACCAATGGGTCCCGCTCCTTTTTCTTTAACAAAAATAATTCAAT
Organism: Oryza meyeriana var. granulata; assembly: GCA_003991445.1. Classification (NCBI taxonomy): domain Eukaryota; kingdom Viridiplantae; phylum Streptophyta; class Magnoliopsida; order Poales; family Poaceae; genus Oryza; species Oryza meyeriana. Next base: position 67,621 of record RYFJ01002479.1, read on the forward strand.
TTCTGAATTTAAATTCCAAAGAATATTTTAGAATATTCCTTTTTCTTTTCTCCTAGGTTTTTCCCTGTACACAAACTTCTGGAGTTCATATCTCATCCATCCGAACTCCGATTCGACCTATTCTTTTTCCTAAATTCTTCTAAAATCGAGCTCTACCTCTTGGTTCAGTTGGTTATTTTAATTGATGTTATTGTCGATGTTTTACACCGGCAATACAACTATAGGGCTACTCGGCGAGGGGAAACTCAATGGATTGCAGAGGAACACAGAGATTTTATACTGGTTCAGGCCCTCGATGTGAGATAATACCCTACGTCCAGTTGTGGTGTTATTCCTCTGAGGAGTTTGTGTCGATCAATGGTTTCGTGATCTCGTGCCCCCTTGAGGGCCACCCTACCTTCCCTTATATACTGGGGGATAAGGGTACATGATAAGGATCCCAGCCAGATACGGTCAAGGGATTTCTCTCTTAGAGATAGAAACTTATCCGACTAAAACTATGTTTTTCTTATCGTACAAGGCAAAATCTGTCGGGTGCTATCTTATCTCTAATTACAAGACTCGGCCCATTCTCTATCCGAGTGGCCCATATACTTGTGAAGAGGTACCCGGGGCCCATGGCCTCCACAGTAGCCCCCTGAGACCTTCATAGTTGCGTCACAGCTAATGCCGAGTGCTCGTCCTCCACGGTGAAGATTGCCCGAGTGCATTGCTCCCAAGTACTATTTGTCCGAGTGAGTCTTCTTCCCGAGTCCTGCTTCATGTCAGCTGGCAGCGAGGCTATGAAGGGCTTTATGTAGATGTATGAATAGTGTGCACCGAATAGGCGCACCTATTACGTGTAGCCCTTGACTTTGTGCTTAATTATGAAAACAATTAAACATAAAGTCAAAGATCTTAACCTGATAGTCTTTCCCGAGTAGTATATTACTGGTATATGAGACTCTTCGGTATCATGTCAACCGGAATAAACTTTATAGTCTTGCCGAGTAGGGAACTGCTCGTATGTAGGACTTTTCGACTTCGTGTCGGTCGGAATGTGTGTTTATAGTCTTGCTGAGTAGGATGCTACTCGTATATTTGACTCTTCAGCTTTATGTCAGCTGGAAAGGGGGTTTATAGTCTTTCCCGAGTGGCGTCCGTCCCAGAAGTTAGACTCCTCCGCATCATGTCAGCGGGAATAATGTTGCTCATGGCAACTGATGGCCACGCATGTAGGCGAGTACCACTTTATGAAAATAAATCCACAGCGTGGTCAGGTGTACTCGAGAAAGATACCTGCATCCCCAATTTTAATTAAGACCAGCTTATGATCCATGTAAGGATATATCCTCGAGACCTGGTGGATAAAACAGATACCCAAACATATATGTTTAGCAATAAGGCTTTCATGAAGCATATCTGTTTACCTCATCGACTCCTGTTAGTAGCACCAGCGCTATAATTTCAACTCAGCCTGCGGACGGCCCACATGGAGCATGCTACTGTAGGAACTCATATCTTGGTGGCCTAGTACCGACTGTGTGGCCCAAGCCCATTAGTCGGTATCGGCTCTATAAAAAGCGGGGAGAGAGAAAAAGATTCTTTCATCTTCTCCAAATTAGCCAATCGCTTCGTCTTCCGCCTCTGCGCCCAACTTTTCACCTCCTGCTCGGCTAGGGTTAGCTGCTGCTGCTGTTCCCCGCTCGAACTCGGGCGATTCCAGTCCTCTTCGGCTGTTCCAAGCCCCCGATTGTTTTTCCCTCAAATCTCTCCACCCCCAACCATGTCGAAAGCTTCGGATCCTGCGGGTGCGCCAAGGAATGACTGGCCGACTTCGGATTACGGCTCGGTGAAACTGAAGCTGCTGGAGAGTCAATTGAAGTTGCCAAGCCAGGAGGTGATCCATTGGCGGCCGGCTAAGGGCGAGTCGGTCCCAAATCCCCAATCTGGCAAAAAAGTAGTTTTTGCCTCTTTTTTTTGATCGGGGTTTGTGCCTTCCCTCTTCTGCGTTTTTTCGCCGCATCCTTGACTTCTATGGGTTGGAGTTGGTGAATTTGAATCCCAAATCGATTCTTCAAATCTTCATATTTGTTACTATCTGCGAGTGCCTGTCTTTGGTGGTTTGTATTTTGCTCAGGACGAGATCCCCGACCAAAAAGGCATGGCCACAGACATTGCGATTGTGGTAGTGACGCAGGCCTTGAAGATACCTTGTCGACTGGATTGTTGCGATGTCCCTTGCTTCTTCCAACTGATCTAGCTCGACCAATCGGGTATTGTTTGAGACGTCTTCTAAGTAAGCCCAGACTCGCAGAGAGCCGAACTGTAATTCTGTCGGTAGCATAGCCTCAGCACCGTAGACCAGAAAGAAAGGGGATTGCTCTGTTGCCCAATTAACCGTGGTTCTGAGAGACCAGAGAACAGATGAGAGTTCTTGTACCCACCGGCCCGCGTATGGTTGTAGTCGGTCGAATATCCTGGCCTTGATGCCTTGTAAAACCATACCGTTGGCTCGTTCGACCTGCCCGTTGCTCCGCGGGTGTGCCACAGATGCATAGCAGATCTTGATGCTGAAATCTTCACAGAAGTCTTGGAATACGCCGCCCGAGAACTGAGTACCGTTGTCGGTGATGATGCGGTTAGGGACTCCGAATCGGTATAATATACCCATGATGAAGTCCTTTGCTCATGCCGCTGTTATTGTTGCAACGGGTTTGGCCTCAATCCACTTGGTGAACTTATCAATTGCGACGAATAGATGTGTGAACCCTCCTGGCGCTTTCTTGAAAGGCCCGACCATGTCGAACCCCCATACCGCGAATGGCCAAGAAATAGGGATAGTTTGAAGTTCTTGGGCTAAGAGATGGGTTTGTCGTGCGTAGAACAGGCAACCCTCGCATTTGCGAACAATTTCTTTTGCGTCAGTTACTGTTGTGGGCTAGAAAAATCCCTGCTGGTAAGCATTTTCGACTAACGTCATGGATGCGGCATGGTTGCCACATATGCCCGAGTGGATCGACTGCAGGATCTGCTTGCCCTCCTCGGTGCTGAAGCAACGCATGAGGAAACCAGATGCGCTCCTTCGGTACAGGTCTTCTCCGACTAGTAGAAAGCTTTTGCTTCGACGCTTGATCTGCTCGGCTTGACTGTGATCTTCTGGGAGTTCGTCGTCCAGGAGAAATTTGACAACAGGGGTCCGCCAATCTTGACATATGTGTAGCACCTCATCTGTAGCCGGGGTAGGTTCGCCTCCCGACTGTTTCGACGCCGGTTTCTTCTTGACTGATGGCTCCATAAGTTGCTCGACAAAGATTCTAGTCAGAACCGCTTCTTACTTGGATCCCATGTTTGCCAGCTCGTCTGCAGCATCATTGTATTGTCGTAGGACATGTGTTATCTCCAGTCCGTCGAACATGTTTTTCAGCTTGCGGACCTCCTGACAGTATGCCGCCATGGTATCATCGAGACAAGTCCAGTCTTTCATGACTTGGTTCTCCACGAGTTGAGAATCCCGGCGCACAACCAGTCGACGTATGCCGAGTGATATAGCAATCTGGAGCCTGTGGATAAGTGCCTCGTACTCAGCGATATTGTGGGAAGCCAGGAAGTGGATTTGTAGAACGTACTTGAGTTTTTTGCCGATGGGGGATGTCAATATGACTCCAGCCCCGGCGCCGCCGATCTGTAGAGAACCGTCGAAGTACATTGTCCAGTACTCTAGCTTCACTGTTGATGTAAGCAGTTGAACTTCTGTCCACTCGGCCACGAAGTCGGCTAGAGCTTGTGATTTAATTGCTGTCTGTGGCTGACAGGTGATATTGAACGCCATCAACTCGAGTGCCCATTTAGCGATTCGACCGGTGGCCTCGCGATTATGAAGGACATCCCCGAGTAGAAACGATGTAACCACCGTGACTTGATGTGCTTGGAAATAGTGCACCAGCTTCCGGACTGTGATGAGTAGGCCATATAATAGCTTGTGGGACTGCGGATATCTCGTCTTCGAGTCGGCAAGCACCTCGCTGACAAAGTAAACTGGCCGTTGTATTTTCTGGATGTGACCCTGTTCGGATCGCTCGACCACCAGCACCGTGCTGACTACCTGAGTGGTTGCCGCCAGATATAGCATTAGCGGTTCTTGGGGCATAGGTGACGCCAACACGGGAGGTAATGTGAGAAATTGTTTGAAGTCTTCGAGGGCTTGCTGGGCCTCCGGAATCCATTGGAAATTGTCGGCCTTTTTGAGTAGCTTGAAGAAGGGCATACCCCGTTCGCCCAGTCAGGAAATAAATCGGCTGAGTGCCGCCATGCAGCCTGTCAGCTTCTAGACGCCTTTGAGGTTAGTCGGGGGTGCCATGTTCATGATGGCGTTGACTTTCTCCGGGTTTGCCTCGATGCCGCGATGCGAGACGATGAAGCCGAGTAACTTGCCGGATGGCACTCCGAAGGCGCATTTTTCTGGGTTCAACTTCATCTTGAATCGTCGAAGATTTTGGAAGGTTTCTTTCAGGTTAGCGATGAGGTCTTCTTTGGACTTGGTCTTGATCACCACGTCGTCGACGTAGGCTTCCACGTTGCGCCCGATCTGAGTGTGCAGACACCGCTGAATTGCCCGTTGATAGGTTGCTCTAGCATTTTTCAGACCGAACGACATTGTGATGTAGCAGTACGCTCTAAACGGCGTGATGAAAGAAGTCTTGAAGCAGTCTTCCTCCCTCAGGCTGATTTGATAGTATCCCGAGTAGTAGTCGAGAAAGGTGAGTAGGTCGCACCCGGCCATGGAATCTACCACCTGATCTATCCTAGGAAGACCAAATGGGTCCATGGGGCACGCCTTGTTGACATCGGTGTAGTTGACGCATATGCGCCATTTACCCTTTTTCTTCCGGACCAGAACTGTGTTTGCCAGCCAATCCGGGTGATAGACCTCCTTGATGAACCCGGCTGCGAGGAGCTTGGTGATCTCCTCCCGAATAGCATCCTTGCGGTCTTGAGCGAAGCGTCGCAGCCGTTGCTTGACTGGCTTGGCGTCTGTCTTCACGTTGAGGGCGTGCTCGATCAGCTCCCTTGGTACGCCCGGCATGTCAGACGGTTTCCACGCAAATATATCCTTGTTGGCTTGGAGGAAGGTGACGACCGCGTCTTCCTATTTGGGGTCGAGTCCGGTCCCGACTAGGGTAGTCTTGGAGGGGTCGGAAGGGTCCAAGGGGATCTTCTTTGTGTCAGAGTCTACTGAAATTCCCGACTTTGCCACCTTTTTTGCCGGAACTTGATCTTGCTCGACTTCAGTTGTGGAGGCTTGCCGGATGCTGTTGCGCCCGACTGCCGCCTCTTGTGATTGAGCCAGTTCGCAACTCTCCTTGTCGCAGGTGAAAGCTTGCTTGACGTCGCTGCGGAGGGAGAGGACTCCTGCTGGCCCAGGCATCTTGAGAACCATATATGTATAGTGCGGTATTGCCATGAATTTGGTGAGTGCCGGTCGTCCGAGTATGGCGTGGTACGCAGTCTTGAAGTCGGCGACCCCGAAGCAGATGTTTTTTGTGCGGAAGTTATCCCACGTGCCGAAAGTTACCGGCAAGGTAATCTGCCCGAGTGGTGTTGAAGAGAGGCCCGGAATTATCCCGTGGAAGAGCGCCGTACTCGGCCGCAGATCTGAACGAGGAATCCTCATCTCGTCCAAAGTCTTGGCGAATAAGATGTTGAGCGCGCTGCCTCCATCGATGAGGGTTTTCTTTAGCCTGATAGTTCTGACGACCGGGTCCAGGACGAGTGGATAGCGTCTTGGGTGCGAGACCCGATCTGGGTGATCTGTGCGATTGAATGTAATGGCCATCTCTGACCAGCGCAGGTACTGGGGGGTGTTCGTCGTAGAAACCGTATTGACGTCACATGCAAATAGCTTCTGTTTTCGCTTGGACTCGTACACGAGTGGCCCTCCGAAGATGTGATTGAGCTTGGCTTGAGGATCTTGAAAATCATCAGCTGGACCCTGATCTGGCTTGTCTTTGTTCTTGTCGGCGCCAGATGATGAAGCCTGCTCAGAGGCAAACTTCTTAAGCATGTATCAGTCTTTGGCCGCATGCTTGCCCTTGGGGTGGAAGGGGCATGGCCCGCTCATGACCTTCTGGTAGTCATTATTCCGCTGGGCCATGACCGAGTGCGCTCCATGTTGGCCACCTCATTGTCCGACTTCCGCTTGCGGCTGCCAGACTTGTTTTGAGACGGCTCATTGTCGGCTTTTGCCTTCTGGTCTTTCTGTCAGGACTCCTTCTCGTCGAGGGCCTATGCGACAGCTTCAGCCGAGTCAGCGTATTTGTTGGCCATGTCGAAAAGAGCCCGGATAGAGGGTGGTGGCTTCCGAGTGAATTTCGCGATGAATGGGGCGTCCTTTACTCCCTTGCGGAAGGCGATGATGACGGCCTCGTCTCAGATCATTGGGATCTTGTTGCTCTTCTCGGAGAATCTCTTGATAAAATCTCGTAGAGACTCGTTCTTCTTCTGGTGTAGTTGATACAAATCATGCTTAGAAGATGGCCTCTCGTAGGTTCCCTGAAAATTGGCGATGAACCGCTCCCTGAGTTCTCCCCGGGAACCGATCAACCGCCTCGGGAGCCCTGTCAGCCATGTCCTCGCCGAGTCGGCTAGCGCGACTAGGAGGTAGTTAGCCATGGCTTTGTTGTCGCCCCCAGCAGCTCGAACTGCTAGGGTATATACGGTGAGCTAGGACTCGGGATTTGTTTTGCCGTCATACTTTTCAATTCCTGTGGGCTTAAAGCCAGTCAGCCAGTCGACGTCCTGTAGCTCCTGGGTGAAAGCTGGAATGCCTTCGTCTTCGCAAGGGCTCGGGCTTCGACCACGGTGGTTAAACCACTCGTGATGGAGACCGAAGCACTCGTTTTCATCCTCCAGTCGGCGGCGCTCGTCTTCGTGTCGTTCGTGACACCGGGCGTTGATGGTGTGGCGGAGGTTGTGTTGTAGGTGCTCTCGGAGGTCTTGGTTGGGCCGGCGGTCATACTGGTGACGCCGCCGGTTGTCATTGCCGAGTGACGTTTGCCTGGACTCCTCGCGTGGCCGACTTGAGCCAGCCGCCCAACACCATGCTGACGTGGATGAGCCCGCTGCTGGAGATCCCGACCAGTTAGTCGGTACCACGGTGTCGCCGGACTACTGTTGTTGTTGCTGGCAGGCAGCAGCCGTGATCATCGCCTTGATCTTAGCGATAGTTGGGGTGGCCTGGTGATCAGGCCCGAGCTGGAGCGTGTCCAGCAAGTTTGCGGCGGCCACAACATTCTGTTGTGGCGTGACGAAGACGTCGTGATCGCCGACTTTAGTCTGGAGAATCTGCTACTGAGCTGCTCACCCAGCCTTGCGTAGCCCGTCATTGCGAGCCTCGTGGTCAGCCTCCTCCTGTTGTCGTAGTCGGCGCGCCTCCTCCTGTTGCTCCTCTTGTAGTCGGCGCACCTCGGGTGGTGGTGTTGAAGCCATAAAGATCTCGCGGGGGAGGAGGAAACTCGCCAGCCTGGAGTTCGAACTAGCATTTGAACCGTTATCCGACTTGGAGTCGAACTCCGAGTAGTTTATCGGAGTAAGAACGACCCCGACCTCTCTAAATCCACTCTGAAACGGCGCTTGGCCGTGTCCAAACTGAATTGCAGGAGATCGGGTCTGCTGTGCAGGATGTAGACCCGCAACGTCGCTGAATCCTTGTGGAAAATTGACGATCTCTCCCCTTCTTGGCCCAACCCGAGCTGGCTCAAGGCCTAGCGCAAGTCGGACACTGAAGGGGAGAGTTGTCCTAATGCTCGGCGAAGTAAAGGACTACCGCAGTAGATCGTTGAAGGAGACTGCGGCATCCTGTGGGCCAACTGGCGCAACGTCAGCTGGTTCCTCGGCCAGCTGAATTGGATCTGCTTCGGCCAAGGTAAGGTTGCCAATCTGGTCGGCGACGAAATCGAGGCTTCCGAAAGAAATTATGTCTCCAGGGGAGAACTTGTTGCTGTCGATTCTGGTTGCTGGATCCATCGAGCTTGTAGATGTGAAACTCGCCAGAGCCCCCTACCTAGCGCGCCAACTATCGATGTTTTACACTGGCAATACAACTATAGGGCTACTCGGCAAGGAGAAACTCGGTGGATTATAGAGGAACGCAAAGAAGATTTTATACTGGTTCAGGCCCTCGATGTGAGGTAATACCCTACGTCAAGTTGTGGTGTTATTCCTCTGAGGAGTTTGTGTCGATCAATGGTTTCGTGATCTCGTACCCCTTGAGGGGCGCCTGCCTCCCCTTATATACTGGGGGACAAGGGTACATGATAAGGATCCCAGCCGGATACGGCCAAGGGATTTCCCTCTTAGAAATAGAAACTTATCCGACTAAGACTATGTTTTCCTTATCATACAAGGCAAAGTCTGTCGGGTGCTATCTTATCTCTAATTGCAAGACTCGGCCCATCCTCTATCCAAGTGGCCCATATGCTTGTGAAGAGGTACCCGGGGCCCATGGCCTCCACAGTTATTTAGGTCGTTTTCTTGTTATTTATTTGTTTCCTGTTGCGAATGTATAGACGCGGGAGCCAAGGAGCAGTTCGCCGCAGAAGATGCAGAGCAAGGACAGTACCTGGAGCAAGGCAAGTGCACCCTTTGAACATATTGGACCCAATTTATAAACTGTTTTGTTGCGAAACATGCATTATTTTTATTTATAAATTATCGATGGGTAGTATGACCTAATTGATGTTATTCCATGCCTTTGATTATTGAATATCCTGTGATACCTTGTCACCCTAGTCTTTGTGAGTTGAACATAGGGGTCAACTCAGGATAGAGTAGTAAATGCTTAGCCCCGCTTAAGTCGTTTTACAAGCAAAATATAATAATGATTAATGATATAGTTATCACTGTTTTATTTGATCTATGTGACTGTGTGCTATCTTTCCGGTAGCATGTGTTACACCGTGTAGTAAACAACGGGCGAATAAAATGTTTTGGACTGGGGTGATGGGTGGTTCTGAGTGAACCTAGTAAGGGGGTGAGGTATCTGTGTGATCCTTACCAGGTTAGGTCTCTGTGTGAGCCTAACGTCGAGCTGTGTGTTATTGTAGTTTTGGCAAGTTGCCCTGGTCAATTAAGGACTTCACTTCATAAGCCAATGATCTGAGCCTAACGTACAACCACATGCCCTAATGGGAAGGACCTGGCCCAATAGGATTTCGAGTCTTGGCACTGCCGGCCCAGGTGGTTAGATGATAGGTTTTATGGTTAGACATGGGTACTTTCTTGTTTGTGTGAGGGAAATGTGTCTCATGGGGGAAGACAGTGTTGAGGCAGAGTTTCTAAAAAGCCTTGTTACAGATTCCTTGGCCGCACACAATGAGAAGTGTGATATTTGCGCATGGCCGTTAAGAGGATGATGTATCTTGTGGGTAAAGCTGTACAACCTCTGCAGAGTATTTAACTAATCTATTCGAATAGCCGCATCCGCGGTCATGGACATGCTCGGTGAATTCAAATGAGGGGCAGTTTGCGAAAACAAGGGATGGTAATGATGCTGTGTGCAGGAAAATAAATTTAGCTATGTGGTCCTGTGTGGATGGTTGGATGGTAACACCCGTTATTTAAAGTGTTGTTTTTAACTTTGTTTATAAATTGTTTATAACTGCAACTGATGTGTTATGCAAAATAGCCTTAGCCTTTCTTTGTCAGCTGTGCATATGCATATTTCCGTGCACTTGCTGAGTATTCCATGTACTCACCTTGCAATTCCCCCAATTCCAGAAGAAAGGTTTCCACTGTTTCTGAAGGAGTTTGCTACTGAAGACGAGGAATAGATCATGTGCCCCAGTTGACTGTCTGTGGCATGTGAAATAGAGCTTCCACATATTTATTTTATTTTCGCTGCTATCTTGTTTTCTTTAGACCCTTCGCGGCATAATAAATGTAAACTTTAGCCATAAGACTTTGTCGCAGTCAATTTATTAATAAATAGTTTGGTTTTCTTCGTGATGTTGGCTGTGATATTATTCTTGTGACTATGTGTAAGTGGGCCCGCCCCTCAGATGGGCTAGGCTGCGCGGTTCTGGAGGGCAGGCTGTTACACCGTGTTGGATTCCTCGCCGCCCACCTTGATCTACCCCGACCGCCGGAGAAGGAAGGAGAGGACGGCAACGATGCCCCGGGAGCTCGCTGCCTCTGTCCGCCTCGATCTATGCCGTGATCTCCTCCGTGCTGCTCGTCTCCGCCATGCCTTCCAAGCTCATCCCTGCAGAGCTCACCTCGGGTTCCTCGTCGACGTTGCCACCAGGTGGTGAGATAGGGAGAGGGGAGAGACGACGTCAGAGTGAGGGGCGGGCGGCGGAGGCAGAGGTGTCACGGTCACCGCTAGCCAGATCTGGGTGATGTTGACGTAGGGGGAGAGAGGGCCGTGGTGGCAGAGGAAGGTGGTGAGGGGAGAGGCACGGCGCCGGCAGAGGAAGGTGGCAAGGAGCACCAGCAGAGGGAGGAGGAGGGAGAGGCGCGGCACCGACGGAGGAAGGTGGCAAGGAGTGACGATGGAGGGAGGAGGTGATGAGTGATGGAGAGGGAGGAGGGAAGATTTTACATTTGTTTCTTTTTTTTTGGGTGTTGAGTGCAAAATGCTGGAGTACTCTGTAAATTGAAAAAATATGAAGACTGAAATAAAAAATATCAAGGGCTGACATGAAAGATTGAAGCCACTCCTGGAGGCACTTTGCATTGTGGAAAAAAAAAACAAATTTTAGATATGTGGCCTCAGCCTACATGGCACTCTAAGACCACTCATAGGAGTGGCTTGCACTATGAATGCCCTTATTGTACCTACTCTAAGAGGTGGCTCCTCGTCCCTTTCCTCTCTTCTCTCTTTTACATCGTCATCTAAGTCTACATGGCATCTTGGGATTGGCAGTTAGAGACTTATTGTACTTATTCCAAGACCGGCGTGGCTAAAACATGGAGATTAATTAATCCTGCTTCGGCTTCACTTGGTAAGCTTCGCTTTCGGAATGTAGTATACTAGTGTAAACGAGAAATTTTCAATTTTGGCATCATCAGGATTGGGCTTCACTACTATACCATCTCGCATTTGGGATTCGCCAAAATGCCATCTTCAACTAGTGTCACCTAGCTAGAATGCATTTTCTCTCCTTGAGTGGCTTTTTTAATTCTTTTGCACCGTGGATGTATTGAAATGCCCTGCTCACAGGTTGAAACAGTGGGGATCGATCTATCGGGGTTCCAGTCCACCCCGTTGCCTCCTCGCTCCCGTTCTCTCCCCTCGTTTTCGCGTAGCCGCTGTCCTTGCCGTCGCTCGTCCTGCACCCCGCCTCCTCGCTCGCACTCTCTCCCCGCCGTGCATCCCGCTTCTCCCTCCCTCCCTCAGTCTAATCCACTCCCTAGCACCGTGCTCTCATGTCTTGTGGACACCAAGCCTAGCGCCAATCCTAACCCTAGCAAGGCGAGGAGATGTCGCAAGGGAGCTTATCCCTGCCCTCACCGCCACCGTCAATTGGTACCCTTCAAGCCCTAGTGGCATCCATCTCACTCATTGGCCTAGATGTGGGGGGATGGGGGGAAGTGGTGGAGTGCAAATCATGGAAGAATAGGGGCCAGGTTTTCTTCAAACGCAGGTTGAATGAAGAATTTGTTAGTAGTTGCAGCTTGCTTGTGTTTGTTTGCTTGTGATAGTAGCTATGCAATTGTTGATTGATGTGCATGTTTCTTTGATGATAGGTGCCAGATCGATGCACATTTTATAAGTGGATTGAAGATCAAAAAAAATGGTAGCAGGAAAGGATCGATGCATGAATGAGGACATTCCCTATGATGTTAATGGTCATGGAGATATGAAGATGAAGCCTAGATTGGGTGATGAAGCAAATATGGACAATTTAATCAAATTGGTTCAAATTTTCGTTCTGATCAATGTAGTCATGGTGGTGGTTTTATTTTTAGGTGTGATAGTTCTGCTTGTTAAATAGACATGTGTATTTAAAATGCAACAAGTAGCACTAGTTTGGTGAGTGATGTATGAAAATGCCAATTTGTCAGCAGTTTGGGAGCTAGGTTGATTTGGAATGTGAACTATGCAAATGTTATGAAATGAGATTTGGAATCACAATTTATCCCATGCGTTTGTGTAAGATTTTGATTTGGCAGCACTTTTTAGTTGTGAAAGTATACATGTTGATTTGGTAATAGCACTAAAATTCAGTTATATCCATCAAAAGCATGTCAAGCCACATCAAAACACTACTCAGCAACATGAGTTCACATATATACTCATATAATTAAAAAGGTTCACATATAACTGAGTTCATATCTCAGCAAAATGACAGTAGTACACATAATCACTTAGGTTCACATAGAAGAACTCTAGTCCACATAATTATATAGGGATACATAGAAGTGCACTAGTTCACATAGAATGGCACTAGTTCACATAAAAGTAGCTGGTTCAGTTAATCTTGAGCTTCTTCTTAGTTGTCATCTTTCCTGATGAGGTTCTCTTGGATGTGGCTGCCGGCGTCATGGAAGGTGAGGCCTCCATGGTGGTTTGGGTACTTGCTCCTTCTCCTAGTAACATAGCAATCCGGCTGCAAAATGAGGTCAAATAAAACAAATATCAGCCTCTTGGGATTGCACAAGAATGCAACATGTTGTGCTTACCTCCTTCTTACTCTTCCTAGGCTCTCCTACATAATTGTTTCAGCACGTGCCTGCCTTGGGCTGGGGATATGTACACATGTCCCATACTTGGTACTATTCTTCCTTGGCTTCCTAGGCCTACAAGTTTGATGGAAAGAAAACATAAATTAATCATGATGTAACGTGAAAGGTTAAGAATGCAGCAAGTAAATGATGTAGCCTTGCCTTTTCTTAGTTCCATTAAGACGGCACTTGTAGCTAGTTTCGCCGTGACCTAATTCTCCATATTCCTTGCACTTTCTTTTGTCTCTGATCATTTGTTTCTTTCCTTTCTCAATTTCATTGCCACCAGATTTGGCTCTAGATTTTCCACCCCCACCTTCAAGACAGTTCCTGTACCTAAGTTTCTTGTGCCTCCCTATTTTTCTAGGAAGTGGTGCACCAATCTCAAAAGTCAACTCCACATTTGGCCAATATGATTTGTTAGGCAATGGCTCAATCAATCTCTTGTATGCATTCCTGAACATCTCCATAGAGTAGTAGGGATGCACTAAATCTTCCATCACCACATCCCTATTCTGTTGTGCTGTAATCAAAGCCAAGGCATACTGGCAATGCTTACCAATGTGCTGCTACTCCCTACATGAACGGTACGACAAATATGCCTTGATAACATGCCTTCCATAAGTGGTGCTACTGTCCCATATATCTGCATGAAAGCTGTCAGATTTTACTACTGATAAGTGTCCTAATCCCCTAATCTTTGCTTTCAATTATTGTATGACTGTAGGTAGGATTTTTCCAGAGAGCCTTTCTCCAATCCTTCTCCTCTTGTCCCATAACACCATAACCATCTCCTTGTACTTGTCTGCAAGCTCAGTAACAGGTAGGTCATTGATATCTTTGATCCAATTATTAAAACTTTTTATAAGGTTGTTGGTGATGTAATCACACTTGATTGCAAGGTTAAATCGACTTCTCATCCACCTCAATGGATGATAAGTCTCAAGCCAAGGCAACACATCATTGCAAGCGTTAACAATGGATTTCATGTGATGCTAGAACACACCCTTGCTGCAGGATACATCGAGTTCACATCACCACCAAACCTTTTGATGAAATTCTGCATAAGATGCGAGAAGCATTCCCTTTGTTTAGCTTGAGGGAACACATTATGCACTGTTTTCTCTAACCCTTTGCATACATCTGTACAAATAGCAAGAGGGGCAATATCTCCTATGGCCTTATGTAGCTGTGTCATGAACCATACCCAATTATCTTCAGTTTCAGCATCTATGAATCCAAATACAAGTGGGTACATCCAATTGTGACCATCTATAGATGTGGCTGAAGCTAAATGATCATTCCACCTTTCATTTAATGTAGTGGAATCCATACTAATGTATGGCTTGCATCCCTCTAGGAAACCAACAACACAAGGACTCAATGCACAAAATAACCTATGAAAATAGACTTTGCCATCAACCTCTTTAGTGTCAATCTCAATAACACTCCCCAATGAACTCTTCAAGACCTCTGCCCTTCAATTAGAAAGAAATTGAAAACTCTCTTCCTAGCTGCCATACAACTTTTTCAAAGTCATTTGTCTACCCTTCCAAACTGTGTCATAGTGAATTGTGCATTTGTGAACATCCTGTAACCCAGTCTGTAAGTCTTTAGTTCTCATACCTATGTTCTTCCTAAGGATATGAATAGCTTTTGAAGCAACCCATGCAAAAGTTGGTGTGGTAGTGTTCCTCTACTGCTCGATGTACATTCATGATCATCAATCACAATAGTGACCTGCAAAAAGAGACAAGACAACAAACATAAAAGAAAATAATTTAGCAAGTAAGTGAATGCCATAATTGTCTTTCCATCAGGCTACCTACGACCAACAATATGCGAAGGGCAACCTTCTACTTTACAGTCCGCAATGTACCTACTTGGGTCAGTTGCCATAATGTCCACCTCGTTTATGGCATATTGTCTCATAGCCAACCTAAACTCCTCCATGTTGGAGTATGCAGTGCCAAGAGCTATGTTGGGTTTACCAAGGTCATAAACCATCACCCTCTCCCCAGGTATACTATCATCAAGAGGAATTCTAGCTCTAGTAGTGTCCTCTATAGCAGGGGCTTTTCATTTATTGTGATTTCCATCTACATTGGCAACATTAGCAGCCGATTGTCTAGCCTTCTCGGCTCTCTCATCCTTAGCCCTCAACCCCAACAACTCATACACCTGGTCCTTATCAACAATTTCTTGTCTTTGTTCCTTATCGTTTGTTGGATCAATCAGTATAGTATCCCAATCAATGCCGGTGCTTGTGGTGGATGACAACAAACATCAACAACAACATCAACAGTTTTAACAACCGCAGCAGGTACGACGCCGACAACCCCAGCAGGATCTACAACTGCTAAACTAAGCTCAGGCTCCCCATCGAGCATGTAGAAAAAATTGTATTCAACAAAGTTAGTGGAATCTCTCTATTGTGTGCACGTTTCACCCTAGTACTGGACCAAATTGTGGTTGGAAACTAATACGACTAGGGAAATAAATAATTGCAAGAATGAGTGAAGTGCATACCCTATGACGAGATCAATCCAATTGCAATCCATGTGTGCCCTCTGTCCCTCGCCGTAGAGTTAGGGTTTTTCAAGCTTGCAGCATTCCGTAGGGGTCGGAGGGGGCTTCAGACATTGAGCATCGGCAGCGAGTTCCCTAGGAGATGCCACGGCGAGTTCCAATTGCAACGTCGCACGGAGCTAGAGTTAGGGTTGACGCTAGGCTTGGTGTCCACAAGACATGAGAGCATGGCACTAGGGAGTGAATTAGATGGAGGAAGGGAGGGAGGAGCAGGATGCATGGCAGGTGAGAGAGTGGGAGCGAGGAGGCGGGGTGCAGGAGGAGCGGCGACGAAGGGGACGATAGTTATGTGAAGAGAGGGGAGAGAACGGGAGCGAGAAGGCGATAGGGTGGACTGGGACCCCGATAGATTGGTCTTCACTGTTTCAACCCGTGAGTAGGGGCATTTCAATACATCCGCGGTGCAAAAGAATTAAAAATCCCAACCAAGGAAAGAAAATGTATTCTAGTTAGATGATACCGGTTGAAGATGGCATTTTGGCGAATCCCAAATGTGGAATGGTATAGTAATGAAACCCAATCCTGATGATACCAAAATCGCAAATTTCTCAGTGTAAACTATCTACAAATATAGCCACGATGTTGGATACCTTGAACATAAAGACCCATGGCAATTGGCACAATCGTGTGTATATATGAAAGTACACATAGTACCACAGCTAAAAGCTAGAATACTCCATTACATAATATACACTCTCTCTCGCTTGGCCTGCAAAGGGAGCTATTCAGACGTGCCCGCTAAAATATATTTCTATGTTTAAATTTATCGTGAATATTAACACGTCGTATATATTGGTGATGGTTCAACAGGGATTAAAACTGTTTAGGACGAACTCACCGAGATGCATTCTCTCCTATAAGCTGGAAACTGGCTGCGTCTCTCGCAGTAAACTAGTGCAGTTTTTGTCTTGCACTTTCGTACACCCTCTGCGCCTTGCGTCGCAGGTACAGTATACTCCTACCAACATGTGGCACCGTTGCATGCCGTCATCATTGATGCAAGTATACGTATAGGCCATCAGTGGCCGGCCGGCCCAGACTCGATCTCTGTCTTGAAGCCGGCGTAGTCGTCGTGTTGGCGTACGTACGGCTGCGTCGTCGCCCTCAGTTTGGAGTGGAGAGTGGAGACACAGACAACACGTACGTACGTACGGAGGCAGGCTGCGGCCGCGGTCACCTCGATCCATCGATCGATCGGTTTTGAAGCCAGTAGTACTGTAGTACCAAATCACCGGGGAAGGAATATGCATAGATTTCTCGATTGGTAAGTAAAAAAACCATCTTAACCCTCGAGGTAGCCAGAACTTCTAGATAGATGTAACTTTTTTTAGATTAAATAAAAAATACACGCGCTCACACACAAGACTTGAAAGATTAAGTCTTCGATGCATGAAAAACGTATAGTCCAACTAAACGTACTTTACACATAGTATTTTCCATATACACCATACACACTAACTAATAAATATCACCTAAAATTATAGAAACAATTCTATATGTACTTTCAATAATACTATACTTACGTATAAAGTCTCATCTTCAAATTCATTATACATTGAGAGTAAAAAAAATTATAATAGATTTATACTCTTAAAACTGTTAAATTTTTTCTAAAAGACCTTAGCCCTACGATGAGAGAAGTAGTAGAGGATGGACTACAAATAAGATGTGACTAAGAGTGAATATGACATTATATATAACAACCAACAAATCTATTAGGACCGGTTTGATAGTATTTTGTACATATTTATTAGAATTAATTACAAAAATATTGCATATTATACCTTTTTTTTAGAAAGTATTGTGTTATATATAGCCCAAGGTTAATATTATGTGATGCAGGAGGGGTCATGCATGCACATGCACGCACGACAAATGGCAAACCAACAAAAGTCACACATATGTACTTTGAGTTGAGCTACAGCCGTATACTTGTTGTACACGTACATACACGTATACGATATATCGGATGCTAGGCTCTTGCCGTCCAGGCCCCGCAGCAAGCTAGGCAATCAGCAAATCAACAAGTTTAGCGTAACGCCCACCTATGGACAACTGTTGGGCTGGCTGTAAAGTTCTGAATGGGCTAGTTCCCTAGTTGGGCCACTGAAGGTCAAAGACCAAAACTAAGTCCCAGACTAACCAGTCCAAGCGATCGCACAATCCGAGCGATTTGCGAGCAACAAGCCTACCCATTTCGCATTCTTGCACGCGCGCACTTATCGCGCGTTCCCAACTCAACAAAACGGCCGACGGCAGAAACACTATTTTTTTAACAGTAGATTGCTATTATTGAGAGTAACTACTCCTATCATATTAGCTATTGATTAACCTTTGGATAGATGCATGCTGATTGGGTTTGTAAATCCAAATACTCCCTGAGAGTAGACCTATTAATTACAAATAAATTTTACACTTAAGGGAGCAAAATACGAATATGAAAAGAAACATAATATATATTTACTTGAAAAACATCACATCTTAACAATGAGTAAAATATAAATTAGAATGCAAGTAGAAAATCAATACAGAAGTGAGCAAAACATCAATTAGAAAGAGAGCATAAATAAACTGCCTGAAATCAGATAGCTGTGAGGGAGGGAGTAGCTACACTGGTAGTATCTTATAATTTTCCTATATATATACATATATAGATACACATATACATACATATACATATATATACACGTATACGTATGTATATACGTATATGGATTGGTAACCAGCCGTAATATCTGTGTATATACGGTGTAGTTTAAAGATATAGGATAAGACCGATATAAAGATGCAAACGAAGATATAAGGAGACATAGACTTTTATACATGTTTGGGCTCTTAGAGGTAATAGTCATACTTCTGTTGGACCGGAGGCCAGTGCTTTCTAATATATTAATCTCATAAGTACGGAAAAAAAAACACTAATCTAGCCTATCAGTATATCAGAGTGTAGTTTGGTTATGGTGGTCGGCAGCTAGATGTCATCGGGTTCCTCTAATGTCGACTATATGAGATTGAGCGTATGTGAGTTGTGTTTGGCTTCTCCTTGGATTGTGTTGGTTTGTTCCTTCCTCATGAGGAATCTTGTATTTATATCCTTGGATACCCCTTGGTTCAAGTACAACTAGAGAGACATATTAAAATAAGAATTTGAGCAGTTCTGGTAGGACCCGAGTAGGACTCTATATTTCTTTTCTTATCGGACATCACTTTCTTATCTGCTCCAGACTCAATTTATTTTCGTATAAAAATTAGTATATTATACTCTATCGAGGTATATGTATATCTGTGAGATATTTCATATTTAGTGCACCCATAAATATATACGTGTGGTACGGAGGTCGCAAGCTCCTTGCTAGCTAGCCCCGGCTGTACGTACGTACAGCGTACTATCTACGCCTAAACGGCCTACCGGAAATCCCAAAAAGCGGCAACATGTGCTTACATCCATATGCTGGTATAGGCACTTATCCTAATATATTTATTTTATACAGTGACTTCATCAATCTCAAAATATATTAGCTAAATTTTTTGAAGATGCTCGTAAGGATACAGTTAGCGTATGTGTATATTTATAGAGATGAGTGTACGTTCATATATATATGAGCATCTATCCTGTGTTTCACCAAAAAAATTCATCTCCTTAATTGCAAGTTAATATGTATCCGCTTGAACTCCGACTTCAAGCAATAGTTTGGATATGTTAGAATTAAGAAAACAACCTAAGTCATTTCCATAGTCCTTTTTTTTCAAACATGGAATCGAAAACGATAGAGAAAAAAACGAAAACATAATTATTCAAACAAAAACCTGCCAATTTCAATCGGAAACTGGTAATTCATGCCAAAAATTCTAAACTATACTTAATATGGTTCTATAATATGACCATATCAGTTCATACTTACACTACGCAAATCATGAGCAGCCCCACTTTTAACCACGTACTCAAAGTTTAGTGGGAGAATTGATGAGCCTCTATAATACGGGCAAAATGGAGACATGGGCTACAAGTATTAGAGTATCTAGGAATACGGTAATTTACCATATTATAAAATGGTAATTTCTATAAAAATATGGTAAACCAAGGAAACATCGGTAGAACGATAAAATCATTTCTGTTTCATTTCCATATTTTTACTATTTCATTTTCTGTTTTCTCTAATAACCATTTTTAGATGATTCGGTCAGTAAAAATTGGTAAAAAAAAATAAAAAAATCAGGAACGATAGCCGGCTGGTCGAGAATTACCACGTCGTTTTTACCCCCTAGTTTGGATGGTTGTAAAACTGACCCTGTTGTCCATTTGGCACACCCACGCTTTACCCTCTTTTAGTGCTATAAGTATAGATATACTACTGACTAAAGTGCACAACCAGTTTCTAAATTTATCTGTAAATGTTATCTAGATCTTCATACTTTAAAAATATAGATCTAGGTCCTTTTTTAAAGTATGTCATTTTCGGTTCTAAATTGCCACGACTACTCTGGAATCTATGTGACGCTGATATGATATGCCACATGAACGCTGACGTGACATGCCGAGCTCTCCTTGGCGTACATGAGTCATGTGAAGGAAGACAAAATAAAAAGAAGAAAAAAGAGGAGGAACAAGAAAAAGAAGAGGAGAAAAAAATGAAAAAAATAAACTTTTGTGAGATAGTAGGTACATCAGTGTCCATGTGATATGCCACGTCAGCGCCATATAGGTTGCTGGAGGGGCCACGGCAATTTGGGATCGGAATGATACATTTTAACAAGTTCAGAAATCTAGATATATATTTTGAGAGTATAGAGACCTAGATAATATAAGCGAACAAGTTTTATGACCGGCCGTGCACTTTACTCTATACTACTATACTAGGTTTACCTAGATTCTCACCAACCATATATAGATGAAAAATCTCTGTATTTAAGATGGTAGCCTGAGTGGTTTTCTTGTTTTTAATCAAACTATGATTTTTTTTATTCACGCTCATTCATCCTGCAACCTCTGTAATAATTGGTTGTATCTTCTTTTAAGTAAATGCCCATAATAAATTCCATTATTTGAAAGAAAGGGTACATAAGAGATTAGACAAAACCCAACTAAGTGTAGCAGAAGCAGAGGATCAATAGAGATATCGATGGCCCTCTAATTAGGCGCACCTATGCACACGTAACCAGGTAGGATGTGCATTCTAGTTGTTTTAGGCTATGTTAATTACAATATTGATTTATCAGACTATTACTATGTATAAGTACCTTCGGTAATTTTTGTTCGGGTTCGCCACTGGCTGATCTAAACCAATATATATGCTTCGATGATGAGAAGGACAAAACTACGTTTCAAACAGCAGATTACTAATGCTACCATATTCAAGCCTTTTTTCATAATCGCAAAAGAATATTCATGTTTTTTATGGTCTTTTTTGAAAAAGGTTTAGTGCATGGAGGTTAGCTGCAGCTATCATATTGGCAAGTTGTTTCGATTATTTTCTTGGCAAAAACTCTTACTAGTTACTACTAGCTTTCATAATAAGACTCCCATACGTTAACTTTGACTGGTTAACTCACTTGTTCTATTTATCAAAGAGACATACGTGTTAACTTAAAACGAAAGATAAATGAACAGGAGATACTTCTCTATTCTAAAATATAATAATTTCTAGAGTTGATTATATATATTAATAAAATAGCCAGAATTAAATAGGAAAGATTAGAAAAATTAAATAGGAGATAATCGTAGTTGGTTCAAATGAATGATTAGGTGAAAAAGTTGCTATATTCTATGATAATTTTAAATACTAAAAGGTGTTATATATTTTGAGACAGAGAAAACAGTAATAAATATTTATATCTCATCGAATACAGTTAGTGGAATTGATTGGTTACACAACAATGCTACGTAACGGCGTCTTATATTATATGTTTCAATCCACGCCAGCCAGAAGATCTAGTACTATGTAGCTAACTACTCAATTTGTGCCTTACTTTCGGAAAATCTTTTGACTCAATTAACGACAACGAACGACGGTGAGCCGAGGCTACGTACGTATAAGAGATTTCTTAGAACAAAAATTCGAAGATATAGGTGTAGAAGAACAAGATTCCGTCTTCAGCTTAGAATGTTTCGTCGCTTCGTTGCATAATTTAACATTTAATATTTAATACTACATATAACCAACGGCCGATCGAGAGCTGGCCTGGTCGACAAAGCTAGGTCGTAGTTCAATAATTAAGATTTAAGACAAGTTCACATTGTCGTATTGGTTAGTTGGTCATATCTAATATATATGTATATGTTGCTCTTACTTATTATTTAATTAAAAGTAGTGATAATTAGTTGGACTTCCTAATATTTCAATATGAAGAACGGGAGACGAATATATATATATATAGCGAATTGCTAGTATGCTAGTATGTTGTTACAGAATTAAAAAAATCATATCATTATATCACAAAGAGGATTTGAATTTTAGAGTTCAATTTTAGAATTTATTAGAGGTTTTTGATTGCCAACTTTTTACTCCTATAAAAAAGACTTAAGTCTGCAAGGATAATCATGGTTGAGAGCTTCAGGGTTTGTCCATGATTTCTACCATATGTTTGTTTTAGAGAGGAGATAAACAATAGTTCATATGTTAGAATTTTGAGAGTTGGTAGTGGAGTGATGGCAAATTCATCACTCACTCACCACCACCATCACTCCCTTCTAAAGCAGTATAGATATGTTATAGGAAAAATCTCACGAATTCTATCCTTAAGATTTGCTCCATGATTCGTGCTTCACAGCCTCCTTCTCCAGTTCCGACGAACTCCAGTGAGCTGTCAAATGGTTAGGGTTTTAGGGTTAGGGTGGGGGGGGGGGGGAGGGGGGTAGTGGGGAGGTGAGAGGTGTTTCCCCGACTTAGAGGTAAGGCCAGGGCGGTGTTGTCCAGTGGTGCCACCGCCTCAGTTGCATGAGGGAGGGGTAGTGGGCTGGTTTGGCGACGGGGAAAGCTCATTGTTGCCAGCGACGAGGTGGCTTTACACAACTTTTAAGGATATTAAGTGAGGGATTATTGGCATTTAGGGTAGCAATGCTTATATTCTTGGATAAAATTTAAATGTTTATATTGTTGGAAGGAGGGAGTAGACCATAAGATGATCGGTTTCCCAACAATTTTGCATAGTTATTTATTTATTTGTTGCCAAGAAAAATGCTTTGGTTGTGGATGCTCTGTATCGTCGGTATATGTTTATCAACGGTCTATTTTTAATCTATAAATTACTATCTCCGTTTTTTTAAATATGACACAATTGAATTGACTATTCATCTTTTCTACAAATATTTGTGTAAATAGACAAATATATAAGACACTCTTAAAGTATTTTTTTTATGACAGATCTAGTTGTACTCTGTTCACTTGATTTAACTTAACTCTAAGTAATTGAATAAATATTATTTGTCAAACTTTGAGTACAAAGTCAACTGCACAATATATTAAAAAATGGAGGTACCACTTCCTTTTTTAATATATGATCAACGCTATATTTAATACTCACATGCTTATTTTTAAAACAAAACAAATAATATTCTAACTTGAAATAAAAAATTCTAAAATATTTGGACAACCTGATATTTTAAGAAAATATATAATCCTAAAAGAAATTCAAGTCCAAAGTTGAACTACATAGCGTGAAACAAAATAAATAAAATCAGAAGGTATATTAGGAGATGCAAGGCATATTGCACTTACATATAGAGCATATTACATTTCAGAAGAGAAAGAATGCTCGAATACGGTCCTGGACCCGGTTCCATATCCAGTCTGAAGCTCCAATTGAGTCACAAACTAAGAAGATGCCATTCAAATAAAAGAAGTGAAATCCAGCAGGCATCAAATAGAATGTTTTTATGAATTTTGGGATAATGCCTCCTCGTCGTTGTCTAATATACTCATGCTGTACGTAGCACATGAGGACAACGCTGGCCAAATATCCAAGCTCAGCGATGGCTTTTGGTTGCACTCCATCTCCAGGCATGTTGAATCCTATAGCTAGCTAGTAGTGTGGTTATACCGCCTGCATGCATATATACATACAGATGTTTGATACTAAGAGAGAGAAAGAATAGAGTAAATTTTATAGATCACTATGTATACGGTACATAAAAGTTGAACTACTAGTATTAGTGAGCTAGATAGGTTGGATAATGTAAGATCGAACACAAGAATCAAGCCTATCAGAAAGGGTAAATGGTAGGAACACTAAAAACTAAAATCTTTTGCGGAATAAAAGAAACCCTCAAACCTGAATGGAGTGCACCGATCAGACCGTCTCTATTGCGCCCTCTGACCGCCGTATGTCCACCGGTAGAACTGCCGTCTCGCCACCGCGTTCTTGTCGGATGAACCATCAGAATTCAAAAGGATTCACACCGAAGACGCTCTTCAAAGTAGATTAACTTTATTGCATCAAAATGTGTTTAGAAAGAGCATACAAAGCACTCATCTCTCGCAAAACTAAACCCTAACTTTTTCTCTTTCAAAAATTATTACTCTAGGGTCTTAACCCCTCATCTATTTATATCTAAAACCTCCTATACAAAGTAGGAGTAAAACTCCAAATCCTACTAGGACTCAACTACTACTCATATTAGGACTTTACTCCTAATTCAAGTAGGACTTAACTCCTAGTCCTATTAGGACTTTACTTCTAATCCAAGTAGGACTCGACTCCTAATCCAAGTAGGACTCGACTCCTAATCCTAATAGAACTCAAACTTTCTAATCTTAGACTCCTATCCAAAATAAACTCCTCTTTTTATACGCATACAATTTCTGTTGTATGCTATATGGAATCTTTATTTTCACATATCTTGATCTCTAGCCTTTAGTATCCCGCATGATCTCCCGATTATCCGGACGTCAACTTCTCCCAAGTCAACTCTCGATCCATCACCGACAATACTCCCAAGGCCTCAAGACTCACCTACACATACAAAAACAAAGAAACCATATCCGAGTATAAGTTCTTTCTAACTTAACTCACATTAGTCACACACTTATACCAACATCCACATATATTTTCAAACCAATATCTTATTAAATAAATCATTTGTAAAACCAATTGTTCATTATAAAATAAAAAAAATCAAGACAATGATTTCACAGATAAGAGTGTCAGGATGGACAGATAGGCATAGCGTAGGCTAGATTAGATTGTTAGGATGGACGGCTAGGCATAGCCAGGAGTAGCAAATGAGCAATTCATGGCTTTATACAAGGTGAGAAACTAGAGAAAGTTAATTTGAACTTGAAGAACATATGCCCTCATGGAATTTAAATATTTAATATTCCAACATCATCAAATATTACCGGTAAAAATCACCTTGATGAGCATAGTATATTATTGTCGGTAGAAGTGATCTAAGTCATCGATTCACGAGTTTTACTACTAGTAGAAATAATTTTATCCCTTAATTCTACTACTAGTAGATTAAGATTAAGGTGGTAGTGTAAATACATATATTCTATTGGATGAGAAAAGATAAAAGATCTCCATTTATTCACTATCAGCAGAGGTCAATGTAACAATTATGGAAAATTAAGCATTTAGATCAATTCCACTACAACTAGTAGATACCTTCACAAATACTCCCTCCGTTACATGTTATAAGACTTCGATAATTAGGAGGCAATATAACTACATAAATCCATTATATATTACTCTAAAACAAATAAATAAATACTCGTTGGAGGATACTGTAAACTTGTCCTAGATATTAACAGTAGATATCACTATAAAATGTAAGTCTAATTACTCTGCAAAACAGTAGGAAAACCAGTCCAAAACCTAGTTGGCTACTCATCAGTGGCCTTATTTTTGTTATTCGTTAACCCAAATACGCGCAATTCATGCATCGTCTAAAATTTGGACGACAGGTAAGAAAATATGTCAATCGACAAATAGATGGATCATAGATTAGTGAGGCGTAGTTTGGATGCAGATTGGATTGACGTCCACACCTGGACGCTGATAAATCCCACCTACGAATTAATAATTATTTAATCTAAGGGTTACTAATTACTATAAATAAAAAACCCACTTTGATAAATCCCACCTGCGGAATACTAACTATTTAATTTAAGAGTTATTAATTATTATATAAATAAAAAACTGGGATCTCGTGCAATGATAAAGAAGATATAAAATTGAAGGTATCAATGTACGTACTAGCTGTCCGGCTCGACGTAAATCAAAGCAAACCAAGTTAATTCCGACAAAACTAACTAAATTTCAATGGCAGACTAACGCTGATCACGCAGCGAGGGGGAAGCATGAGGGTGGAGGTTGATCGAGAGGCAAAGAGCGGCAGCCAAAACTCATCTGGAGCATGGAAGGTTCAAAAGAGAATATAAATAAAATAGACACACTTGAATGTAGGAGATTTAGGAGAGCGATGCTATCTCTAATGAGTTTTGATCTAGTATGTAACTAATACGATCAAGATGGATCAGATGGTACATACCCGAAGATACTTGTGTGCGTTGAGAGGCAGAGCGGCATCGTTGACAAGCTCAGGGCATACAGTAATTAAAATCGCTCTATTTATCAGCCAAGGCAACCCGACTCTAAAATTGGTTCAAGTCCGAGGCGTATGCGGGCTGCAGTGAAGTTAGATTCCAGCAAGGACAAATGATCTGAAGCTGCTTGGGCTATAATATAATAGTAGGCCGGAGCAAGACAGCCCTTGTCAAAAATTCTTGGGTATACATCTGAATACCCTTGAATTGAATTTAATTGTGCCCGCCTCTGATTTGGACGCTGATAAATCTTACCTATGAATTAATAATTATCTAATTTAAGGGTTACTAATTATTATAAATAAAAAATCCCACTTTGATAAATCCCACCTACGGATTACTAATTATTTAATTTAAGAGTTATTAATTATTATATAAATAAAAAACGGGGATCTCGTGCAATGATAATTAAGCTATAAAATTGAACGTACTAGCTGTCTGGCTAGACGTAAATCAAAGCAAAACCAAGTTAATTTCCGAACGAAACTAACTAAATTTCAACGGCAGACTAACGTTGATTCACGCAGCGCAAGGGGGAAGCAGGAGGGTGGAGGTTGATCGCGAGGCGAAGAGCGGCGGCCAAAACTCATCTTGAGCATGGAAGGTTCAAAAGACAATATATATAAAATAGACACACACTTGAATGTAGGAGATTTAGGGGAGCGATACTATCTCTAATGAGTTTTGATCTAGTATGTAACTAATACGATCGAGATGGATCAGATGGTACATATCCAGAGATACTTGCGTGCGTCGAGATGCAGAGCAGCGTTGATGACAAACTTAGGGCGTACAGCAATTAAAATCGCCCTATTTATCAGCCAAGGCAACCCGACTCTAAAATTGGTTCAAGTCCGAGACATATGCGGGCTACAGTGATGTCAGATTCTAGTAAGGGCAAATAATCTGAAGCTGCTTGGGCTACAATATAATAGTAGGCCAGAGCAAGACGGGCCTAGCTTGGCAGGCACACCACGTCCGCCTAGCTGCTCGAGGTTATCTAGTTAGGAAAGAGATGAGGTTTATTAGTAAACTAGAGATAGAGATTGGATTGGTTCCTATAATATTAGAGATTAATTCCTTAAGTGTCAAGTCAGTCCTCCCTATATATAAAGGGACTCCACTTACTCTATTATCAATCAATCAATGAATCTCTAAAGTTAAATCTAAGCCTTAGAGCCTCTTTTAGCTCAACAGGGAGAAGCCCTGCTGCCGCTATTAGAGGGCAAGTGCTCTATCCCCGGTTTTCATACCCTTATCCTATCCCGTCCACAACAGGTTGATTCTAGATAACACAGTGCAAATAATGGTTATTGAAAGCAACATATAATACAGGGGTTATTCACATTTTTTTCTGTCCTGATCTTATAATTGTAAACAAAGTTGTCCTCCATTTAATTATCTGTTAAGGAAAATACCATAAGTGGAGCCTTATATTCAGTTTGTTAGACAAATTATCTTTGGAGCAAAAATAGAAGCTGAATTCATACCTAATGAAGGTTGCCTCTAATCTACCAGGACTAATAGAATGGGTTACAGACATGCCACGTTTCTGAAAATGGTCCTATAATTTTTGAAGGTCCTAATAATATACGTTCACATCAAAAAAATGGCATGAAAATCACAAGGCAAGGAACACTGAAGACCTGCATGGCTGCTTCCCTGGAATTATTTTCCAATACCAAAATCGTTTACTATAACAGATTTGCTATTGATTAAACGTTTAATTTTTGGATTCTATCAAACAATAATGCTGGTTGTTGAATGAAACTTTGAGATTCTAGACAGGAGAAGTTAGTTCCAAGTTGCATTTTTAACTTATTATAGTTGCATTTTTAACTTATTGTAGTTACCATTATCGATCACACGTAATTTTAGTTATAAATTTGTGCAACTCAGTCATACATATGTGCAACTGTATCTAACTCGTAAATTTAGTTATAAATTTATGAAATTTAATCATAAATATGTATAACTGCAATCGATTGATGGATTCATTTTTTTTCAAACGTTTGACCAATAGATGGTCCATTACTATAAACATTAAACACCTATCAAGTTACGAAGGTTCGTCCAAGATGATTTAGCTAACAGAAATCATCATGTACTTTAAAACTTGCAAGAACATTAGCTTTAAGATGAAGAGTTTTTTAAGTATGTAACTGAAAGCCCAAAAATAAAGGGTTCCTGAAGATAAATCGATGTTTTAGATAGGACACAATAGTGAGAGTGTACACGGTGAGCCAGGACTCAGGATTGATCTTTCTGTCGTATTTTTCTATGCCAGCAGGTTTGAAGCCCGTGGGCCAGTTGACTTGTTGTAACTTGCGCAAGAAAGCAGGGACTCCTTCGTCCGAGAGAGGGCCCCGACTCCGACTGCATCGGTGAAACCATTCGTGGTGAAGACCGAAGCGCTCATGCTCGTCCTCGAGTCGGCGTCATTCGTCCTCCTCGTACTCTCGGCGTCAAGCATTAATGTCGTGGCAAAGGTCATGTTGTAGTCGCTCCCAAGCGTCGTGGTCATCTCGACGCCCGTCATGCTGGTACCACCGACGATCATCATTGTGCCCTGGTGAAGCACGGTTTGACTTCGAGCGTGCTGACAGTACTTGCTGCTCGGCGTTGTGCCGCAGTTGACGATGTAGCAACATCTGAAGTTGTTTTACCCGATGGGACGAGGGTGTCTCCAGACTGCTGTTGTTGTTGGCAAGCTGCAGCGGTTATCATGGCCTTGATCCTTGCGATAGTCGGGGTGGGGCTTATGATCAGGCCCAGCTGCAGGGTGTCTAGGAGTGTTTGCAGTAGGCACAACGTTCTGCAGAGGTGTTACGAAGACGTCATGGTCGTCTACCCTGGTTTGGAGGATTTCCTGTTGCGGCACTTGGCCAGTCTTGCATAGATCGCGGTTGTGAGCATCGCGCTCAGCCTGTAGGTGTCGGTTTTCTTCCTCCTGTTGCTCACGTAGTCGGCGAGCCTCCTCTTCTTGCTGGTCGCATATCCAGTACATGGCTTTTGTTGGAGTTGATCCTTTCGATGCCATGAAGACTTCACGTGGAGAAGAAAAGCTCCCCGAGCTGCTGTCCGATTGTGAGTTGGACTCGGAGTAGTTTATCGGTATAAGGATTACCCCAACCTCCCTAGATCCAATCCCAAACAGCTTTGGGTCGTATCCAAATCAAATTCCAGAGGATTGCACCGTGCCAGATTGGAATCGAAGATGGCTGTAGAGTTATTGAGTCTAAACGGGAAATTGACGATCTCATCTCTCCTAAGTCCGATCTCGATCGGCTCAGAGCCATATCCGAGTCGAACACCAGGAAAGAGAGTTGTCCCTAAACTTGTAGATCTTGGATATCACCGAAACAAGTCGCCAAAGACTGCTGCGATGTTGAGTAAGCCAACTGGCGCTGGGTCGGCCTGATTCCTAGCTGATCGGGTCGAAACTGAGTTGGATAGGGTGAGATTGCCGAGATTGTCGGCGATAAAGTTGAGGCTCCTGAAGCTGATGGCTTGTCCGAGGAAGAACTTAACGCTGTCGACTCCGGTGATTAGATCCATCAAGCTTGTTGACGATGATCTTGACGATGCCCCTACCTGGCGCGTCAACTGTCGATGTTTTATATCGGCTGTATTGATTATGAGGCTATTCATAAGACCTAAACTTGATAGATGCGAAGGGACATAAGAGATTTATCCTGGTTCAGGCCCTCATGGTTAGGTAATACCCTACTTCCAGCTGTTATGTATTGCCTTCGAGGTTTCTCTGCCGAGATTTGTTGTATGTATGTTGATATGCCCCAGGGGGCTTCTTGTCCCTCCTTATATACCGAGGAGGCAATGTTACATGGCAGAAATCTCGGCCAGACTTGACCGAGAGAATTCCCTTTTGGAACACAAAGTAACCGGCTAGAACTATATCCCTTTCCTTGCCATGCCAGGTAACATAAAGCCGAGTTCTACTATATCCCTAATTACATGGCAGACCCACCCTCTATCCGAGTAGCCATATTGCCTTCCGCGAGGTACCCGAGGCCCATGGACTTCACAATACGCTATGTGAAAGGCACTCTCTCCACCGGGCTTCATATTGGCACCACTCCTGTTTAGTCCTTGATGGCATACTCAAATGCAGATTGGGCTAGCTACTCTGACTCTCGTCGCTCAACATCCGGTTATTGTGTCTTCCTCTACGACAATCTAGTTTCTTGGTCTTCCAAGTGCCAGAGCACAGTCTCTCGTTCTAGTGCTAAGACGGAATACCGTGCAATTGCTCACAGGGGCGGATTCAAGATTTTTGGTTGATGGTGTCACTGTCAACTCGACGATTATATCCTCTAAACTTATAATGAGTATGAAAAGTAAAAAAAAAAGTGCTATTCGACATGGTGAAATTGAATTTTCTTTTCTAAAATCATATTTCCACCATATATTTATACTATCCATCCAATTAGTGAAATTAAATTATAGAGCAGCGAACTAAATAATAAAAATAAACGGGTACAAGTAAATAGCACCACTAGTTTTCTTACATGAACCTAACATTATGAAAAAAAGATTAGAAGCCCTAGGCCCAAGGAGATCAGCAACGTATTATCTCTTATAAGCTATAGAAAAAAGGTCTTTCAAAGAGGTCCTAAGAAATAAGAATAATCCCAAATGCTCAAAATATCTCAAAAGCTAAAAACCTATGTAATCATTGCTCTCAAACAAAAAAAAACCTACGTAATCATTAGAGTTTGAGGAAATTAATCAGATGAGCGCTTGGTATGTAGGCTAGAATGAAATTAAATGGGAAAAATGACCATTTCGGCATGTAAAAGGAAAAAAAACATCACTGTTGCTGCTCAACCATGTTTCGAGGAGGGATTCCAGTTGACCGTCACATGTCTCGTGGAAGGCAAAGAGCTAAAGGACCATCTGTTTTGGCCTTCAAGAACACGATGTCCATCTACTGCTGCTGTCGGGCTTGTGTCATAAGGCCTAGCCTACTGGTGTTATTTGCTGTAAAATAGTGAGAGGTAGCTGTACTGGACGAAGGCCACTGGTGTCAGGTGACACCAGTGGCATTACACTGGATCCGCCCCTGGTTGCTCATGCTATCGCCGAATGTTGTTGGTTGTGCCACCTTCTCCAGGAATTTCATGTCTTCATTGCTTCGCTACCATTGTCTACTGCGACAATGTCAGTGCTGTCTATATGACAGTCAATCCTGTTCATCATCGCCGCATGAAGCATATTGAGATTGACATTCACTTCATTCGTGAGAAGGTTGCATTGGGACAGGTTCATGTTTTACACGTCCTGTCTTTTCATCAGTTTGCCGATATCATGACCCATCAGTTTGCCGATATCATGACCAAAGGCTTACTCGTTCAGTTGTTTACTGAGTTTCGGTCCAATCTTAGTGTTCGTGATCCTCCCATTGCGACTGTGGGCAGGTATTAAAGGACATTGTAGATATATAATCGTTTTATCTCTTCATACCATATATATCTCCTCTAAATAAGGATATATTGTAACTACCATTTTATTGCATATATATATAGAAAAATAGTGCAAAATAGTGATTACATCAAGAAAGATTTTATTCCCTTGAGTAAAAAGGTAGACGACTTATTAAATACAGAAAAGTGCTAGTTGAAAGGAATATCATAGGAGGCTAAAAAATCAAAACCAAGAATTAGTCGAGATTAAAAAGTTATTAGAAGCAGTAAAAACTTTAGTACCTCCTAATCAAGGTAGTAAAGAAATAGTTTTGATTTTATTAGGAATAGTCGCTTCTTCATAAGCTATAAACTTAGAAAAATAGACCTATTTAGGAGTCTCCTTAGGAGAATGGTAAGCAGAGAAAACAGATCTTTTAGTAATGCTGATAAGTAAAAGGATAAATATGAAGAAATAAATGATTTGGAAGATATTGCAGATTTGGAGCTTTTTAATCTCGACTAATTCTTGGTCTAGATTTTTTAGGTCTCTTATGATATTTCTTTCAACTAGCACTTTTATTCAAGGGAACAAAATCTTCCTTGATGTAATCACTATTTTGCGTTATTTTACTTTGCCTTTTCTTAAATTCTTCTAACAATTTTAATGTAGAATTTGGTTTATTGTTAAGTAGGGAGAATTGTTCTTCGGTTTTCTTATGTTTCTTATATAACTCTTCAAATATTTGCTCCAAATCGTTTTGTCTTTTGCCCCAATTTAAATAAAAATTATATATTAACTCAACAATTAGATTTAGTTGACTATTATTAGAGTACCAACTATGATCTTCAGTATGATTCAATCTACACCTTAAACTAATATTCTCCTTTATATTTATTATCTTTCCAATATTAACTTCTAAATTTAAATATTTTAGCTTTTCAATGATGACCAGGCTCTGATACCACTTTTACACACTTACTTTTTTTCACACTTAAAATCATATATCAGAATTACTGTTCATAGTAGTCAGGGTACTATTCAAATTATATATATGTGTGTGTGTGAGTCAGTCAGGTGGGAATAGCTAAGATCTGAATCAAACCTAAACCATTTCCCTTGACTATACTGATCCATAGTTTAATAGGGATAATCCTCGATGGTTCTACTAAATTAAATAGGTTACCGATGAATCAAAGGGTTAACTTATTGATCCTATTGATTTGGCTTGCTCCCTAGCAGACAACAGTATGCATATATACATCACATGGCTTGCACGCAAGGTTCAAACAAACTTTTCAACACAACAACATTATGTAGCTGTCAAAATGGCCCAATATCAGATCATTGCAATAGCATAATAACAAAGTTTCTGTGGCTAAGTCAAAAGAAGATGCACAGCTAACAACGTTCCATACAAAAATATCAGAATGCTAATATGAATGCTTGTGCTGTAAGATCAATCTTAACAATTTTCCCAATCTTCTTGCAACAAGTGAGCATAAATTACATTCTAGTACCAATCAAGTGAACATAAATTACATTTTATAGCACCAATCAGACATTCGCAACTCTCACAGAAACAACTCCCCACCATCTGGCACTCCTTTGCTTTGCTTTCCTATCTTCCCTAAAAAAATAGAAAATAGGTATTGTTATTCATAGCTCATAAAGAAACCAAAGTGTATGAGCTTCTCTGCAGAAAAACGGGTACAGTACAGACTAACTTGCAGTGACAATAACATGCAAATGCAAGTGTAGGCACGCTGCTTCCACCACTTGGGAATATATGGATCAGCAGAACCGAGTCATGCGTCAAGTGGGTGTGGAACGTGCCACCCTGATATCTCAATTTTGTTTTGCATACCTGAAATTAACAAGCTAAATGGGCCGAACCTAACCATTTCTACCCTGAGTGATTACTGGTTGTTAAAGATTTTGCTCGCCACAATTTGTGAGCCCTATCTAGCACCAGATACAACTACCTGTACTCATTATTATAAAGACAGCTTTAGAAGGAGGCATCACGTTCGCTCCAGAGGCATAGAAATTTTCATGTTAATCGGAGAAAAAGAAAAATAAGAATTCAAATAGGAATACAATTTAGAAATAACAAAAATTTGGAATAAAAAAATAAGGAATATTGAAAGAAGAGTCCATATAAAACACAATACAATATTAATTGAAATTTGGAATAAAAAATAAAATAAATTCTGGAATTGGACTGTAACACACCCAAATTTTAAATTTTAAAATTTTAACTTAAATAAATTAATAAAAAACCCTTGAAGGTAAAATCCTATAGTGTTTATAAAAGGGAGTAAAATAAGAGGTAGATTTGCTAGAGTAAATCCTAAAAAGGGTACGCTAAAACTTTTACAATTGAATTTTCAATTTACTTAAAAACGCACCCGAGGTCAAAATATGAAAAAAAAATACAAAACATGGCATGGGAATCCATAATACCAACTTCTAAAACCTTCTTTAGGTCAAATGAAAATAGGAATAATTCATCCAAAAATGTATAAGAATTTTTTTATCAAGTTAAAATGCTTAGGGGTTTGGTGCATAAAATTTTAAAAATTAAATTACAAAAATGGAAAGTATAATATGCCTAAAGGTGTATAAATAAAAGCTAGATATAAAAATATGGGGATAAATAAATTCATCACCATCTCATCTACATGCCTTCTTTTGATTGTTTTTCGATCTTTAAGTGCATTTTCCATAATAGAATGCATATGCATTTGTATAGTTTAGGGAATTTCGAAAAATAATTGGTTTAACATAAAATTATAGAAAAATTCCTATAATCACTGTACAACACATTAAGTCTACTTTAAATTTTTCTTGATTTTATCACTTCAGTAAGTACTTCAATAAAATCTTCCAAATCAGCAAAACTAGGAAAACTAGCATAAATAAATTGTTTAATTCTTGATTTTACCAAATAAAAATCAAAACTATTCAGGCAGTGCCCTTTTACCAAAATGTGTACCAAGATGTATATTACAACCAAAAAATCTGGCCTAATTTAATTCTTGAAGAAAACACATAATATGATAAGTGCAAACCCTAGGGAATAAAAATGGACTGCAGAAAACTGTGTCACTATGCCTGTTTCATCTTTTTGCTACATTAAAAATATAAGGCCTCTAGCTTTGGAATTTGGCAGGTTAGTAGACCATATATTCATCTTCACACATGAAGTTTTCCAACCATAGAAACCCTCTGTAGCTCGGTGAAAACATTAGTGCAAGACAGCTAACTGGCACAACCTTCCACACTTAACTTCTAGAGGATTTCTTCTATTCTTCACTGCCATATGGGACCCACTGGACCTCTGGACCCACCTGCCAGTCAGAGAGACCGCCCTAGCTCGCTCTTCACCACAGGAACACGCCACGGTAGCCTCCATGCGTCAATGTCAACCATTGCCACCATAGCCATCCATCACCGAGGAAGACTCCGCCATTTGACCGGCTATCTCGCCATCACCTCCTTCCTCTCTCCCTCTGTCTGTTCCATGGAAGAAACTAGAGAAACCACCTCGGTTTTGCCAAGAACGGCATCGTCTTCTCCAACGCCAGCAACTGCTAGACCGCTATCGCCGCCGCTCGGGTGAGCTTCGCCGTAACCTAAGCACTGGAACATGATCCTCTCCTAATGCCTAATCCATTTTTGTGCCTTGCCTTCCATGTCGCGAAGATCAAAGGGAAGCCATCCATCGCCATGCGTGCTCTCGAGACCGAAGCTCCGCCACCACAACATCACCGCTGTTCCAATCGCCTCAGGGCATCTCAAGCCAAGCCACTGCGTCCTCAAGATCTCCTCAACCCTAGGACCCCGAAGCCCAAGGGAATCGAGCCGTGAAGCCCCGAGCCACGAGATCCAACTCGTCTTCTTCCTCTTCGGCTGTCTGCTGCCGTCATCGATTTCTTGCCCTCTGGTGAGCCCCGCTTTGATTCCTCGCAAATCTGGCACCCTATCAACCTCCTTATTACCTTGTGCATCTTTCCTTGGCAGTTCATAGGCCGGAGCAAGCTACCGCCGTGAGCCCCTGGATTTCTGCTGCCGACCCATTCCAGGAGCCGCCGCCGTCGTCCTAGCTTCACCAAGCCCCGCGCAAGACTCGGTGACCACCCTAGAGGCCTCTAAGACCGCATGCATGCATTGCTTTAAGCGGAGCCGAACCGTAGCTCAATTTGCCTCGACCTCCCGAGATGCTCCGCTGCTCGCATCGCCGTTGCACCTAGCTCTGACCACCATTGGCGACAAGACCACCACCGATAGCTTCACCACGATCTCCTTTTCTTTTTCTCTTTTGACCGCCTAGCGAAATACGCCGCCGTTCACCGCCGGCGCCGCCATGAAGCTCGTTACCCGCTGCTGCTCTACCTCTCCTCACCGCGGCCGTCCTCCGCCTCACTGACATGTGGGACAGCCTTCATTAGTGCAAGGGACCGTACTTAGCAAAAGTTTAAAACTTTTAGGGGTTAAACTGAAAGAACACTTAGATTTACATGTGGACCCGAGGACTTAATTGAAAATATATAATAACTCAAGCACTATTAATACAAAAATTATTTAAAAAATTCCATGTGAAATAATATCGAAGAATAATTTTAGCTCTCACTAAAAATAAATTAAAATCAATGGCATTTCGTTTCAAAGCAAATTCTATAATAAATACCTAAATCACTAAGAAAATTAGAGTTGAGAAAATATCAATTGTGTCCATGATAAATATACCTTATGAGAGTAATTAAAATTTAATAAAAATATAGCAATTCGATTGTCATAGGGATTTCAAATATCCAGATGTTATGATTTGAAATATGAACTAAAAATATTATAAAAACCAATGTGGAAGATGAACATACCTATTATCTAATTAAACCCATACGATCTGCATTGCTGTGATAGCTTAGAATGTGTGCATGATGACAATTTAGTGTTGGTACAAGCATGGCAAAGCAATGATTAAACACTATTGTGGTGCATGGATATGGACCAGGATCCATGATCGCGACTATAAAGAGAGCACGAAAAGGAGGCACCAAGTTTGCTCTAAAGGTCTAACAATTTTCACATTAATCAAAAAAAAAGAGAGAAATTTTTGGTTGATTCTATATCGACTTTAATTTAAAATAATAAATAGTAAAAATAGCAAAAAAGTCCATGTCAAATACTACCTCTGTCAAAAAGAGTTGATTTGTAACAATTCCAATACAGATTAGTAGTTAGAGAAAAAGATTAAAGTGCCAGTAATCAATAGGAATCTGTATTGTCAGGCAGACAAGTACAGAGGATTGAAGGGACAAGACATATTTGATACTTTACCTTGAGGTAAAGGGTTTTAAATCAATTCGATCTTTTTAGGACAAATTTTGAACATTACAAATTAATTCCTTTTGGGATGATGGGAGTACCATATAAAAAACAGAAGTATGAAAAGTCGACGATGAACACAAATTGGAATTTGAATAAAAACTATAATTATCTATCTTATTGTATACAAACAAACTATAGCGCCATATCACTTTCTTGCCACTTTATTGAAGGAAAAGCCAGTACACTAGAACAACTAAGGGAGGGGAAATTCTAGTTGATAAGATAGATATCAAGGAGTTGGCTAGAGAGAAGGGCAGAAGAAGGGGAGAGCGACGGAGAGAAATAGAGGGCCAGGGTTACTGTAGGTGGAGAAATACACGCCGTTAGTAACTAACGGTCACATATATATGTCATGAGCTCACATCATATCAAACAGTTATGCATAATAGATTTGATATTGATTCAAGTGGTTAAGAAGCATGCCTACGAGATGTTTTATTCTGACATTATAGATTTGATATTGATTCAAGTGGTTAAGAAACATGCCTACGAGATGTTTTATTCTAACATTTTTAACTGTGTGATCTAAAATTAAAAAAAATCTTATATCCCAAAAAATTTCGTGAGCTCTAGAAAGAAAAAACTAATAGGATATCATATTAGTAAATGAAATATCAAATATTCTCTATAGCACGAGGACTTTTTCACAAACAAGCAGATCAGATGTTGGCTCCCAATCACCCTTGAATAAAAACTAAATTGTAGGAAGCGAATATTAAATAAGTGAGATTGAGCAAGATGCAGACTTACAATTATTAGCCGAACAAGAGAAATTCTGCTAGTGTGTGATTGTGTGAATAGATAGAAATACGCATTAACTTATAAATATGTGAATATTTGTTACAATTTTAAACTTTTAAAAAAATCTAGCTATGTAAATACAGGGACCACCCTGCTGGTTTCTCCACAAAGAGACAATTCTTTTTTCTCGGTTCCTTCTTTCTCATCATTCACATTCAAAACAAATAATGCTATATATGACACTTTATTAACTAGCGTTGTGCATTCGCTTACAACGTTAACCTCGTCGCCTCTTTTGTTGTGATCTAGCTACAGTATACGCCTATTTGGTCTTCTCCTTGTAGAGACAGAGATGATAAGCTAGCTTTTGTCTTCCCTCTCCTCGTTGCAGTAGAAAAATCTGAACTGGCACTTCCTAATTAGATAGAATATAATAATTGTTGTTGTAAATGACCTCTAAAATACTGTAGCTAATTTGTCACACTTCTAGTCACAAAACGTTGTTATTTTAAAAGAATATCTGATCAACATTCAAAACTTCATATTTTCTTAAATAATTAAATATTTAACTTTATAGTGTAAAAAGAGTGCTTCCATAATATTAAGATTTTAATATATTTTGTAAATACTTGACAATAAAACTTAGTGAGAAAAATTGCATTTGAAAAAATATCCAAAATGATATATCTACGGTGACTTCATTAATCTCTAGATATGTCAGACCAGTCTCTTGGATGTGCGTATAAAAGTATAATGTGTGTATATTTATATGGAAGAATGTACACGCGTGTATATGAGCGTCTACATTTAGTATTGTGGTTTGAAAAAAAAATTGACATGTAGACACTAAAGGCCATTCCGTCTCCAATCCATTAGCGAGGGAGTTCGGAAACAGCAGTGGCCCTACACTGGATCCATCCTCAACTAATCCCTCGTGAAAAGAGCATCAGGCGATCCACCTCACGATCGTCACACACTCTCCTCGCCGCTGCCACCGGCGGCACCTGGCTGCCACGGTGGAACTTGGAAGTGCCTGCTAGTGGTGGCGGTGGGCATGCTGCGGCTGCCGACGGTGGCGGAGACGGCGGTGGACTGCACGGTGCTAAGTGGTGGCATCGTCTGCTGCTTCCTCGTTGTCACTAGCGTTGGTGTAGACTCACGACTTCGGCAATCCGTGGAGCCGCACGGCTTCAGCGAGATGTGGAGGACGGCACGGAGATCCGTTAGGCACATCATGGCGAGACGGCCAGTCAGGCACGAACAGGGAGATGGGAGGCAGCAACGAATCCACTCCCATGACGATCGTGCAGTGGCTTCAATGGACCTCCGCCTGGTGCGAGGGCGAGGAGGCGCATCTCTACGACGCGCCGGACGTCGTCGCGAAGCAGTCGTCTGCAAGATGTGGAGGCGGTGGCCAGCGGCGTGCCTTCCGGATCCGGCGACGGTGTGGATCAGGACGACAAAATTCAGGGGTGACGGCGCTGATATCGGTGGCGATCGCGAAACATCTTTTTGGAGACGATGTCTAACACCCTTTCTCACCTTTATGACTCATGGTAAATTTTTTGGGTAAAAACCTAGTTTGAACAGCAACAACGACATATTAGATGTTGTGACTTTTTTAGAGGCATCGCGTTGAAAATCCCCTGTTATTGCGGTGTCTTTGGTGACAGTATCCTCATCGGATCAGCTTTAATTGGACGAACAACTGATTTACAGCTCACTTAGTGTCCGACGTTAATCGCTAGCGATGATATATGCGAAACTCGATCGGCACAATGACCGGTTACTGATTCCGAAGATTTTATTTTCTGGTTTAAGAAAGGCAAAGAGTACATACAACTTAAAAGCCGCTAGGAATAAACATTTATATAGATGGAGGTTTAGCAATGTGTTATCTCTGATTTTAGATTGGTATTCTAAATAGTTTTCTTGTTTTTAATCAAGTTATAATTTTATATTTTGTAATCTTTCAACCTGCAACCTATAATCGGTTGTACTCTCTTTGAAGGAAAGACTCAGATAAATTCTATTATTAAGAAAACATTAATAACACTAAAAAGAGGAATTTGGATCCTCTTCATTACAACAGGGAGGCACTGTCAATGCTACAAGTGTAACGCAGTGATAAAATGCATGAAACAATACCTGTGTACTGTACGTCTCTGTACCTATTATGTTCAAGTACAATACTGTACCCTGAATATCTGGCGTATCTATGATGGAGCTAAACAAAATGGATGCTGCAGAGATTTTAGTGTATCGATTAATCTGGGAAATTTGCAGATGAATCAAACAAATTACTCCCTCTATCAAAGAAAGCAATTCCTAAAAACCTAATGTAAATTTAGTGCTAACAACAAAAGATCAAATACCCTTATGTAGTACTACTAATGTAATTAATTACTGAATATTTTTTGATTGGTAGTAGTACTAGTACTGCACTATAGTATTTGTTTGAAGGCTGGTTTTTGATAAATATGAATCTCTAGAGGTTAGTTTTTTCTAGGATGAAGAGAGTAAGTTAATAAGAGCACTGCTGCACGTACTTAAAAAATTTCAAACAAAACTCTTATTTTGTACGTATAACCTTTTTCTAAGTTAACTAACGCGCAATCTGATGTAGTTAGATCTTAGGATGCATTTTTTTTCTATATATTGGATGAGCTATTCCTTTGATTTTCATTAGTATTTTTTTAAACTACTAAATGATACGTTTCGCGTAAAAATTTCTATATAGAAGTTGTTTTAAAAAATCAAATAAATCTATTTTTTAAGTTTATAATAATTAAAATTTAATTAATCATATACTAATAATTTAACATGTTTTTAGTGCTTCAGCAATCCATACTGGTCATGGTATGACCAGTAGACAGCAGTAATTAAGTGGTAAAAGGTCAGCGACGGCTCGTGACGAATAGTAGTAGTAGTAGGAGTAGTAGCTGTAGCCGTCCAACGCCACAGAGCAAATGCATCTCTATCCAACCGAAGACTTAATTAATTAATTAATCGCAAGCGCGCGCGTGCGTTGAAAAAACGCCTGTCGGCCCGGTCAAACGACGCCGACATACGGGCCCCACCACCTGCCGCACTGCTGCTGTCACTCGCGTCCTATCCACTGGCTTAAAACGTGCGTACGCCTCTGCTTCGCTTTGATTTCGAAGCTGATTGGATTAGTAAATTGGTAGCTTAGCTTAATTAATTAAGCTCTCGTGATGGCGAGAAATACTTTTTTTTTTCAAAATATAAAAAACTAAGATCAAGTTTGATACAATCTACTACTACCAATCTAAATTAAATTAAGTCTATTTAGATTCATAGATTATATCAAATACGATATTAAATTACTTATATTTTAGAACAGACAAAATAAGAAATTAGCAGCCTATGCACGCACACATATCGTGGCAACGTGTGATACTGCAGCCTTGCTTGCAGGTTAGGACGTGCACGCTAGGCCGCTGTGTGTTTGCGACACGTGCAAGTTATCCTATTTTTCGTACTGTTCCATAGCCGCACGTGGTACAAATGGGAATATGGCTGTTGGTGTTGCTGTTGGCCATAGGGGATTTCTTTTATCATCTCATTTGTTTTACAAAAATTTTATTTTTTAAGTTTATAAAAGTAGAGAACAAATAAATTATAGTTTATTAAAGTAAGAATAAATACATTGAATTTTACTAAAATAAAAAACATTTTAATTTTTTATTCTATATTGAAATAGGTGAAATGACCTTAAAATAAGTCTTTTTAGGACGGATGAAATAGAAAATAAATAACTAATGATGCTGCTCATCCCACAGTAATTCATGTGCGTTTTCACCTTGTCCCACCAAGTGTGGTTTTGTTCTGTGTTTTTTTGGTATAACATCTCGAGCTCCACATGTTGTTAGGGTACCATGAACGTGCATAGTTGGTTGACTTCGGCTAATAAGTCATAGAAAAAAAATAAGACAACAAAAATTAATTTTAGGATGTGATTTTTGTGTTTCTATTTTAGTGGTTTAAAAGCCAAACTAAAAAAACGATGACAAAACACCTTAGAATAATTTAAAACTTTGAAAATTTAAATTAGCGGCTTATAAGCAAATAAGCAAACAGTGAGGGTGTACATTTCTCAGATTTTTAGTGTATTCTTATCAGCTATAAATACGAAAATATTGGTAGTGTTAGTAGTTGTTCTCCATCATATATTAAAAAAAGTTACCGAACTTAATAGGGGAAGTAATATGCTATATTTAGGGAAGTAATATGCTAAATAAATAAATAGTACTACCTTCGTTTCTTTTTAATAGATGACATCATTAACTTTTTGACATAAGTTTGATCATTCGTCTTATTTTAAAAACTATTTAATTATAATTTATTTTGTTATGATTTATTTTATTATTAAAAATATTTTAAGCATGGCAGTATTTTTATATATTTATATAAAATTATTAAATAAGACGAATAGTTAAATACACGTTTTAAAAATCAACGTCATTATTTATTAAAAAACTTAAACATGGCAGAAGTTCCAAATTAAAGACAATTCGGCTAGGAACGGAATCTTTCAAGACTAAGCGAGTGGAAGAAAAGAGAAGACCAAGCAAACACAGGCAGAAGAAGAAGAAGAAGAAGAAGAAGAAGAAGAAGAGAGAGAGAGAGAGGGGAAGGGATCAATTAAAAGTCAAAGCGAGGAGCCTCCCCTCGCCGGTCAGCGCGGGCGAGCCGTCCGACGCCGACCCAACACACACCAACCCGTTTTTACCTTCCGCCTCACCTCCCAACTTACCATCAGTAAAAGTAATTATTAACCACTAATTAAATAATTACCTGACTCGCGCCCGCCACTTTCCCACGGCACGTACGCGTCGTGTCGGTACGTTTCACACCAACACGGCAGGGAGCACGACATTAAATTAACGCTCACCGTTTATCACCGTAATTAAATTAATTAATACTCTGGTCGTCTCCTTTCTTTTACCACGCGCGTGGACTTTTTACCGTATGGCTTCTCCCCCCTATATAACGCGCTTCGCTCTCCCGCCCATTCCCTTCAACTCAATCTCCTCCTCTTCTTCTTCCACCAATCTCTCCGCTGCTTCGATCACCTCGCGCGCACTCGCTCTAGCTAGCTAGCTTCTTCGATCTCGCCTCACCCAGCTGCGTGAAGCATGGAGGCGTCGGCTGCGGCGGCGGAGGTGCCGTCCTACTTCCTGTGCCCGATCTCGCTGGAGATCATGAGGGACCCGGTGGCGCTGGCGACGGGGATCACCTACGACCGCGGCAGCATCGAGAAGTGGCTGTTCGGCTCCGGCGCCGACGGCCGGGGAGGGAAGGGGACGTGTCCCGTCACGCGGCGCGCGCTGGCGCCGGCGGAGCGGGAGGCCACGCCCAACCACACGCTGCGGCGGCTCATCCAGGCCTGGTGCGCCGCGCACGCCGTCGAGCGGTTCCCGACCCCGCGCCCGCCCGTCGACTCCTGCCGCGTCGCGGCGCTCGTCGACGAGGGGACGCTCGGGGGCTGGCAGAAGCGGCTCGCCGCGCTCCGGGAGATCAAGGCCATCGCCGCCGAGAGCGACCGCAACAAGCGATGCGTCGAGGCCACCCCCGGCGCCGTCGAGTTCCTCGTCTCCGTCATCGAGAGCAACGTCGCGGCGGCCACCTCCACGTCCAAGTCAGCGGCCGAGGAGTCGTCGTCGTTCCTCTTCGACTCGGTGACTGACTCTCCTATGTCGACGAGCTCGCCGGAGGAGGAAGCCCTGGGCGTCCTCTACTCGCTCAAGCCGTCGGAGGCCACCCTGCTCCGTATCCTCGACAAGAATGGCGGCTTCCTGGACACCCTCGCGACCGTGCTCCGG
This sequence comes from Oryza meyeriana var. granulata, assembly GCA_003991445.1. NCBI lineage: Eukaryota > Viridiplantae > Streptophyta > Magnoliopsida > Poales > Poaceae > Oryza > Oryza meyeriana. Next base: position 110,864 of record RYFJ01002479.1, read on the forward strand.
CGACCGAGCTACCGTTCGCGCGCGTACGCCATCCTCCTGCTCAAGGCGATGACGTCGGTGATGTTGCCGGAGCGGCTGATGACGGTGAGCGCCGAGCTGGTGCAGGAGGTGGTCCGGGTGGTGGCCGACGGCGTGTCGTCCAAGGCGGTGAAGGCGGCGCTGCACGTGCTGTGCCGGCTGTGCCCGTGGGGGCGGAACCGCGTGAAGGCCGTGGAGGCCGGCGCGGTGGTGGCGCTGGTGGAGCTTCTCCTCGACGAGGGCGGGCGGCGCGCGGCGGAGCTGGCCGTGACGGCGATCGACCACCTCTGCGGGTGTGCGGAGGGGAGGTCCGAGCTGGTGGCGCACCCGGCGGGGCTCGCCGTCGTGTCCAAGAAGGCGATGCGGGTGTCGCCGGCCGCCACCGAGAGCGCCGTGCGCGCGCTCCACGCCGTCGCGAGGCACTCGGCGACGCCGGCCGTGCTGCAGGAGATGCTCGCCGTCGGGGTGGTGGCCAAGCTGCTGCTGGTGCTGCAGGTGGACGGCGGCGAGCGCGCCAGGCTCAGAGCGAGGGAGATGCTCAGGGCGAACGCTAGGGTTTGGAAGGATTCGCCATGCTTGCAAGCTCACCTCAAGGCATCTTACCCCAGTTGATCATTTCATCACATCGCATCGACCGATAGATCCACTGCTATTCGGGAGGAGCAAATGCTTTAATTTGCACTCCTCTTAGTTAGATTTGTGATTTTTTTTTTATACTTGAATATGCAAAATGCATTATAAATCTTTCATTCTTTATGTACAAAATACACTGTAAATGTTTCATTAGCTAGATGTATCAAATATGCTCTCCAAAGAGGGAAATGTATTCACTAATTTATTTATGTACATTTATTTGGAATGGATCATGGTATTCCTGCTCAATCAAAGTTACGTCTATTTTTCCTATGAACACACAAAAGGCTTGCGCGTAATTACACTAGACAGAAGTACAGAACTGGATGGTCGCAAAAGGATCACACGGAATTGTTTTTTTAGTTATGCATGTACTGCATATGGGCATTATCAGCAGTCATATAGTTACCATTTCTAATTATTAAGCTGCATCAAATAAGATTCGAGGTTATTTTTTTAGATAATGAAATTTAATTCTAGTATTTACTTCAACAGAAGCTATTTATTATAGAGTAGTATATGCAATACATAAAGACTACCAATAACAGAATAAGATTCAAGGTTGTTTGGAGAGGGGAATTAAAGAGGAGAGTTTGCACCTTGCATGAGATACAATATATCTTCTCACACCAAGCAACAGAAATGCATGTAGAAATCTGCATAAGAGGAGAAAGCACCTAATTAAGGACACCATTTTTGGGCCCGTAGAATTCATGCCAGTCTACTAGTCGATTATATGGTTTTGTACGAAAATGATATTCATGTATTACTCTACAGATAAAAGCTACTGGGCAGGGAAGGATGATAGTTCTTTCATTTGCTTTCTTCAATTCATCAAATTGAGTTAGACGACTTGATGTATGTTTTTACTTTTAATTGGTATTGTCTCACTATTCACTGTTACGATGTTCTAATTAGAGCTGTTAAGTTTTATTTTGGTACATGTCCTTTAATTTGTTTTAGAGTACTTGTTTATACCTATATCTATTGGATTTTACAAGAATTTGGTGTACTGTTGTTACTTTTACTTCATGACCGTAATGCCACCTGAAGAAATTAGCATATACCTTTTTTCGCATCTGAATTTTTCTCTCCACCTTTCTCGATTGATTGCTTCTAGACCACTTGAAGCAGCCAAGCACAAAATATTGTTAAACGGAAGGTGGAGTTACAGTTACTGAATCAGAGAGAACTAACTAGAATAAGATAAGAATACACAGTCACATTTGGCTCAACCGGCCATGACCTTTTCTTCGTATTTGGAGCGAAAAAATTACACAGCCGAATCTATCAGCTGTTCGCTTTGTGTAGTTTACTTTCTTTTTAAGATGACCTTTTCTTCATATTTGGGGGGGGGGAGAAAAATTATACAGGCGAATATATCAGCTGTTTACTTTGTGTAGTTTTCTTTCTTATTTTTATATGACCTTTTCTTCTTTGTGTAGTTCTCTCCCAAGATAACCAAAAGGTCCTCTAAAGTCCAAACAGGCATTATATTATAAGTGTTACTCCGTAGATCTGATGGTTTGAAAGAAACAACAAATATGGTAATCGTGATTGTTTATACGTCAATTTGTCAAACCTAAAATAAACCTCCACGTCAAATGCTTATACCTGCATCTGCATGGACAGCAGTTCAAGGTGTTAGTTTAGCAAGCTAATTCTAAGTTTCATACTCCCTGCGGCCACGAAAAGCATGTTGTTTTGGATATGTTGCAAGTCAAACTTTAAACTTTTAATTAGATATTTAGATTGGATGCATAGAAATTATATGTATATAATTTACTTTTGTAATTTTATAATTTTTCTGTGTTTTTTATTGTTCTGCAATAGAAATTTGTGATCAAAGTTACGTTTCGAAGACCATGTAAATGTCCAAAACAACATGTTTTTTGTGACCGAAGGGAGTGCGTGTGGCATCAATTAATGAGTTATGAACAAATCAAACCTGACTTGATAAAAAGAAATCAATGACCAGCCGAAAGACATGATAAATACTAGTCAAATGTTTATCCTGCAGGTTATTTGCCAGGATAGCTACAGGAAGACAATTCAGCACTAGCACATTATATCCTGTTTGTTTTGTTTGATGTTCTATGACTTCTATCTTGGCATGCACTCTTGAAAGGTAAACCAGCTCAAGGCTTCAAGCTAGCTGCTCCGATCTGTATCATTCAACTAGATCTACTTGATGCAGGCGCCGTCACGCCGCCACTGCACATGATCCGGATCAAACCAAGTTAAGAAAAGCAAATCTTAAAAAATTTCAGTGCAGAATTTTCGATAAGTACATGCATTGTCCAAACATGGGTGAAGCAAGTTTCCAAGTTGTAGCTAGCCCATTCCATATTTCCATGTTGAATACTATACTCTGCATGAATACATCAGGGATGCAAAGCAAAGGCCACTACAGATCAGTAGTATCTGCAGTTGACACGCTGTTCGTAATGAGACTGATGATCAGGCCAGGTCTAGAGCTTAGCTGCTTAATTGGTTAATTAATTTGGAGAGTGAGACTGATGATAAAGTGATACCGTCAGTGCTAGGCTAGTTGGGTGGTGACGGTGAGTGTGTGCAATCATTTGAATCCGTGTTAGATTCTGCAAACACATCTAGTGTGGAGATGCGTTGACGTACAAATGCTTAATATATACGCTATGGTTGACTACAACATGCCATTCAGCAAGAACAATGTCAAATCAATCACAGTGTGTGCAGATCGCAGACCCTTTAAATCATGTAACATATGATGTCTTCTGTTAAGTCTGATCTTAATACCTAGTATGTCTTAGGTGGTGTTTTTTTACTTCTAACTTATGGCTACTTCCTTAATTTTTGTTAACACATTTTCTAAAACACAAAATGGTGTGTTTTCTTTAAAAACTTTATATAAAAGTATCTTTAAAAAAATCAAAAAAATCTATTTTTCAAGTTTCTAATAATTAATACTTAATTAACATATAGGCTACTTTCTTAATTTTCGTTAACACATTTTCTAAAACGCAAAACGGTGTGTTTTCTTCAAAAACTTTATATAAAAATATCTTTAAAAAAATCAAATAAATCTATTTTTCAAGTTTCTAATAGTTAATACTTAATTAATCATATGTTAATGATATTTTTTATTTTACGTGCGGCTTATAAGCTACACCATAAACAACACCACCTTAGAATACCTACCAATCAACTACTAACAGATAATTTCAGGCATCCAACTACACGTCTGCGCCTTGTTTTCACATGTTTTATTTACAGAGTAGTAGCTATTAACTTACTGTCTGCACAAAGGAGGCTTCATGTTGACAAGGATCATAGTACCAATGTACCATACCTGAAGTCCCATATTACTGACAAAAATATTATTATTACAAGCAGTACAATACAATGACAACAATAGCTTAGTTCCCATGTACAGTACGAGACTTTACAAAGATCTACATGGCGTGTCATGTACATATGTACCCAGTACCTACGACTAACGATTAACTTGGTGCATGCAGGTTTACATCACCAGCCATATACCGGGTGCTGTAGTTGAGGCGGCAGAAGGCCCATGTCCACGCAGTGTTGCTTGTCGTAGTCGCGCGTCCCAGGAATAGCCCCTGTGGCCAATCTGAGAACCTCGTTACCAGTTAGGCAGTGATGAGCAAACGCCAATCCACCATCCATAATGTCTGACATGTTAGGCTGAAGGGTTCTTCGAGTTCTGTTTCTGTGCACACCTTCCCCAGGCTGAGCGAGAACCTTGTCCAGATCTGAATACTCCATGAATCTCTCGGTTGCTGCCTCCCATGATAGGTTGTACCTTTGCTCAGGAGTAAGAGGTTGGGGTTCTCTGGCCATGGCCTCGTTCACTCGGGCCACAAATTCCTCTGGGGTTCTGTATGTCAAGCAGTTCGGGAACGACATGAAGAATTCGTTCGATGGGTGTTCCGCACAGATGACGAATTTCCCCATAGCGAGAGCTTCCGCTGTGGCTGTGCACAGGACATCGCTGATGCTTGGGTTGATGAATACCTTGTACCTGAAAATAACACAAAAGAAAAGCAGCTCGATCAGTAATCACCAACAGGTAAACACAGATTGTGAAATGATATGGAACTTCAGAACACTATATTTTCTTGAGTGATACATACCCATGGAGTGAGTCATCTGCATGGTCCCTTCCCTTAAAAAAGTTGAGATTCAGGTTCAGTTTCTTGGCGGTAGATCGGACTTCTTGTGAGTCCTCGCCACTTCCATATACATCCAACTTGAATCCTTGCAAATCATTTTTGCGTTTATCCAACAAATCTAGAAGTTCTCTGTAACCTTTGGCCCAGACCATTTTTCCCAGAAAATATGCTCCCTTGGAAAATGATTGCTGCCCATTCTCCCTATCAGCCATTATTTTATCTCCGATCTTAAGGAACTTTGGATTTACACCATGAACGTTGCAAACAATAGACTTAGGAAGATCCTGAGTTGCTGCCGACAGACGTAAAACCTGCATAAACCATTCATTAGCAATACTGAAGTGCATCTAGATAATACCAGAACAAGTTGAGCTAGATACAGCACCTTGTCACAGTATGCTCTGGTCACCCAATTGTTGATATGTTTAACTAGAAAAGATTGAAGAGCACCATTTTTCTCTCTCTTGATATATTCTAGGTAATTCGTATGAACTACACCAACTACATGATTGAACTTATCAGTCCAACGGTTCCCATGATGATACCAGTTCAGATGCTCTGGCTCTTCCAATATTGCTATATCAGCTTCTCTTGATGAAATGAACTGTGATGTATCCCCAGCAGGAATGATGCTACGGCGCTCTTTAGAGAACTACAGGGCATACAACACATTAATGTATTTATTCAAGATATAGACCTTGACATAAGATGTATGAAATAATCACCTTGCCAGGATAAAAGGATATCTTGAAGTTTGATTCAAAGCCAAGCCTTTCCTCCAGCCACTTCTTTATATATGTTTCCTGCTCTTCTGGCGAACTGAAGGTCATGCTATTTGGATACACAAGTTCTTGGTCTGACTTGCAAAGCCAAGGCACCACCAGTGTGACATCTTGTTTTGCACTTCTTGCCAAATATGCTGCCCGGAACAATGGATTAACTGCTGTTCCTGTCATCCAGGGTAAGCTTGCTGTGGTGACTATTGCAACATGCCTTTTATTGTCTGAAACCTCGTATTTTGAAGGTTCGTTCCATAAACCATCATCTGTGTGATAGCCAGTACTTTGTAGCACACTAGCAATTCTTAGATTAAGCTCATCTGTTGAGTTATCATCTCCAAGCAAGGATGAATCTGCCGAAAGGGAATGGCTTTGTCTGCTATACAATGTCTCCACTAGTTTGTCACGTAGTTCTGCACCACAGTACCAACAGTACATAAGCGGGCCAGCACCTAATAAATGGAATGAAATACAGCAGTATTGCTTTTTATGCATACCTCTCCTTACACCAAGTTGATCCAAAAATGGACCAGATTGCCTAACTAGATTTGCCATAATTTCAGTCAGATCAAGAGGCAGAACTTCCTGTATTAGACTCAAAAGTTAAATCCGCAACGATGTTAACCAAGCAACAGTTCAGAACAAAAATTTGACTTCACATCAATTACTTCGAAATCTTTCAACAGGACGGTTGGTTGCTTTCTTTTATGAATCATACTTATTCACACTGTCATTCTGTACTAAGGCACAATGGAGCAGTATATAACTATAGAGTTTAAGGGTAAGCACTTTTCAGGACAAATGAAACACTGGGGTGAAAAGCCATTTATCATCTCACGGTGTCTATATAGATTTGAAGGATAGTTCCCTTCTAATGACATATTCCTTCACCTAGATCAAAATAAGGAGTGAAGAAAGAGATGGACCAACCAAGAAATCAAGGGAAATCAGATTACTGCCGTTCATCATACCATAGAGGAAAAAACATCCCGAATGTTGATTTCCCCAGAATTATTTTGAAATAATGTAATCATATAATGCAAAGGGATCTATTCCGATGGTAAATGTTCTATCATTTAACAGTATAGTTGAAGTCTTAATTTTATGGTTTGTGGAGTTACCTTAGATCCAAGAGGCTCCATGTTAAATGATTTCTGCACCAAGGAAGGGAGTAGAGGTGAGAATGTGATTAAGGCAGACAGTATCTTTTGTTCTTATAACAAACAGATATTAATAATCAAGGTAGGAGTCATATACATAGTACACAATGAACTAGAAAAAATCATGCTTATTCTTTTGTAAGAATGAATTAAAATGAAAATAGTAGTCATAAATTATTTGCATGATTTTTACTATGGTTTGAAACTATATTTTTTTCTCACGTTTTACAATTAATTGTTACATTCGGCTGACATTTGGGATTGGCATGAGAACAAAGTGACAGCGCTTTGAGCTTATAACGCCAGCATGTCCTTTTCACCACTCATAATTATTCTACTGTTATTGCTTTCTATGGAGATCGTGCAAGCATAATTCTCGAGTTCTTTTTTAAAAAAAATTGGACACATAAATCTCATATTGAATTAAACTAGCAGTTGCATAAGAAAACCAATTCGGAGGAGGTTATCGTGGAATTACCAGGCTGGACTTGAATTTCTCGACGAGCTCGCCGGGGCCAGGGAGTCCCCCCAAAATCTCGCTACTCTGGCTGCGGCGCTCCAATTCCTTGAGGCCGCCGCGAATCATCCTCACCACCTCCCACTCCTCCTCCTCCGCATCCCCGCTCCACGCGGCGGCGCGCCTCCATCCCCCCGCGCCGCCCACCTCGGACACGAGGGCGTTGCGTATGGCGGTGATCCCGGAGAGGTCGACGCGGGCGCTGGTGGCGCCCCTGGGCGGCACCCAGCTCTCGAGCACCCTCCTGCCGAGCTCCCGCTCCCCCCCGGACGCGTACTGGCGCCGCAGCTCGGAGATCTTGGGCTGGATCTGGTTGCGCACGAACTCCACCTCCGCGATGGGCGCCCCCGCGGCCACGGGCGGCCCCGGCGCGGCGACCGTGGTGGAGGCCGACACCAGGAGCTGCTCGAGCTCGCGGTCGGCGAGCGTCCGCAGCGAGTCCGCCCGCGCCCGCATCAGCCGCAGGTCGGCGCTCGCCGAGTCCCGCACTTCCCGCCACCCCCTGGAGAGGAACGACAGCGCCGCGCTCGCGTCCCCTCCCCCCACTACTCCTCCGCCGCCGCCTCTACCGATCGACTTAGGCGGCGGCGACGCCCCCGCCTCCATGACGACTGCGGTGAATGGCTCGGCCGCCTCCGAGTTCGCGGCCGAGTGCAGTGCGATTTGGAGAGAGAGAGAGAGGCAGCAACACGACACGCGAGTTTGCGGGGAAGAAGAGGAGAGGAGAGGAGAGGAGAAGACGACGACGTCACGCCACGAGCGAAGCCGCTGTGGCGGTATTAGAGCATCTCCAGCAATAGCCTCTATTTTAAAGCCCCAAATGTTAAATGGGGGCTGTCCCTATTTCCTTTAGACCCTAAAAATGCTCCGAACTCCAGCAACAGCCCCTATTTTTCAGCCCCTATTTTATTTTCTATTATTTTTTACCGTAGACTATATATATATATATATATGCAGCAGCAGCAGGCGGTGGGCGAGGGCGGCGGGCAGGAGGTCGGCGACGGCGCGGCAGGAGGGCGGCGGGCAGGACGGCGGCGCGGCAGGAGGTCGGCGACGGCGCGGCAAGAGGGCGGCGATGGCGCGGCGCAGGAGAGCGGTGACGGCGCCGCAGGAAGTCGGCGGGCAGGGCGGCGACGACGCGGCAGGAGGTCGGCGACGACGCGGCGCAGCAGGGCGGCGCAGGAGGTCGGCGTGCAGGGCGGCGGCGCGGCAGGAGGGCAGCGACGGCGCGGCGCAGGAGCACGGCGATGGCGCGGCTGGAGGACGGCGAGGCAGGAGGTCGGCGACGACGCGGCGCAGCAGGGCGACGTGCAGGGCAGCGGCGCGGCGGGAGGGCGGCGACGGCGCGGCGCAGGAGCACGGCGATGGCGCGGCTAGAGGGCGGCGAGGCAGGAGCTCGGCAACGACGCGGCGCAGCAGGGCGGCGCAGGAGGTCGGCGTGCAGGGCGGCGGCGCGGCAGGAGGGCGGCGACGGCGCGGCGCAGGAGCACAGCGATGGCGCGGCTGGAGGACGGCGAGGCAGGAGGTCGGCGACGACGCGGCGCAGGGCGGTGCAGGAGCACGGCGACGGCGCGGCGCTGGAGCACGGCGATGGCGCGGCTGGAGGGCGGCGCGGCAGGAGGTCGGCGACTACGCGGCGCAGCAGGGCGGCGCAGGGCGGTGCAGGGCGGCGGCGCGGCGCAGCAGGGCGGCACAGGAGGTCGGCGTGCAGGGCGGCGGCGCGGCAGGAGGGCGGCGACGGCGCGGCGCAGGAGGCCAACGGGCTCGAGAAATTGTCGTAGGCGCCAAAAAAACGTCGATAGGGGCTGTGGTGTAGAGCCCCCAGGACTGGGGGCTTGGGGACTGGATTTGGGGGCCTCCTCATTTTAGGGGCCCTATTAGGGTCCCTGCTGGACCTAGTTTTTTTGTCCCACCACCCAAAAACTGTTTGAGGGCTGTGTTTAGGGTCCCTGCTGGAGATGCTCTTAGGAGATGGCAGGTGGGGCCGGGGATGTCAGCGGTGTGCACCGGCGAGGTTTCGATCCGCGGGGGCCAATGGGGATCGCGTGTTTGTGGTGAGGTGGCGTCGGGATGTGCTGACGTGGACGCGCGGGGCGAGGAGGGGAATATGCTTTCTGCGTGACTTGTGTGGATGGACGGCTGATGTTTGATCTCGTCCAAGAGACCGTCTGTTTTTGCTGCGAAAACAACAAAAAAGAGGCTTGTACAGTTTTGCGAGTCCCGAATTTCTTCCTCGGATGGCCTCATGGCTCCACGTAAGATGTATTCGAGAGGTTGAGAGGGTATCAAAGAAACTTCGTAGAGACGTCTATGTTTTATGATAGTGTTGGTTGAAAGAACGAAGTACAATGAATACAACAGAACGGTATATTCATGTATCTATACATAGATGAGGGTGAAAGCTATGATCTTTAGAGGACGCTAATTGGATTCGGACAGAATCTAAGGATTTTGACTAAGAGAGGTGTGACATGGCTAATTGGTTTGTTAGCCTAAACCACTGTTGCAACGGTTGAGCCATCTCTAAGGGTGATTATTGGGCTTAATATTGTTATACGCATATGATATTTGTCGAAAAACCCGGTAAAATTTGTTGTTATTCAAGACAAACTATTTGCTACCTAAATTAGGTGGGCTTAATGGCTTGCCACTGTGTTGTTGCCAAATAGGCAATAAAGGCTTCACGGAGTCTATATAAGTTTTAGTGTTAAAATTTAGTTTTACTTATCGATTGAGGGGGAAAAAAAGTCAGAACTAGAATGAAAAACTTGACGAAACAACACAAAATGTATCCTAAGTTGGCACCTGAAGTAATATTGGTAGTTTCCGTCTTCAACAGAATGACAAATGGCTCTCTAAGCTAAAATTTGGCCATCCTTAAAAAATTTAGGCCTCCAACAGACTTATCAACTGGATGGCCCAGCCGGATAGCCATCCGACTGGCCAAATGGGTGCTATGGCTGGCCAAAGTTGGCCAGCCAAACTCACTGGCCAAAATCACTGTATCTATGGGCCCCACCAATAGATCGAACCTACGCCCAACCTGCGCGCGGGAGGGCTGAACCTGCGTTGGCCCCCGCCCCCGTCACCTACGCCGGTGTCGCCCCTGTCGCCTACCGCGGCCGGTGCCGCCGTCGCCTTCCCCCGCCACCGGTGCCCATCGCCAACGCCACCCCCGCTGTCGACGCCTGCGCCGGCCTCGGCCCCTACCCTCGTCGCCAGCTCTGGCAGCAGTAGAGGATGTTGGGGAAGGGGAAAAAAAGAGAAAGAAGTAAATAAAAACTGGTATGTTAGACCTACTGCCAAATTAGAGAGTACAATGAAGAGATTGTTGGAGTAAAATACAAATTTGACTCTTTTATTTTTTTAGCTGGCTATCTAAATAGGTATTTAGAGAGACAAAAATAGCCACTATATTAGAGTTGCTTTTACTACATCGAGATGACCCTTGACAGTACTCTTAACTATGAATGCTCTAGAGATGGAAAAATATAAAAAGGAATATCCGAATTATTCTTTTTTAAAAAAACAAAAATGGCCATGCATGTTTTTGTAGACTTTGCATGTTATATTTTTGCTTGACCACCGGCTATATACACCCATGCCATGTCTACAAGTTATTCCCTTCGGTCTTAAAAAAAAAAGTTATTCCCTTCAAAAGGTGAGTATCATAAGTACTTTCCTTTTTTAGATAATGGAATAGAATCTAGCCTTTAATTCAAAAAAGTTATAACCACTTATTACACAGTACTTGGTTCAATCAAGTGTAACAGAGCATAAAAAAGGATAGTGAGACAAGTTTAAACCATGCTAACAGAAAGAGAGATATATCCTAATTAGGAAGCAATCCTATTTGCGAATTTCTCCATCCAAAGTTTGTGAAGATTTACATAACCGTTGACTCTAAGTTTTTGGCATGTTTCTTGTCTTCATCACATCTTTATAGCTGGCCCAAAACCAAAGTCAATATATATCACCTAAAAAGTACTTACAAATAAGATTTAGTTAGAGTTTTTATTAAAAACTATATTTATAAAACCGAACATAAAGCAGATGCTTCTACTAGAATATGCTTTTTGGTTTTTGAGTCAATGCAAGCAAGCCAACTTCCAAACAGCTGTGAGAAACTATTTGGTGGTTTTAATCCAACAGAAATATAAACAGTCCTCCAAAAAAAATTAGCAAAATGACAATCAAAGAAAAGATGATTGATAGTCTCATCATGTATATAAAAGTAACATTTTTACTACCATTACAATTTCTAAATTATCCTTGGTTAGGACTATCTCTTTTAACAAATACCACATAAAAATCTTTATTATAAGGGGGGTATCTTTAGTTTCCACAACACCTTTTCCCTCTCTATATAACCATGGTTAATCAAAGCTAAATATATGGAACAAACTGAAATTGACCATTATAATGAAGCTTCCACCTAAAGATGTCTTTATCTTCATTCAAATGGATATGCACAACCCTAGCAACCAAATTATGCGATGAGACAAAATTTTGATCCAATAATGCTCTACGGAAAGGCACATTAAGAGGTGCAGAACTTAAAATAGCTGCAACTGATGCTCTACGAGAAGGATACTGCTATTAAAAGAAGAATCACCATTTCACTTTTCTTAGAATCTAATCTGTTTCCCATTATTAAAAAGAAAAGCCCCCGTACTTAAAAACATATATTTAACTTTCATAAGACCAGACAAAATAAGAGTCACTTGATTTTCTCATAACCTGAGTAATTGTTTGATTTTTTAAGATATATTCTTCTAAATAAGTTCTGTCAGACACCATCTTTGTTAAATAATTTAAAAAGTCCCTTACATAAAAAGATATTGGTTCTCAACATCTAAATTGTGAATACCAAGTTCATCTCGTTTCTTTGGTTGGCACATGATTTCTTTTCCTGGTTCGCCCATAAGATGGTTCGGTGATCATTATTGCCAAATTGCTCGGTAATACTCAGACTAGGGCTATTAATTATTGGGAATATTATATTATATCCTCGAAATCCAAATTGCCCGGGCTAATGGTTCACTGATCATTTTTTACCCACTGGGAATACAAAGTTTGACTGGTCGAAGTAGGAGTAAATACAAAGACCAACGTAACACACACAGAACACGAGTCTGGAATAGTCTGCAGTAGCAGGAAGCAAGGCCTGAACAGTCAGTCGGCATGGCAACCCCGGCCGGAGCTATGCCCGGACCATCCGCACAAACGCTGCCCTGCCCGGAATCCGACGAACCTATGCTCCCCTTTCTTTTCTTTACTCCATCGGTCTTGTGGATCTGCTCAACCATTTAAAGTTAATTACTCTCTTCGTTTTAAAATATAAAAAGTTTTAGAGTTAGACATAGATATTAAGGAAGTTGTTAAAATTAGATAGAAAATATTGTGATTAGTTAAGAAAAGAAAATATATGAAAAACTTTTATGGTGGAAGCCTGTGACTGATAAAAAGAGAATATAGTTATAGAAATTTTTATATTTTGCAATAAATTTTAAATACTAGAAGTTATTATATTTTGGAACGGAGCGAGTATTATGCATCATGCAGTACAAACTAGCAGTAGCTTGATGATTATTCAGCATCAATTAAGCACGTAGAGAGTTGTTAAAGCGCCTAAAATTCAGTTTAGATACAGTGAAACTCCCTTTGAGACACAAGATAAAAAAACGTAGAAATAAGAAAAATATAGAAATCGAAATAACATGTTATTCTAATCCTACCGGAATTGAAACGTTAGAAATATGAATAGGAGTATGGAGGTCATGGGTCCCGGGTACTTCATAACAAGCATATGGGCCACTTGAATAGAGGATGGACCTAGCCTTGTAATTAGGGATATGGTAACTCTCGGCAGATTTTGTCTTATACGATAAGTAAGATACAGTCCTAGCCGGGTACATTATATCTATAAGAGAAAATTTCTTAGTCGTAATCCGGCTGGGACTCCTACTTTGTAACCCTGCTCTCTAGTATATAAGGGGAGGCAGGACGCCCCATGAGGACAGAAGCATACAAATTCATCAGAACCACCGCCGTAATCCTCAAAGGAATACACCCCAACTGGACGTAGGGTATTACCTCACAACGAGGGCCTGAACCAGTATAAACTCCCCATGTTCCTTTGCAATCCACCTAGTTTCGATCTGCTAAGTAGCCCTATAATCATATTGTCGATGTAAAACATCGATATTTGGCACGCCAGGTAGGGGCTTCGGCAAGATCTATATCCACAAGCTCGATGGATCCAACAACAGGAGTCGACGGCGACAAATTCTCCCCCGGAGACACAATAACATTCGAAAGGCTCGACTTCATCGCCAACCAGTTCGGCGACCTCATCCTGTCCGACTCGGACTCGATCTGATCTGCCAAGAAACCAGCTGACTCCACGCCAGTCGGCCCACTCAGCGCTGCAGCGATTCTCATTGACGTGCTACGATGATCTTCTACCTGCCCGGGTCTCGGGACAACTCTCCCCTTCGGTGTCCGGCTCGGACTCGGCCTTGAGCCGGCCCGGGTCGAGCTAGAAAGGGGAGAAGTCGTCAATTGCCTTTGCAGACTCGGCGACGCCGCGGACATCTACAATCTACACCCGATGCGGCGGACCCGATCTCCTACGGTTCAGTTCGGACATGGCCTAGAGCCTACTCCTCCTCCGGCAATGGCGGAGAGGCCGACGTAGCCGCGATTCGCTTTTGCTATCTTGTCGCGATGCTACATCTTCTCCGCGCATATCGTTGGCTCACGAAGTCACGCGCCCACCCCCGCTCCGCCATTGCCGGAGGAGGAGTAGGCGATCCCCTTCTCCATCTTGCCCGAAAGCTTCCCATTGCCTCGCCTCGGCAGACGGCAGAGCTGCGCTGGGGCTACAACATCTAGTATAACCTATACCCAACGCCTTAGCTTGTTAGCTCTGTCGGGAGTCAGTCAGTCCACTCGCTCTGCCGCCTCCATCGCCTTGTTTGGTCAGGATGATGCACGGGAGCGAGAGCAATGACGTTCCTGATAGTATACACTGGTTTAAGAGCGATGGTGACGGCGATTCATTTGTGGATAAAAATAGCAACAGGGGCACCATACATAGGGTAGTCCAACCGCTGAAAAAAGGGCCTTGGACAGCGTCGGAGGATGCCATCTTAGAGGCATATGTGACGAAGCACGGCGAGAGAAACTGGAAAGCCGTGCAGAAGAGCACCGGCCTCTTGAGGTGTGGTAAGAGTTGTCGTCTACGGTGGATGAACCATTTGAGGCCTGACTTGAAGAAGAGGGTTTTCACCAAGGAAGAGGAGAATGAGATCATTAGGCTACATCACAATATGGGAAATAAGTGGGCTCAGATGGCTGTTTATGTCTCGGGTGATCACCTCTGCAGTTGGCCTCGCCTGGGCTATCAACTCCAACGCCTCCATAGGTATCGTCTCCTTAGCGAAACCCTCCCCGATAACTTCAAGATCTGCCTTGGGGTAGATCGAGTTGGTCATCGCTAGGGTTTGGGCCACGCTGACAACAATACGCTCGTCCGAGTACCTCTTCAGGACACTCGGGGCTTCGTTAAGGCGCACTTGCACCTAGGAGATAATGTTGGAGCTGGTTCCCACGTAGTGAGGATCCATGATGTCAAGGAACCCTTTCACGGACTCGGCAAGGATCTCCCGTGATTTCTTGACAACCTTTATCTCCTCTGTAAAAGCTTAAAACTGGATTTGAACGTTGGCTCTAGCAGCTGCCTAGATTCATTAACAAGTAAACTTGTTAAGCAAAACTGCAATCGGAGTACCTAATGTATTGGTTAAGATCATTGTCAGAAAGAGGACTTACTCCCGTAGTCGGCCTCCACTTTGGCTTTGGTCTTCTCCAGTTCAGCCCTTTCCTTCACGAGCTTGCGGTTGGCCCTCTCCAAGTCAGCCTTCTCCTTCTCAAGCTCGGCCTTGGCCCTCTCGGCCTCCTTCAGCTTGGTTTTTCACTCTGTTCGGGTCTTCAACTCAGCTTCGAGGGCTGTACATCAGAATAGTCAAGTACTTAAGATTATAGTCAAGACACAACTGGGCAGTCGGGAAACAACATAGCTGGAGAAATATATTAAGGGCTCAGTTAGGAAGACATATTCATGAGACTTACTTCCAATCTTCTTAGCTAGGCCCCAATTTTCATCCCTGAGCTGATTAACGGCTCCCCTTAGCCAAGCCTTCTTCTCCTGGCTAGACCGCTCCAAGTCGGCCTTTGAGGCCTGGAGCTGGCCCAATTGCTGGAGTTGGGGGGCAAGCTGGGTCAGGACTTCATTCATCTCCTCCGAGCGGTCGACAATCTTCTGCTCGGAGCAAAACAGAGCAAAGCAGAGTCAAGCGTCAGAACACTCAAACAAGGAGGACTGACAAGATCTTAGCATGGTGAAAATCAAACCTGGACCTCCCGGGACGTGGCGATTACGGCACGAAGCAAGACTTCACGCTCCCTCTCCGCTGCCACTTCATCATGCTCATAACTCTTTGCTGTTCCATCGGGAGCTACCCAGTGGAAGGTCCTCGGGAATCTGCGGGGAAGAGCTTCAAGCGTGGAGGGGTTCGGTCTTTCTGAAGACAAAGATGACGACAAGGACGGTGATGGGGTCCTGGCCCCCAACTCGGTGGCCACGGGGCCCTCGGGGATCTGCTCAGGGGCTGGAGCGACAACTCCAACATCCGCCCCCTGGTCAGTCAGCATCAGCAGCCCTGCCGTCGGGACAACCTCAATTTCTGCAACTGAGGCGGTCCCCGACTCAGCAGATGGGCTTGCTGGTGCTAGCTTGGCTAGGGCCGGCTCGACAATAGGGGCAGTCGACGTGGTTTCCTTGAGATCAATGTCGGCCCGTTTCCTGCACGAAGAGCTAAATATCAAGACACTCTTACGCTGAACAGGATTCCCAAGAGATCCAAAGTCACATACCTCTTGGAGAATTTGAGCCTTCGTCCAGGGGCTCCTAAAGTCGGCGGTGGAAGACTGCCGGTTGTCGGGCTGGATTGTGCGGCAGTCGGCGGCGTTTTTGTCCTGGTCGGCCCCGTTTCTGGTGTGGCCGACTGGGGCGCAAGGGTACTTGGCGGCGCCATCCTTGGGCTCGATGTCGCTGAGCCCGGTGGCGCTGGACTCGACCTCGTACTCGGCGGCGCTCTTCTTGGGCTCGATGTTGCTGAGCCTGACAGCGCTGGACTCGGTCTGGAGCTCGGCGGCCTAGGAGCTGTGCTGGGGGTCTCTAATCCTCAGGCTCCCGGCTGTGGCACTCGGCATACTACTTTTCTTCCTGCTCGGATCTTCAATAGGTTTCTTCCCCGCTCTCTTGGAGTCGGGCTGGGCAGCAGAAGGACTTAACGGCCTCTTCTTCGATTTGATGGCCGACAATATTTGGGAGTCCTCATCGAACTCCTCACATGACTGCAAGTGGTTTGACAATATACATCACACACCGCAGAAGCAATCAAGTATACAAGTATGCAAGCATTCATCACAGATGGACAGCGGATCTGCATCAGCAAATTTTACCTCTGGACGCAGCCTATTTTGGCTGTAAGCCGGCAAAGACCTCTCCAAGTCTTCTGTCTCGATCACCCCGCTGGCGAAGTAGTCAAGCAAGATGTTGGTCACCTTGTGCTTGTCGGTCAGGTCTAGATATTTCCGGCTGGGATCACCTTTGCCCTTATAGTCCCAGCTGAAGTGACTCCTCAACTTCAGCGGTTTGATCCGGCAAGTCAAGAAGCACCTGGCCACCCATAGACCAATCAATCCAGTGCTCTTCAGTTGATCGATCTTGCTGACCAGTATATAAACTTGGCCCATTTCTTCAAAGCTAGGCACAGACGTCTAGTTGGGCACAACCTTTGGGGGCAGACCAGTGAAAGAGGGGAGGCATGGTTCAAGATCAGAATAGTAAAACCACTCCCTATGCCAGTCTTTGAGGGAAGATTTGAGGGGCATGTTGATATAGATTCGCTTCATCTCGCTCCTGAGCTAGACGTCGGCCCCCCAATCACTTGGATTTTACTCTTGGAGGGCTAGAGTTTGATGTGGAACAGATATCGGAATAGATTCATATGGGGTTCCACACCCAGAAAACACTCACAAAGAGTTGCAAATATAAAAATTTGCAAGTTATAGTTGGGATTCAAATTCACCAACTCCAGTTCATAGAAGGCAAGAAGCTGGTGGAGAAACTCGGAAGATGGAAGAGATAGACCCCGGTCGAAAGAAGAGGCGAAAAAGACATTCTCACCAGCCTGGGGCACCGGATCAGATTCCCCTTCCACCGGACACCACTTGATGACCTCGCGGCTTTGCAGCCTCAGCCGTCTCTCCAGATGCTTCAGCTCAGTCGACCCGCAATCTGAAGTCGGCCAAGATCCGTCAGCCACCTTCGGGATTTCTGACGCCCTCAGCACGGCTCGAGGCAAGAAAGTTTGGGGAAAATGCGATTGGGGGCTTGGAATGGACAAGGAGGAGTGGGATCGCCCGAGTTTCGAAGGGGAAGAGCTAACAATGGCGAACCCTAGCGAGGCGAGGTGCGAAATTTCGGCGCGGAAGCTAGAAGATGAAACGATTAGTGGATTGGAGAAGATGAGGGAATCTTTTCTCTCTCCCCCTCCCCCCCCCCCCCCCCCGTCTTTTGTAGAGCCTGTATTGGTAAGTAGGCTTGGGTCTGCAAAATCGATACTGGGCCACCAAGATATGAGTCTCCACAGTAACACGCTCAATTTAGGCCATTAGTTGGCTGTGTTAAAATCACAGTGCTGGTGTTGCTTACAGAGACCGATTGAGTAATCAGATATACTTCATAAAAGCCTCATTGTTGAACACATATGTTCAGATATCTGTATTATTCACCAGGTATTGAGAATATATCCTTATAAGGATCACAAGCTGGTCTCCATTAAAATTGGGGATTCAGGTATCTCTCAAGTACACCTGACCACATATTGGATTAAATTCCATAAAGTGGTACTCGGCTTACATGCTTAGCCAACAATTGCTATGAGCAAATATTTTTCCAGCCGACATGACGCTGAAGAGTCTAATTTTTGAGTAGTGCACTACTCGGGAAAGACTATAAATTATTTTCAGCTAACATGAAACTGAAGAGTCTAATTTCCGAGTAATATCTTACTCGGGAAATACTATAAAACCATTCCGGCTGACATGATGCCGATGAGTCTCATATACGAGTATTATACTACTCGGGAAAGACTTAAACATATTCCGGTTGACATGATACCGAAGAGTCTCACATACCGGTAGAACGCTACTCGGGATAGACTACAAGGTTAAAGATCTTTGACTTTATGTTTAATTGTT
This sequence comes from Oryza meyeriana var. granulata, assembly GCA_003991445.1. Lineage (NCBI taxonomy): Eukaryota > Viridiplantae > Streptophyta > Magnoliopsida > Poales > Poaceae > Oryza > Oryza meyeriana. The sequence continues at coordinate 129,480 of RYFJ01002479.1, forward strand.
TCACAATTAAGCACAAAGTCGAGAGCTACACCTAATAGGTGCGTCTATTCGGCGCACACTATTCATACTTCTACATGAAGCCCTTCATAGCCTCGTTGCCAGCTGACATAAAGCAGGACTCGGGAAGAAGAAGCACTCGGACAAAGAGTACCCTGGAGCAATGCACTCGGGCATTCTTCACCGTGGAGGATGAGCACTCGGCATCAGCTATGACTCAACTATAAAGGTCTCAGGGGCTGCTGTGGAGGCCATGGGCCCCGGGTATCTTATGACAAGCATATGGGTCACTCGGATAGAGGATAGACCTAGCCTTGTAATTAGGGATATGGTAATTCTCGGCAGACTTTGCCTTATACGATAAGGAAGATACAGTCCTAGCCGGGTACGTTATATCTCTAAGAGGAGATATCTTGGTTGTAATCCGACTAGGACTCCTACTTTGTAACCCTGTCCCCCAGTATATAAGGGGAGATAGGGCGCCCCATGGGGGCAGAAGCATACGAGTTCATCAGAACCACCACCGTAATCCTCAAAGGAATACATCCCAACTGGACATAGGGTATTACCTCACAACAAGGGCCTGAACCAGTATAAACTCTTCGTGTTCCTTTCCAATCCACCGAGTTTCGATCTGCTGAGTAGCCCTATAATCATATTGCCAGTGTAAAACATCGACAAGGAGCCCTCTGATTGCACCACATAAAAACTTGAGCTAAAGTAATATTTCCAAGAGGTCTAATCTTTTGCTTGTTTTCCTATGGAATTGGCCATGGGCATGCAACCTTCTCTTTTAATAAATGTTTAAAACTTTGGATTAAGAATTGGTGCAATGCCCGACAATCCCAAATTCTCTTAACTGCTATTCAAGAGAAAAGAGTTCTTGAAAGATTCATAATATTAGAAGACCTTTTTGTCTTGGACGAGTTGATAAAAGAGAAACCAAATACACATGTGAAAAACTCCCTATAGGAATACACAATGAAATAATACAATTGGCCAAAATAGATAATGAGGGTCATCGCCGTATCACATTTCTCACAAATATAATCTGTTTGGCTTATGAAAAATTTTATATCCTCTTCCTACGAATCAAAGGGGTTTATAAAAAAAATCCTTCACAAATTGAATAATCCAAAAGTCCTTTGCCAATCCTCCAATTCTAAGGGACCGTTCGAATCTAACGGTAGGGGGTGAAAAACCCCTCGATTTCGTGAGTATGCTTCCCGAACTGCTAAATGGTGTATTTTTTACAAAAATTTTCTATATAAAAGTTGCTTTAAAATATATTAATCTATTTTTTAAGTTTAAAATAATTAATACTCAATTAATCATGCACTAATGACTTATCTCATTTTGCATAATCTTCCACACAAACGTTGCCCTGCCCAGAATCCAATGAACCTATGCTCCCCTTTGTTTTCTTTACTCCATCGGTCTTGTCGATCTGCTCAACCATTTGAACTCCCTCCGTCCCAAAATATAAAAAGTTTTAGAGTTAGACACGGTATATTAAAGAAGTTGTTAAAATTAGATGGAGAAATATTATGATTAGTTGAGAAGAGAAAGTATGTGAAAAGTTTTTATGGTGGAAGCTTGTGATTGATCGAAAAGATAATGTATGTGTAGAAGTTGTTATATTTTCGAACAAATTTTAAATGCTAAAAATTATTATATTTTGGAACGGAGCGAGTATCATACATCAGACGGTATAAACTAGCAGTAGCTTGATGATTATTCAGTGTCAATTAAGCATGTAGAGCGTAGACGTAGAGTTGTTAAAGTGCCTAAAATTTAGTTAAAATATAGTGGGACTCCATTTGAAATACAGGATAGAAAAAACACAAAAATAAGAAAAATATAAAAATCGAAATAACATGTTATTTTAATCCTACCGGAATTGAAACATTGGAAACATGAATATGAGCCCTCTGATAGCACCACATAAAAACTTGAGCCAGAATAATATTTTCAAGAGGTCTAATCTTTTGCTTATTTTCATATAGAATTGGCCATAGGAATGCGGCCTTCTTTTTTAACAAATGTCTGGAATTTTGAATTAAGAATTAGTGAAATACCTGACAATCCCAAATTCTCTTAACTGCTATTCAAGAGAAAAGAGTTATACAAATATTCATGAAATTAGAAGAACTTTTTTTGTCTTGGACAAATTGATAAAAGAGAAACCAAATACACATGTAAAAAACTCCCTATAGGAATACACAATGAAATAATACAATAGGCTAAAATAGATAATGAGGATCATCACCGTATCACATTTCTGACAAATATGATCTGTTTGGCTTATAAAAAATTTTATATCCTCTTCCTACAAATCAAAGGGCTCTATAAAAAAAATCCTTCACAAATTGAATCATCCAAAAGTCCTTTGCCAATCCTCCAATTCAAAGGGGCGTGAATTGGAACCAGCAGAAAGCATTTCGAGGCGAAGCCACGGGGTGTGCTTTTGCCTAGCTTAGCATGATAGCTGCCTTGGTGTGCAGTGCACTCGGGAGGAGAGGACTCCAACTCCAAAGGATGGCACGTGAGCAGTGATCTCATCAGACCGAGGAGGAGAGGAGTGCAGCAACGGAAACTTCTAGAAGCTTTGCGTCGCCTCCACTCTGCCTGTGCGTGGTTTGCAGTTAAAATTCGCTCCAAATTCGATCGGAATCCGTTCATCAAAACATGGTAAGTAATTTCACGGTGTTTTCTGGAAACATGATGTACTAGTAATTTTATTACTTCGTTTGGTGAGAGAAATCAAAGACGAGATTTTTTTTCTCTCTCTCTCTCTTCTCTCGAGTCTGATCTGGACTCTAGAGAGAGAGAGAGAGATCAAGGCGAGATATTTAGTTGCCAAATTTGGGAGGAGTAAACACGCATGGGGCGTGGTTGCTGGGCCTGGCCCATCCGCGTACGAGCCCCTCCTTTTTCGGACATAAAATCATTTTCTTTCCTCCTCCTTAGAACCTCTCGTCTCCCTCCTCTCCGCCACCCAGCGCCGCCGCCCGAATCCCCCTCCCTCCCTCCCTCTCCTCCCGCCGGCGACGAGACCCCGCCGCAGGAGGCCTCCTCTGCTCGTCGCGTTCGCTGTCAGCAAGCAGGGGGGCGACTTCGGCGCCGACCTCCTTCACCACCACCTGACTCCGTCTCGGTTGGAAACGAGTCGAATCGAATCGAATCGAAGGTTCTTTTTCTCCTCTCTCATAGCACATTCACTACTCCTACTCCTTGGCACCGCTTGATGATCCGGCGTGTCAGCGTGGTGTAGGTTTGGGAATCCATCTGGACTTGGATTGGTTTCTTTCTTCGGCTCCAATTAACCAGTCCACTTTCTTCCGGATTCTTTCGGGGCGTGGTTTAGTACTAATAGCTGTTTGTGTTTCCAAAAGGAAGAAAATTTTGTGTACATCTGAATCCCCATTACCCCCCACACGTTAGGCCCTCCTCTGCGCTTGCTTGTCTAGTTTGCCCTGCAAGATTAATTTGCGCTTGCTTTTGATGTTTGTTCTCAGTTCTGATCCCACAAAAGATCGATTTTTTTGCAACAGGAAACATTTCTGTGGCAATGTAGTTTACCAGGGTGCCTTGATTTCCACTTGCCGCATGTTTCCTGTGTTCCTTGTCACATGTTTTATGTGTTATATATGCGTTTCTGGTTTTGCAGATGAACGGAGTAAAGGAGATGATGTCGGATGGGCTGTAGTTAAGTAGCACAGGGAAGGTGAACAGCATCGGAGAGGCCGCGAGTGTGTTCTCACCATGTCTCGGTCGCCGCACCTCCCTCCACGCTGCCCACCGCTGGGTCCTCAGATCACAAGGAGAGATGACAGCTTGTTCACGCAGAGCTGCAGGTTTCCGTCGGAGGATCCATTCGTTGGCGAGCCACCGTGTTGGCTCGATGATCTCCTCGCAGACTCTGGGAAAAGCCACAATCTTCCTCCTCTCAGGAGAGCCTGCAGCGATTCTGATGCTATCTTGGATGTGCTGACGACGTTCCAAAGCCCAATTTACCCGATTGAGGAAGGGGATCTGCAGCCGGTTGGCGAAGCTGGGGACTCGTTCAATGCTGCGGCAGAAGGGGGTGGAAGTGGTGCCGGCATTGAAGGTAGCTGTGTTTATGGGCCAAATTCGCCGAGACAGAAGACTAGGCTGACCAGTTCAGAGAGTTCCATGGTTAACGCTGTCCTGGAGAATGTCCCTAGCAACCCCTTGCAGTACCTGATGATTGATGCCACGAGTGGTGTGAACTGTAATGTGGGTGCGGCCAATGGAACTGGAGACACAGGTGATGCTGTATGCCATGCTGATCAAGAGAAGTCACTTAAAAGGTACACCATTTTATATTTATGATTCTCTACCAGTGTGCATCGTTCACTTTTGCGATTCCAAGTCTTCTCAAATCAATCCCCTGAAATTAAAATTCAACAGTTACCAATGTAATAAGCTCTAACTATTGGCATATATAAGTGGAAGACTGGAAGTCCAGGTCAGGTGAAAAGAATGTATTGCTAGGTAGTAGTATATCAAAGAAAGAATCAGTAGACTGGCTGTTTTGGCAAATGCTGACAGAACGTACCGGTATATCTGATATATGATAGCATTCTGCCGTGGGGGATAAGCTTGAATGCTATTCTTAATGACTTATGTTTGCCTTTTGTCTTTGCCACTAACAGTTTAGGTTTCTGCCATGAGCAGTAACAACTCCAGATATAAGATACTTTTGGCTTAGTTTATAGCACACTTGGTATATGCACCGTCTGCCTCCTGTGTCCGAGTTAAGTTCATGGTGGGGGTGGGGGGAGCCCCCTGTCGTTCTGGATTATAGCGAGGTGGGGCAAGCATAGCGGTTGCCACCGGAGATGAGGGAAATGGGTAGTTTTGGGGACAAAACTCGCTGGAGGTAGGTTGGGTGTTGTTAGAGGGCGGGAGGCGAGTGAGGGCAAGGCAGTGAGGTGCTGCTGGTCTCATGGTGAGGGCAGTGCTGTACTGGCTGCAGGAGGTGATAACAAAGAGATGGGGATGGGAGCTTCACACCTGCACCTGAAGTCACGAGTGAGGCAGGCTGGTGGGTCGGGATCACAATGGAAGGAACATGTGGAGGAGGTTGTGAGGGATAGTGGGATGGGAGAAGTGGGCGACGAGGCAATGGGCATATGATGTGGTTAGTCATGTCCATTAATTTTATGTGATCTTGTTGGCATAATATTTATTTGCACAAATATTCAGTGTGGAACATGACCAAAATTCTGTACTTTGGCTCATTGGACAGTCATGTGTAAGCGGGAAGTTTCTCCCTGGATTTTCAAAGATCTATTTTAGGATTCATTTTGGACTATTTCTCACAATTTTTCCATCGTGTAACATGAACAGGGATGCGTGGTTCATTTTGTTTTTCTTTTAGTTCCAGAAAGTTAATAGGAATTTGGTCTAGTACTAGTTTCATTGCTTATTTGTTTAGCAGTTCTGATCGAGCTTATTAAAGATAACTTTGCTTGCCAACTATTGACACTGATAAGAAATTTATTTGAAAGAGTGCCCTTGTGTTAATGCTGTGACAACTTTCATTGAACATGCAGTCATGAAACCAAAACAGAACTGCATAAAATCTGGAATTCAGGTCTATGACATATATATTCTTCAAAGATTACTAATTGGGATCTAATTCGTTAAAAATGGGATCTAGTTATCACGCTAAGGTTTTTAACTGTGACTAGTGAATCATGCAAGAAACGTGTTATCAAGGGCATCCCATTGTATCTGTTCGAGTGCTGATAGATCTTAGATGCTGTATGGGGTTGAGGAGCTGATAGTATGACCCTCTTGATGCCCACACCTCTGCCCATGAAAATCCATTACTAAGTTTTTAACTTTATGAAGCATGATGATACCAAGTTAAGATGCAACCTTTGTAGATTGTTTTTTCATGTACAATTGTCATGTTTCATACATGAAACTGAATTTTGTTAAGTGTTGAAAATTCTTCTGTACACATTAAAAACAATGGAACATGTCAGAATATTGAGACCGCATTTCAACATTTCTGCAGGCGCTCAGGCCAAAGATCAAGGGTCAGAAAACTTCAATACATTGCTGATCTTGAAAGAACTGTTGACTCGCTTCAGGTATCTCTGTTAATCCTTAATATTACTCCATTTTGGATCGTTACTCTTCAATGGCGTAAATTTATTTTCTGATTTTCAGAACATAGGGGCTGATTTGGCTGTGAGGGTAGCATCTCTTTTCCAGCTTCGTAATGCTCTATCAATGGAAAACAAGCAACTGAGGAGGCAGATCACTAGTCTTCAGCAGGCAAAACTAATTAAGGATGGTATGTCAAGTTTACCCTTTCAAAAATTGCCAGCACAAAACTAATTAAGATGACAGGTGAATTCAGTCTGTAGCAAAGATGTTGTGATTGTTTTTGGTTGGTCCTTATAATTCTTCATGCTTTTGCTGTCGTGCAAACCATGCTCAGATGTTGAATGCGGGCCATTTGAATGATTATTAATGTTTAGTAGATATAGTAAGCCAAGCTATGTCTACAAGCTTAGTGTACAGAATGAATGTTTGCCTTCTGATAATTGCCTATCAGAAATATAACAGTGGCTTGCCCATCCTACCATGAAGGTGTTTCTTGTGTATCCATGGCTTCATGAAATATAGTTTGATAGCTAATGTTACAACGGCCATCAGATTTTGTACTTCTGTGCTTTTGTATGTTGCTTTGATTCTGGAGGTCTTCTATTGTTGCTTCTAAGTTATTTGGCTTAACAGGCTAACACACTTATTAGATTGTTAGGGCAAGCCTTGTTATTAACTTCTATCTGGCTTGATTTTGTTGGAGTATGTACTGTTTATGGAGAGAGACACAATCAACATGTTTCAGTTCGTGTACCAATTAAATTATTACGATACAATTAAATTAGAATAAAATTTAGATTTGCATTCACAAATATTTGGAAATTTTTGTTTGATATCTTAAATTCAAAAACTGAAGTTGTGTCAATAGCTGCAAAGCATTGGTTACTATTCATGCCATTTGTTTGATTGGTTGTCCTAATATTTGTAAATCAATGTGAGAATGCCAATTTTATGCTTTACTTGAACTAGGAGTATGTGTTAAAGCATGTTCTTATCTTGTGCACCACAATAAATGGTTTACAATGAAATTCGCAGGTCAAACGCAGATGCTGAAGAAGGAAACTGAGAGGTTGAAGCAGATCTCAGTTCGTCACCGCAGGAGCAGAAGTGTCAATTCTTGCTTTGAGGCCAACTCTTTTGGAGCAGACCCATCTGCAATCAACTGGCAGATGCTTGACATGTCAAAGCTCAGCTTGAACGGCAGCGCTGTTCCCCCCAGAGGCGGCTATGGCATGTGACAATTGACAACAACAGCCTGCACTGATCTCACCTGTGACAGATTGATGCACTATCACCAGATGTGGTTAACAGTTCACTAACCTGACCAACCATAGGTTTATGGGTCTATCTTTTAGTAGGAGAGAGAGATTAAGAGAGAGGGAGAGGAAGAGAGAGAACATCAGTCGTTATCGCGGAAGATTTGCTGAAAGTCATCATCAGCCAAGTTTATCTTTTGTAGAATTCTGCAATGACTTCCATGAGATCATCAGAACACATCTGAGATGAAGTAATCTTGCATTTCTCAAATTGCTGTGCTTAACGTTACATTTGCAGCCTTGTGGTTTGATGTTCGTGTGCGTAATTGAAAAGCTGCAACGCATGCTGGCCCTGGTACTCCAATTACCCTTTACCCTCGTGTTTTGGTTGCCCTTGCTGCGTTTGTGCTGCGCTTCTCTCAGCATCGTTCTTTCTGATTGCCGCAATGCACTCAAATTTTAATTTTGCTTGATACAGCCTTATTCTTTTCTTAATTTTGTAATTACGAGGCAGCAGTGTAAGAATCATTTAAATTTTGGTAAACTTGCCAAAATAGATTTCAAATCAACCGAGCACTGCAACGATGAACTAGTACTAATAAATATAGTAACATGGACCAGTTGTCCATGGCTACATGTGCTTTTTGTTGGGCCTTTACTATGTCAAAAACGTTCTGACTCGATCGGACGCCAAGACTCCCTGCGCCGCCTCCGTTCCTCGCGTCATCGTCGCATCTTCCTCCACGCGGCGCTCCTCCTGCTGTCCCGCTCCGCGCCGCTGCCGCTGGACGGGCCACGTGCTGAAGCAAGGTCTTATAGGATTACTTCCTCATCCTTCCCGGCCAAGGGATCTTGAAGAGCGTAGATCTAGCCATCGAAGTAGAGAAAGAAGTTAGATTCGATCACCGAAATAGAGGAAGATAACGGTAGGTCTGTTATAGTTTATTGTTTATCAAATAGTTTTTCGCTATTATAGTACTCTTGACGTTGGGCTTCTCCAAAATAGTATCAATACCGTGGGTTTCTCTAAAACGGTATCGTTAACGTTAACTCTTCTCCATAATAGTATTTTGGATATTTTTCTTTTACTTTTCAATTTTTAACCCCCTAAACTTCCTAAACTACCCTTCTATTTTGAATTAGCCCTAATCAAATCGAGTCACTGATTTCCTTTTGATTCGTTTCTTTCGAACGCGCGCCACCCTGTTCATACTCCAAAGGGAGCCGCCCTTCCCCGACACCCCGACTGGCAGGGATCCTCCAACCGGCGGCGGCGCCCCTCCACCGACGGCCGCCTCCTCCTCCCCGGTTGCGGCGCGCGGCCCCCCACCCTCCTCCAGTCTACGGCGCACCCTCAGGTGACCTCCACCCTCCAGTCTTCGGCAGCAACAGGCATCCCCGCCTCCCCGCGTGACGGCGGCACAGCACCGACTGCAGTCCGCCTCCTCCACCAACGGCGGCTCCTGCCTACTCCAACTGACGGTGGCATGCCAGACATTCTTCCCGATCCTCGTGCCCACGAATGGCCTGCTGATCGGTATCGAACTCATGCGCCATGAGTATCATCTCCCTGTTTTCTGATTATTTTGTGATGTTCTAGACTTTCTAATTTTTTTTTGCTTGTCTAATACAACAAGGTACGAAATCTTACTATGGATAGAGAGGAACAATTTGAGATGGATTGCAGTTTGAACGAGGGCACTACAGAGTATGTATTTGCAATGTGTTTAAATATTTTCCCTATTTTCCTTACAGAGGCACGTCCCTAATGCATTTTTTTGCATGATGCTCTACTAGGCTTGTTATGACAACTAATTGTGAGCAGTCAATTCCTCCATTGATTGATTGGGATTTAATAGAAATTCAAGAGGAAACAGAGGAGTAAGGAAGGGTAGAGATTTGCAGTGAGGAACAAGTTTATGAGTTTTTGGGGTTGAGCAGGGAAGATGCTATGGCAGAGGATGCTAGGGAGGCTGCCTCAAATTCGATGGACCGTGGAGCAACTGCTTCAGGAATCCCTAATGTCGAAGATACAGAAGGTGCATCGATGCCTATTGATGATTATATTCCAGAGGAGAGAGGGATGGTGTATGATAAGGACAATCCATCGATGGAAGTGCGCAGCTTGTACCCTTCTATGGAGGCATTCAGATTGGCTGTTAGACAATATGCCATAAATACAGAATTTGAATTGGGTATTGAAGCAACAACCACAAAGAAATATAGAGGTTATTGTAAGGGAGGTGATTGTGCTTGGGCGATTGTTGGGCGCACACAAGCGGACAACATGACTGTTATGGTACATACTTGCATGTTCCATATTTGCTTTTAAAATGCTGTCCTTAACATTTTTTTAACTGTTTTTTCAGGTGACATCCTTGAATAATATGCACACATGTACTTCTAGTAGCAGAAGAAGGACCACTACACCTTCTTGCAAGTGGGTTGCTTCCAAGGCAGTTTCTATCCTTTGGAAGAACTCTCAAATGGGATCTAAAGAGCTGCAGGTTAAATTACAAGATGATTACAAGTGCACAATTGGGTATGACACTGTTTGGAAAGGAAAGGAAAAGGCTATGGAGTTGTTGTATGGTTCGTGGGAAGAGAGTTTTCAGTTGCTCTATAATTGGAAGGCAGAGGTCATGGAAAAATCACCTGATAGCATAATTGAGATTGATTGCAAGATGGTTGATGGCAAGGTCTATTTTCACCGGTTCTTTTGTGCGCTTGGTCCTTGTATTGAGGGTTTTCGAACAGGTTGTAGGCCATGGCTTGGTGTTGACTCTACTGCACTAAATGGTAGGTGGAATGGGCATTTAGCTGTAGCAACCGGTGTGGATGGTCACAACTGGATGTATCCAATCGCTTTTGGATTCATAGACTCAGAAACAGAAGATAATTGGAGTTGGTTTATGTCTCAACTATTCAAGGTTGTCGGAGATCTTCCTTTACTTGCCATATGTACCGATGCTTGCAAAGGGTTAGAAACTGCAGTGAAGCAGGAGTTTCCTCAAGTTGAACAAAGGGAATGCTTTAGGCATCTAATGCATAATTATATTAAGAGATCCAGTGGTGAAAGTGGTGGACACATGTGGCCCACAGCTAGGGCATATGAGAAGGATGTGTATGAAAAGCACATGGCTGCCGTTTATGCAGGTAACCCATCAATCAAGAATTGGCTGGATAAGCATCATAAGTTAAAGTGGTGCAGATCTGATTTTAATCCCAACATTAAGTGTGATTATATTACTAACAATGTAGCTGAGGTTTTCAACAATTGGATCAAGGATATAAAAGATTTACCTGTTGTTGAGCTTACAGACAAGCTGAGAGAGATGATTATGTCACTTTTCTATAAGAGAAGAAGAATTGGAGAAAGGCTTCATGGGAGGATACTACCTGCAGTCGTTCAAATATTGAGAGCTAGGACAAGAGGGCTAGGCCACTTGTCTGTTATCAAGAGTGATAATTATGCTGCTGAGGTTTGGGACAATTGCAATCATAGGTTTGTTGTCAAGGCATACAAGCATGAGTGTTCATGTGAGGAGTGGCAGCACACTGGAAAACCATGTCAACATGCTTTGTCCTTGATATCCGCCCAACAGATTAGGAATGTGAAGATGGAAGACTTTGTACATGAGTACTACTCTGTTGAGAATTTTAGAAAAGCTTATGCTAGATTGATTGAGCCACTTCATGACAAGACAAAGTGGCCAAAAGTGAATTTGGAACTTCCGGTGGTTGCACCTCTTGGTAAAAGAAGTGTTGGAAGGCAAAAGAAAAATAGGATCAAAATTTGCCTTGAAGGTGGGAGTGATGGATCAAAATCAGTTATAAAAGTTGCTGAAAATAATAATGAGAAGACCAAGAAAATGGTTAGAGGCAAAGTGCGGTGTTCACAATGCGGAGAGTTGGGACATAGAAAAACTAGTTACAAATGTTCTTTCAACGGAACTAAGAAAAGGTAAGCTATAAGCACGATTTCCCTTTGCATGGTTTTTTGTCACTTTGTTTCTTCATTTGTTTCCTTTTTTCCCTGCAGGAAGAGAAAGCCAAGAAAAAACACCACTAAAGGGTGGACTCCTAAAGATACAACAGAAGAAATAATTCAAGAGAGTCCTGGAATGGAGAATGGGAGGTAAGAAATTGGTACTCAACATATATGTAATGGTTTCAATCAAACAAATTTGTAAAATAATATAACACATATGTATGCAGGCCTTTAACTTTGATGATGGGGGAAGGCACATCTTCTCAACATACCTCTTCCCCTCAAGCTCCATCCACCATTCCATCGGCTGCTAAGAAGATTACTCCAAAAAAAGCAAGAAGGGGACTAGTTATCTCTGATATATAGCTCATTTTGTAGTGGGATGTGAATTTCTTTTGTCAACTTGGTTGTTTATCGTTCATGCCAAACTTGGCATGTAAGACAATGTTTATGTTTCCTGTGACTTATGGTTGGACACATTTTGGTTGTATGCTTTATACTGTCAACTTTTGGTTCACAACCATGCACTTGTGTTGTTGATCTTACTTATATGAGCTCATTAGGAAATATTGTCATTAGGAAATGACTTATGTCTAGCACAGCAGGATGAATGCTGCCCTGTTATTACATTCTTGAGTATCATATCGATAATTTGCAATGCTGAAACAGAGCACAAACAATTCCAGGTAGCACAAACACAATTCTCAGAACAATGGATATATAGAACCAACAGATTTGCTTGTTCTGCAAAATCAGTCATTACAATCAGTAACAGAAACAGAATTCTATCTATTATGCTAATATCAGTCTGAATTCTACTGTGACACAATTCAGTCAAGTTTACAACCATTCTCTGAATTCTATGCTAATATCAGTCTGAATTCTACCGGATTTCCTTCACAGCTGCAAGCAAGAACCAGAGAGGATGACTGTGACTCCCTGCTGAGGCCGCAGCTCGTCGGGAGGTCGGGGCCGCCTGGGGGCATCACCGACCGGAGGATGGTGGGGGGCCACGCGCCGCTGCTCGGGTGGGGAGGCGGGGGCCATGCGCCGCAATCTGGGAGGAGGGGGGCGGCCGTCGGTGGAGGGCGCCGCCGCCATTGGAGGAGGCGGGCGCCGCCGTCGGTGGAGGAGGCAGACTGCCGTCGGTGGCGCGCCGCCGTCGCATGGGGAGGCGGGGGAAGCCTGCTGCCGCCGGAGGAGGCTGGGGGCCGCCTGCTGCCGCCATTGGAGTGCGCCGCCAGTGGGAGTCCTGACATCAGGAAAGAGCGTTCGAAAGAGATAGATCTGAATCAGTGAATCGATTTGATTAGAGCTAATTCAAAATAGAAGGGTAGTTTAGGAAGTTTAGGGGGTTAAAAATTGAAAAGTAAAAGAAAAATATCCAAAATACTATTATAGAGAAGAGTTAACGTTAACCATACTGTTTTAGAGAAGCCCACGGTATTGATACTATTTTGGAGAAGCCCAACGTCAAGAGTACTATAATAGCAAAAAACTCGTTTATCTTTGTTCTCTTTATTGTATTCGAGTGTTTCACCCTCTTTTGGTTGGATGTTGTACATGTTACGTACTGTGTTTTTTTAATGCTACACATAGTAGAGTGTTGTTATTGCAACCAATATTGTTCAATGTTTTATATGGGTGAAATATTTTTTATCGAGCAATGAAACATCTGAAACATTTTTTATGCTTAGTGAAACACCAGCCGATTTTTGCAAACTATCGGACGTTTGATGCCTACTAATTCCCTTACTTTGTGGGCCACTCTTAGTGTGAGCGTAATGTTTGTGCTTTCTATCTATCTCTTGTTCCCTTCAGATCGACTTTGTTCTACTGTGATCGTATTTGGAGCCGAACCTGTTTTACCTTCAAGCTTCCAAGTAGGCTCAGTTTTGAGCTCTATCTCGAGTTCGACTCTTAAGTTGTATAGCATACTTCCTTCGTCCCAAAAATAAGACGTCCATAATTTTAGTTTTAGGAAATATCAATATTTACAAATGTTGACTAATAACTAAACTAACAATAGTATATGTTAAGTGCTCTGCATGTGACATCATTAGATTCGTATTTAAAAGTACTTCCAAATAATGTTAGTTTTGTAGTTGTTGATAATATATTAAAAAAGAAAAATCAATGGTCAAAGTTTTACATTGGAAGCCTTATAAAAAACATTTACGCCTTACATTTTAGGTTGGAGGGAGCATATTTTAAGGATAATCTCTTGATGAAAATAATTAATTAATTTATAATTAATCATATTAACAAGAGAGGAGAAAAGAAAGTAACTATACTCCTTTAAAAGGCTCCAGTGGTGATTGCAGTGAATCGACCATCCCATCACTTCATTTTACAGTTTTCAAATTGGCCCTTGATATTTTTGATATTATGAAATATTCCAATATTTGATTCAAACAAGTGAATGCCATATATTTGAATAAGCAAATAAGTCATACTAACATATTTGATAAAATATAGGAGCCGTATATACCACATTTGACAGAACCCTAATCTTAGTTACTTTTGGATGGCCCAGATCGCTCTGAGATTCGTGCTGTACAGTAACTGTTAACGCCAAAATTTGGTAAGGCCCTATGTTAGATTCGGTCAAAGGGGAAATTGCAGTCAACTGACGAAAATTGATCCAGAGGAGACCGATTCCGGGAAGGAGCCGTGAAGACCGCTGTTTGGCAGTTATTTACTGTACCTATTAATTAGGCAAGTGTTTATCTTTAGGAAACCTGACCTCGTGTCCGGTCAGGTCTTGTTAGCGTTTTCTGTTATAGTTAGAAAATCATGTACCGTGTCCAATAAGGACTCATGTAACTCGGGGTATAAATACGTACGCCCGGGGGCCTTGTAAATTATCACTCGATCAATACAATTTCGGCGCATCGCCACCCTTCCGACGGGATCTTGCTTCTCGAGCCAGGCTACATCGGTTAGGTCCGGGCAAGGGCCCGGGCACGGGCGCGGGCAGTACCTTCGCGACGATACTAGTAACTTTAAACCATGATCGGCTGGAGTTCTTTTAATTTATTTTACTCATGCATTATGCTTGCTTTACCAAGTTTACAGCCGGTTTTTGAGCATCCCTTCGATGATCGGCTAGTTTAATACTTATTTATTGTTATATTATTGTTCATGCCATCATCGGCTTCCAGTCGATGTATAAGTGCTACAGTGCGTATCGGCCACCAGCCGATGAGATGAGTCCAAGCCGGCTTTCAGCCGATTGGCTCATGAATTTGACATCTTCTCTCCTTGTCAATTGCAGGGTCAAATTGACTGGCACGCCTATGAACCTCAAGATTTTAGGACCTGCACTGGAGTGAAGCAAATCTCCCAGGCCTTCGCGTGTCTCCCAGATGCCGGACGGCCCCCGGTGGGTTTTCGGCGTCAACACGTTTTTGGCACGCCTGGTGGGACACGAAGTTTCAACGCGAAGTTTTCAACAATCAGATTTGCAACATGGCCGGGAAAGAAGTCAAAACAGACAACATAATTCCGGTCAGCATGGAAGATTTAACAGAAAAACAAAAACAGCAAATTGAGCAAACTATGGCCAACTTTCAAAAGCTGTGCTTAGAGTCCTTCAGCATGACAAGGCAAGGGCCGATTAAAAATCCCAGTTTCCGAAGCCAGTATTGGTTGGAGAATCGAGCCGTACGCCACCTGAGAGTCCACCGGTAAAACCCTTGCAGGAGATGGTGAATGAAGCAGTTCATCATGCGCTCATCAATCAATCCGGAATTCTGGTGAACACACTTCATAATCTTATAAAGAAGACGGTGGATGGATCGATTATTCAAGAGCCTACTCGGGGTCTTGTTTTCCTCCCACCAAAGGTTGAACCAAATCAAGTTGCTTACAACGTCAGCAGAGACATACCAGTTTACACAGAACCAGGCTGGGGGGCAACAGGATATTCCTGCTGGGTATCATCGGTCTGCTTACTATGGAGGATATCAGTAAAATTATCCAGGAGGCGGGGCCGATCCAGGTACTTACCAGAGGGAGTATCACAGACAGAATCGGCAACAAACTCCACCTGTCCAGTACCAACAAGACAACCTGAGGGAAGAAGATCTATCAACTAGGGTTGCTGAAATAGTAAGGGAGCAGTTCGGATCAAGCCCAAGGAGCAGACGTTTATGTATCGGCATCCATATCCTGAGTGGTTCGACAGGGTTCCATTACCACACCGATACAGGGTCCCGGATTTCTCTAAGTTCTCAGGGCAGGACAACACGTCTACAGTGGAACATGTCAGCCGATTCCTGCACAGTGCGGGAGGCATCGGCTGAAAGGCTCTGAGGGTTAGATTTTTCCCCTTGTCACTGTCTGATCGGCTTTTACATGGTTCTCTTCATTACCGCCGAATTCTGTTCGGGGGTGGGCCGATCTAGAAAAGCAGTTTCATAAATACTTCTTTGCTGGAATCCACGAAATGAGACTGACAGATTTGACATCGGTTAGGCAACGGCCAGATGAAACAGTACCGGAATACGTTCAGCGATTTCGGGACGTCAGAAACCGATGTTACAGTTTAAACTTGAGCGATGGGCATCTGGCCGATCTGGCTTTCCAGGGTCTTTTGGTGCCAATTAAGGAGAAGTTTTCATCGCAAGAGTTCGAGTCCCTGGCGCACCTGGTACAGAAAGTATCGGCTCATGAAAGCCGGTTCCAAGAGGCGAAAAAGGATAAATATCAGAGAAGGGTTGCTCAAGTTCAAGTTTATTCATCAAGCTCAGACGATGAGGGATCCGATGCTGAGGTTGGATTGGTGGAGTGGGCCAGGAACAAGAAATCAGTATCATGCCCATGGGTCAAGGATATCGGCAAGGAGGAGCGGTATGATTTTGATATAGTAAGGGCCGATAAAATCTTTGACTTGCTGTTACAAGAGAAGCAGATAACAACTGCTGCCAAACCACGTGATTCTTCAGCGAAGAACTAAAGAAGAAAAAGATATGCAAGTGGCACAATACTATATCGCATCATTACTAAGAGTGCAAAGTTTTTCGGCAACAAATTCAGTCGGCTGTCGAACAGGGAAGAATCAAATTCGAAGACAAGAAGCCGATGAAGATCGATGGGCACCCGTTCCCCGTAAACATGGTTTATGCGGGATCATCATCAAGAGATCAGGCCGATGGAGCAAGATGTCAAAGGTATAAATCAAGGATTACTTCATCGGATATGATAGAAAACTGTTCAAGATATGAGGAACAGAGGGATGAACCAGAAAGATATAATCCGCATTGGGACTGCCCGTTCTTCCGGTTCTGCTGGGATCAAGGGATGAGACTGCCATCAGTTGAAGATTGCCCCGAATGCAGTGATACGGGGAATCGGCATGATCAACAGCAGAGGTTTTCACAGGATCGGTCACTTGGAAAAAGAGCATCAGTTCATAGCCGATTAGGGCCGATTCATGAAGAGTTCTTTTAGGAGGATAGAGAGGAAGTGCATGAAAAACAAGTCCAGAATCCTCAATGGTGCTCTAGTAGGATATTCACGAAGAATCAGAAGAGAAGGGCACAGCGACTACGACACCGAGAGCAACAAGAAGAACAGAGACAGGATCAGGAAAAGACCGATCGTCGTCACAAGAGAACTAAACAAGTATGGCGCGTAAAGAGAAAAGACGATGAAGCTGATCAATCGGCCCCAGCAAATATGGTGTTCTTTTTGCCTCGGGAGTATAAAGCACTTTCATCGGATGAAGAAGGCAATGAGGAAGTGTTCGCTCAATTAACGTTGCAACCCGATCAGGCCATATTTGACAAACCTGAAGAGTCAGAGCATTGGCACCTGAAGCTATTATATATCAAGGGCTATGTGAATGGGAAGCTGATGATAAAGATGCTGGTTGATGGGGGACCAGCAGTTAATCTCATGCCTCATACCACATTTCGGAAATTGAGGAAGACTGTCGAAGATCTGATCAAGACGAATATGGTGTTAAAGGACTTCGGAGGGAATTCATCAGAGGCAAAAGGCATATTGAACGTGGAGTTGACAGTGGGGAATAAGACACTACCCACCACGTTTTTCGTCATCGACGGAAAGGGGTCATATAGTTTGCTTCTCGGCAGGGACTGGATTCACGCAAACTGTTGCGTGCCTTCGACAATGTATCAATGTTTGATATAGTGGCAGGGAGATCAAGTCGAAGTGGTCCTAGCAGATCGGTCAATCAACATTGCAATGACCGATTTGCCAGTCTGGGAAGCTGATGGTGTTGATTGCCTATCCGGGAAAGTATGGGAAGGAGACTACCTTAAGGTCACTAGCCAAGGGATACAGCCAATCCAGCAAGTCGGCTCTAAATTGTTACTCTGATGGGCTCTATTGAAGACTTTGAGGGGAAACTGGGGCAAGGATTTACGTCAGCCGATGATTTGGAGGAGATCGACATAGGACCAGGAGATAAGCCAAGGCCGACGTACATAAGCAAAAGGTTGAGTCCTGAACTTCGAGAAGAATTGATAACACTGTTGAAGGAGTATCGGGATTGCTTCGCTTGGGAGTACCATGAGATGCCAGGATTAAGCCGATCAATTGTTGAACATCGGCTACCCATTAAACCAGGATATCGGCCATTCAAATAGGCTCCAAGGAAATTCAAGGCAGAGTTATATGAGCCGATCAAAGCGAAAATCACAAGGTTGTATGATGCCAAGTTCATAAGGCCATGTTGATATGCTGAGTGGGTTTCTAATATCGTCCCAGTGGAGAAGAAAAATGGAAAATTGAGGAAATGTAATGATTTTCGGGATCTGAATAAAGCTACCCCCAAGGATGAATATCCAATACCGATAGCAGATTTATTGGTGGATGCAACCTCAGGACACAAGATTATCAGCTTCATGGACGGCAATGCAGGATACAATCAGATTTTTATGGCTGAAGAAGATATACATAAGACTGTGTTCGGTGTCCAGGAGCTATCGGCTTGTATGAGTGGGTAGTAATGTGTCGATGTTTTACACCGGCAATAAATATATGGGGCTAGTCGGCGGATGTAAACTCGGTGGATTGCAAAGGAACACAGAAGATTTTATACTGGTTTAGGCCCTCAATGCGAGGTAATACCCTACGTCCAGTTGTGGTGTTATTCCTTTGAGGATTTTTGGTGGTGATTCTGGTGAACCAACTCAACCTGCCCTCATGGGGCGCCCTGCCTCCCCTTATATACTGGGGGACAGGGTTACAAGGTAGGAGTCCCCATCGGATTACAACTAGGAGATCTCCCCTTAGAGATATAACGCACCCGACTAGGACTGTATATTCCTTTCTATACAGGGCGAAGTCTGCCGAATCTAGCTATATCTCTAATTACAAGGCTAGGCCCATCCTCTATCCGAGTGGCCCATATGCTTGTCATGAGGTACCCGGGGCCCATGGCACCCACAGTAGCCCCCGAGACCTTCATAATTGAGTCACAGCTGATGCCAAGTGCTCATCCTCCACGGTGAAGTCTTCCCGAGTGCATTGCTCCCGAGTGCTCTTTGTCTGAGTGCTGCTTCTCCCGAGTCCTGCTTCATGTCAGCTGGCAGTGAGGCTATGAAGGGCTCCATGTAGATGTTGGAATAGTGTGCGCCGAATAGGCGCACCTATTAGGTGTAGCCCCCGACTTTGTGCTTAATTGTGAAGACAATTAAACGTAAAGTCAAAGATCTTTAACCTGGTAGTCTTTCCCGAGTAGTATACTACTTGTATATGAGACTCTTCGGTATCATGTCAACCGGAATATGATTTATAGTCTTGCCGAGTAGGATACTACTCGTATATAGGACTCTTCGACTTCATGTCAGTCAGAATATGCGTTTATAGTCTTGCCGAGTAAGATGTTACTCGTATATGGGACTCTTCAGCTTCATGTCAGCTGGAAAAGAGGTTTATAGTCTTTCCCGAGTGGCGTCCCACCCGGAAGTTAGACTCCTCCGCATCATGTCAGCGGGAATGAGAAATTTATAGTCTCTCCCAAGTAGTGCACTACTCGAAAGTTAGACTCTTCAGCGTCATGTCGGCTGGAATAATGTTACTCATGGCAACTGGTGGCCACGCATGTAGGCCGAGTACCACTTTATGAAAATAAATCCACGGCGTGGTCAGGTGTACCCGAGAAAGATACCTGCATCCCCAATTTTAATGAAGACCAGCTTGTGATCCTTGTAAGGATATATCCTCGAGACCTGGTGGATAAAACAGATACCCAAACATATATGTTTAGCAATAAGGCTCTCATGAAGCATATCTGTTTACCTCATCGGCTCCTGTTGGTAGCACCAGCGCTATAATTTCAACTCAGCCTACGGGCGGCCCACATGGAGCATGCTACTGTAGGAACTCATATCTTGGTGGCTGCTACCAAATAAGTTGGCCTGAGCCGTCCTATCCAGCATAGCTCTATAGAAGTATCATCCATCGCCTATCAGGATGAGTTTTTTGGTGTCGATAACCGCAATCAGCCAGAGAAATCCTTATTCGCAAGCCTTTCCAACTTATGTTCTGGATGCAGCCTGGTTGCCACAGGTGCCCGAGCAGGTATGTTGCAGGATCTGCTTGCTCTCCTCAGGTGTGACGCAGTACATGAGAACTCCGGATGCGCTTTGACGATGTAAGTCTTCTCTGACTTCAGAAGAGCCGAGCAGGGTACCCGAACCTTGCATTAGCATAGGATTCGGCTAGCGACCCTCATGGGGCATACCCTACCCAACAGAGTTATAGCCAAGCGAGATACCCGAACCTTGCATGAGCATAGGATTCGGCTAGCGACCCTCATGGG
Organism: Oryza meyeriana var. granulata; assembly: GCA_003991445.1. Lineage (NCBI taxonomy): Eukaryota > Viridiplantae > Streptophyta > Magnoliopsida > Poales > Poaceae > Oryza > Oryza meyeriana. The sequence continues at coordinate 149,668 of RYFJ01002479.1, forward strand.
GCGTACCTCACCTAGCCGAGTGATATACGACCCCCGACTAGTGCCGGAAGTCGGTTGTCAGCTCACATGGAGCGTAGCCGAGGAAGATGACGTCCCGACTGGCGCAAGTACTCGGTAAGTAGCCCTCATGGAGCATCCCGAGTGTATTTTGGCAGACTTGTCCAGCCCCCGAGCGTAGGAGATAGGCTCGCAGCCCTGAGTTCCTGTCACGCGTATCCGGAGCTGGGCCTGCAATATAAAGATATCGGATGAGTAGCATCTGATGATGGAAATAATCACCCGAATAAAATATATTTTACAATATATGTAAATACGAGTTTTTCCTCTTTTTGATATTAATTTCCCCGAGTAGTTGACCCCTTACGTTTAAGCACTCTGCCCGACTAGTCATAGCCCCCGAGCGTCGGGAGTTGGCTCATGGCTCTTTCCCAGACACGCGTTTTGGGTGACTTGAGTTCGTCTTTCATGGAGCAAAGTTTCACGGATCAGGATTTATGCTACTTGAGTACTTTTGCAATCATTTAAGAGCAAAAACAGAGAAGAGTGCAGCTTGTGCACCTATTAGGTGTAAGCGGCATTGGCAAGGCCGAGTGAAGAAATATTTATCAGGAAGCGACTTAGCTGTTCGGTATTTCGGAGTGGGGATGCCATCCTTGCGTTTGAGCTTGTGAGCCCCCGAGCATGTCACTTGTTGTTCTGATAATCTTCAGTTGTTGAAAGTCGAAGACGATTGTGACCGACTGCCACAATGAAGCCGTCCGACTTGCGATTGTGATTCCCGGCTTTAGTCGGGACCGTGTCGTTGGTGCCCTCCCGCTTCTTCTGTCAGGATGCCTTTTTGTCTTCGAGAGCCTCAGCAACAGCGTGGGCTGAGTCGGCGTACTTGTTTGCCATGTCGAATAGGGCCTTGACAGAGTTGGGAGGCTTCCGCGTGAATTTGTCGATGAACGAGATGTCTTTGACTCCTTTTCGAAAGGCGGCGATGACGACCTCGTCCTTGATCTTCGGGATTGAGTTCCTCTTCTCAGAAAACCTCTTGATGAAGTCACGAAGAGACTCGTTCTTCCTTTGACGCAACTGATATAGGTCGTACTCGGAAGATGGCCTCTCGTATGTTCCCTGGAAGTTGGTGATAAAACGTTCCCGGAGTTCTCCCCAAGAGCCGATTGATTGCTTGGGAAGTCCTGTTAGCCATGTCCTCGCTGAGTCGGCTAGAGCAACTAGGAGGTAGTTAGCCATGACTTTGTGGTTACCTCCGGCAGCTTGGATTGCCAGAGTGTAAGCTGTGAGCCAGGACTCGGGATCGGTCTTGCCGTCGTATTTTTCGATGCCTGTAGGCTTGAAACCCGACGGCCAATCGACCTGTTGTAGCTCCTGGGTGAAGGCTGGTATGCCTTCATCGTCATGAGGGCTCCGACTCCGAATACGGCGGCGAGACCGCTCGTGGTGGAGGCCAAAGTGCTCGTTCTCGTCTTCCAGTTGGCGTTGCTCATCCTCCTCTCGTTCGCGGCGCCAAGCGCTGACGTTTTGCTGAAGGTCACGCCGTGGTTGGCCTCGGAGCCGCCGGTCGTCGTTGGGGTCGCCGAGTGACGTTTGGTGTGACTCCGAGTGCTGCCGACTAGAGCCGGCTGCTCGGCGTCGCTTTAAAGCGGACGAGACTACCGTTGGGGAAATCGACCGGTTAGTCGGTGTGAGGGTATCACCCGACTGTTGGTGTTGTTGACATGCAGCAGCTGTAAGCATGGCTTTTATCCTTGCGATCGTCGGGGTGGCCTGGTGATCAGGCCCAAGTTGGACCGTGTCCAGTAGGGTTGCGGCGGCCACGACGTTCTGTTGTGGCGTGACGAAGACGTCGTGGTCGCCGACTTTTGTTTGGAGGGTTTGTTGCTGAGCAGTTCGCCCAGCCCTGCGTAGGCCGTCGTTGCGGGCTTGCAGGCATCTTGCTTCTTCCTCCTGTTGTTCTCGCAGTCGGCAGGCTTCCTCCTCTTGCTGCTCGCATAGTCGGCGTGATTCCTGAGTAGGAGTAGAGCCTTTGGATGCCATGAAGATTTCTCGTGGCGGGGAGAAGCTTGCCAAGCTGTTGTCCGACTTGGGGTCGGAATCCGACTGAGAGTCGTAGTCCGACTGAGAGTCGTAGTCGGAGTAGTTGATGGGGTTGATTATAACTCCAACCTCCCTAGATCCGATCTCGAGCGGCTCTGGGCCGTATCCAAGTCGAATTCCAGAGGATCGGGTTTGCCGCGTTGGATGTAGATTGTAGATATCCGCGGCGTCGCCGAGTCCGAACGGGAAATTGACGATCTCTTCCTTTTTTGGCCCGATCTCGGCCGGCTTAAAACCGAGTCCGAGTCGAACACCGAAAGAAAGAGTTGTCCCTGAACTTGGGCGTACGGGAGATCGCCGCAGCATGTCGTGAAAGATCGCTGCAGCATCGTGTAGGCCGACTGGCGCGGAGTCGGCGGGTTCCTCGGCCGATTGGATCGGGTCCGTGTCGGCCAAGGTGAGATTGCCGATCTGGTCGGCGGTGAAGTCGAGGCTTCTGAATGAGATTGCATCTCCGGGGGAGAGTTTGCCGCCGTCGACTTCGGATGCTGGATCCATCGAGCTTGTAAATGTAGATTGCGCCGAAGCCCCTACCTGGCGCGCCAACTGTCGATGTTTTACACCGGCAATAAATATATGGGGCTAGTCGGCGGATGTAAACTCGGTGGATTGCAATGGAACACAAAAGATTTTATACTAGTTCAGGCCCTCAATGCGAGGTAATACCCTACGTCCAGTTGTGGTGTTATTCCTTTGAGGATGTTTGGTGGTGATTCTGGTGAACCAACTCAACCTGCCCTTATGAGGCGCCCTGCCTCCCCTTATATACTGGGGGACAGGGTTACAAGGTAGGAGTCCCCATCGGATTACAACTAGGAGATCTCCCCTTAGAGATATAACGCACCCGACTAGGACTGTATATTCCTTTCTATACAAGGCGAAGTCTGCCGAATCTAGCTATATCTCTAATTACAAGGCTAGGCCCATCCTCTATCCGAGTGGCCCATATGCTTGTCATGAGGTACCCGGGGCCCATGGCACCCACATAATGACTTTTGGATTGAAGAGTGCCGGTGCGACTTATCAGAGAGCGATGAATTATATATTTCATGATCTCATCGGCTTGTTGGTAGAAATTTACATTGATGATGTGGTGGTTAAGTCTAAAAGTGAGGGAAGCCATATAGCTGATCTGCGAAAAGTGCTGGAGAGGGCCAAGAAATACGGGCTAAGGATGAATCCTAATAAATGCACTTTTGGTGTATCGGCTGGGCAATTTTTGGGTTTTATGGTTCATGAGCGAGGAATTGAAGTTAGTCAGCGAAGTATCAGAGCCATTAAGACTATAGAGCCACCAAGCAATAAGATAGAGTTGCAATCATTGATCGGCAAGATTAATTTTGTGAGAAGGTTTATATCAAATTTGTCAGGGAGGATTGAGTCTTTTACTCCATTATTGAAGTTAAAAGCCGATCAAGAGTTTGTGTGGGGGACAGCGCAGCAGAAGGCATTTGACGAGATCAAGAATTATCTAAGTTCCCCGCCTGTTTTAATTCCGCCGCAGAAAGGAGTGCCGTTCAGGTTGTACTTGTCAGCCGTTGAGAGGTCCATCGGGTATGTTTTAATTCAAGAGTTTGAAGGCAAAGAGCGAGTTGTATTTTATCTAAGCAGAAGGCTTTTGGATGCTGAAACAAGGTACCCTGTGGTGGAGAAGTTATGCCTGTGTTTATACTTCTCATGTACAAAGTTAAGGCATTATATCCTATCGGCTGAGTGTACAGTAGTTTGCCAGGCCGATGTGGTCAAATATATGTTGTCGGCTCCAGTCTTGAAAGGGCGAGTTGGTAAATGGATTTTTGCTTTGACAGAGTTCGACTTGAGATATGAATCGGCTAAAGCAATCAAGGGACAAGCAGTGGCCGATTTCATTGTACAACACAGAGGGTCTTACGAAGATTATGTGGAGCCGATCCCATGGACTTTGTTTTTTGATGGATCGGTTTGCAAGCATGGATCTGGTATCGGTTTGGTTATTATATCGCCTCGGGGGGCAAGTTTTGAGTTTGCTTTTACAATTAAACCTTATCGGACTAATAATCAAACAGAGTACGAGGCGGTATTAAAAGGGCTACAGCTTTTAAAGGAGATCGGAGCTGATGTCATAGAAATAATTGGTGATTCTTTATTGGTGGTCAAGCAGTTGTCTAGAGAATATGAGTGCAGGGATGATGTTTTGAGGTCATATTATGAGGAGTGTATGGATTTGTTAAAGGATTTCAAGATGGTATCAATAGATCATATTCCTAGGGAGCAGAATTTAGAAGCCAATGATCTTGCGCAGATTGCTTCAGGGTATCGGCTGAATAGGCAGGTTGAGGTTGAAATAGCCGATATTTGTGGAGGCCATGGGCCCCGGGTACCTCATTACCAGCACATGGGCCACTCGGATAGAGGATGGGCCAGACCATGTAATTAGAGATAAGACAGCATCCGGTAGGTTGTGCCTTGTATAATAAGGAAACATAGTCTTAGTCGGATAGGATTCTATCTCTAAGAAGGAAATCCCTTGGTCGTATCCTACTGGGATCCTTATCATGTACCCCTGTCCCCTAGTATATAAAGGGAGGCAGGGCACCCCTCAGAAGGGCAACCAGATCATCGATCTACATACACCTCAGAGGAATAACACCTCAACTGGACGTAGGGTATTACCTCATCTTGAGGGCCTGAACCAGTATAATTCTTTTGTGTTCCTCTACAGTCCACCAAATTCACCCTCGCCGAGTAGCCCCATAGTTTTATTGCCGGTGCAAAACATCGACAGTTGGCGCGCCAGGTAGGGGTCTCTGGCGAATTCCTCATCTGAAGATTCGATGGATTCAATCAACGGAGTCGACAGCAACAAGTTCTTCCCCGAAGATGCAATTACCTTCGGAAGCTTAGACTTCACTGCCGATCAATTCGGCAGTCTCACCCTGGCTGAAGCAGATCCAATCTTGCCAGCCGGGGAACCAGCCGACGTTGCGCCAGTCGGCATGCAGGACACCGCCGTCTCCTTTAGCGACTTCCTGCGACAGTCCTTCACAACGCCAAACATCGGGACAACCCTCTCCTTTGGCGTCCGGCTTGCGCTAGGCCTTGAGCCAGCCTGAGTTGGGCCGAGAAGCGGAGAGGTCGTCAATCTCCCAAACAATTCCGGCGACGCTGCGCATCTTTACCCTGCGCAGCAGACCCGATCTCCAGCAATTCAGTTTGGACACGGCCAAGCGCCGTTTCAGATTGGATTTAGAGAGGTCGGAGTCGTTCTCACTCCGATAAACTATTCGGAGTCCGATACCAAGTCGGACAGCGGTTCGAGCGCTGGCTCGGACTTTAATTCGGCAAGCTTCCCCCTCTCCCGCGAGATCTTCATGGCTTCAACACCACCTTCCGAGGTACGCCGACTACAAGAGGAGCAACAAGAGGAGGCGCGCCGGTTACAACAAGACGAGGCCAATCGCGAAGCCCGCAACGACGAGCTGCGCCAGGCTGGGTGAATCGCTCAGCAACGGATCCTCCAAACCAAGATCAGCGACCACGACGTCTTTGTCACGCCACAACAGAACGTTGTGGCCGCAGCGACTCTGCTGGACACACTCCAGCTCGGGGCCGATCACCAAGCCACCCCGACTATCGCCAAGATCAAGGCGATGATTACAGCCGCTGCCTGTCAGCAGCAACAGCAGTCGGGCGACACCGCTATACCAACCAACCGGTCGGGTTCTCCGGCAGCAGGCTCATCCGCATCAGCACGACAATGGGCGGCCGGCTCCAGTCGGCAACGCGAAGAGTCCCGGCAAACAACGCTCGGCAATACCAATAATGACAACCGGCGGCGTCGCCGATACGACCGCCGACCCAATTAGGACCTCCGAGTTCGACTGCACCGGGACCTCCGCCATACCCTAAACGCCCAACACGAACAACGCGAAGAAGATGAACGCCGCCGACTGGAAGACGAAAACGAGCGCTTCGGCCTCCACCACGAGCGACTACATCGCCAAGATCGGAGTCGGAGCCCTCACGAAGACGAAGGCATCCCAGCCTTCACTCGGGAGCTACAGGACGTCTTGTGGCCGACTGGCTTTAAGCCCACCGGGATCGAAAAGTACGACGGCAAGACAAACCCCGAGTCCTGGCTCACCGTCTACACCCTAGCAGTTCGCGCTGCTGGTGGCGACAGCAGAGTCATGGCTAACTACCTCCCAGTCGCGCTAGCCGACTCGGCGAGGACATGGCTGACAGGCCTCCCAAGGCGGTCGATTGGTTCCTGGGGACAACTCAGGGAGCGGTTCATCGCTAATTTCCAGGGGACCTACGACAGACCCGCCTCGGAGCATGATCTTTATCAACTGCACCAGAAGAAAAACGAGTCCTTGCGCGAATTCATCAAAAGGTTCTCCGAGAAGCGCAACCAAATCCCAACGATCAAAGACGAAGCCGTCATCGCCGCCTTTCGTAAAGGGGTAAAAGACGCTCCGCTTATCGCAAAATTCACTCGGAAGCCACCATCCACAGTCCGGGCGCTCTTCGACATGGCCAATAAATACGCCGACTCAGCCGAAGCGGTCGCCGAGGCCCTTGACGAGAAGAAGGAGCCCCGACAAAAAGAACAGAAGGCGAAAGCCGACAACGAGCCATCTCAAAACAAGTCCAGCAGCCGTAAACGGAAGTCAGACAACGAGGTGGCCAACATGGAGCGCAGCCGGTCACGGCCCCAGCGGAACAACGACTACCAGAAAGTCATGAGTGGGCCATGCCCCTTTCACCCCAAGGGAAAGCACGCGGCCAAAGACTGCTATATGCTCAAAAAGTTTGCCTCTGAGCAAACTTCATCATCTGGCGCCGACAAGGACAAAGAGAAGCCAGACTCGGGCCCGGCTGACAACTTCCAAGACCCTCAAGCCGAGCTCAACCATATCTTCGGGAGACCACTCGCGTACGAGTCCAAGCGTAAACAGAAGCTTTCAGCACGCGACATCAACACGGTCTCTACGGCCGACACCCCCCAATACCTGCGTTGGTCAGAGATGGCCATCACCTTCAATCGTGCAGACCACCCAGATCGGGTTTCCCACCCAGGACGCTATCCACTCGTCCTGGACCCGGTCGTCAAAAATATCAGGCTGAAGAAAACCCTCATAGACGGAGGCAGCGCGCTCAATATCTTGTTCGCCAAAACTTTGGATGAGATGAAAATCCCTCGTTCAGAACTACGGCCGAGCACTGCACCCTTCCACGGGATAATTCCCGGCCTGTCATCAACTCCACTCGGGCAGATAACTCTACCGGTAACCTTTGGCACACAGGATAATTTCCGCACAGAAACTGTCTGCTTCGAGGTCGCCGACTTCGAGACCGCGTACCACGCGATACTCGGATGACCGGCACTCGCCAAATTTATGGCGATACCGCACTATACATACATGGTGCTGAAGATGCCCGGACCAGCAGGAGTCCTCTCCCTCCGCAGCGACGTCAAGCAAGCCTTCACCTGCGACAAGGAGAGCTGCGAACTGGCCCAATTACAAGAGGCGGCAGTCGGACGCGATAACATTCGGCAAGCCGTCACAACTGAAGTCGAGCAAGATCAAGTTCCGGCTAAAAAAACAGTGAAGTCGGGAATATCAGTGGACTCCGACACGAAGAAGATCCCCCTGGACCCTTCCAACCCTTCCAAGACTGCTTTAGTCGGGACCGGACTCGACCCCAAATAGGAAGACGCGCTCGTCACCTTCCTCCAAGCCAACAAGGATATCTTCGCGTGGAAACCGTCCGACATGCCGGGCGTACCAAGGGAGGTGATCGAGCACGCCCTAAACGTGAAGACAGACGCCAAGCCAGTCAAACAACGGCTGCGGCGCTTCGCTCAAGACCGCAAAGATGCTATCCGAGAGAAAATCACCAAACTCCTCGCAGCCAGGTTCATCAAAGAGGTCTACCACCCGGACTAGTTGGCAAACCCAGTTCTGGTCCGGAAGAAAAACGGTAAATGGCGCATGTGCGTTGACTACACCGACATCAACAAAGCGTGCCCCAAGGACCCATTTGGTCTTCCTCGGATAGATCAGGTGGTTGACTCCACGGCAGGGTGCGACCTACTCAGTTTTCTCGACTGCTACTCGGGATACCATCAAATTAGCCTGAGGGAAGAAGACTGCTTGAAGACATCTTTCATCACACCGTTTGGAGCGTACTGCTATATCACAATGCCGTTCGGTCTGAAGAACGCGGGCGCAACCTATCAAAGGGCTATTCAGCGGTGCCTGCATACTCAAATCGGACGCAATGTGGAAGCCTACGTCGATGATGTGGTGATCAAGACCAAGTCTAAAGTTACTCGGCTTCATCATCTCGCACCGCGGCATTGAGCCCAACCCGGAGAAAGTCAACGCCATCAAGCACATGGCACCCCCGACTAACCACAAAGACGTCCAGAAGCTGACAGGCTGCATGGCGGCACTCAGCCGGTTTATCTCCCGACTGGGCGAACGGGGCATGCCCTTCTTCAAGCTACTCAAAAAGACCGACAACTTCCAATGGACTACGGAAGCCCAGCGAGCCTTCGAAGACTTCAAACAGTTCCTTACGTCACCCCCCGTGTTGGCGTCACCTCTGCCCCAGGAACCGCTAATGCTATATCTGGCGGCAACGACACAGGTAGCCAGCACGGTGCTAGTGGTTGAACGATCCGAACAGGGTCATATTCAAAAAATACAACGGCCAGTCTACTTCGTCAGCGAGGTCCTTGCCGACTCCAAAACGAGATATCCGCAAGTCCAGAAGCTGCTATATGGCCTACTTATCACAGTCCGGAAGCTGGTGCATTATTTCCAAGCACACCAAGTCACGATGGTCACAGCATTTCCACTCGGGGATGTCCTTCATAATCGCGAGGCCACCGGCCGAATCGCTAAATGGGCACTCGAGCTGATGGCATTCGACATCACCTTTCAGCCACGGACAGCAATCAAATCTCAAGCTCTAGCCGACTTCGTGGCCGAGTGGACAGAAGTCCAACTGCCTACACCAACAGCAAAGCTAGAATACTGGACAATGTACTTCGACGGTTCTCTACGGATTGGGGGGCACCGGGGCCGGAGTCATCCTGACGTCCCCCACTGGCGAAAAATTGAAGTACGTTCTACAAATCCACTTCCCGGCTTCCCACAACGTCGCCGAGTACGAGGCACTCGTCCACGGGCTCCGCATCGCTATATCACTCGGCATACGTCGACTGGTCGTGCGCGGTGATTCTCAACTCGTGGTCCTTTATTTTCAAGCTGCCGCTCACGGCGCGCGCCGTCATGGCCCCTTCGCCCCGATATAAAATCGGTTTCTTCCCCGCTCTCTTAGAGCCGGGTTGGGCAGCAGAGGGACTCCTCGGCCTCTTCTTCGACGCGACGGCCGACAATGGACGGGAGTCTTCATCAAATTCTTCATGCCACTACAAGTGAGTCAATCAAACGCGTCATGATATGCCGGACAACTATGGTCCCGCGAGCATTCCTCACGGAGGAAGGTTAAAGGTTACCTTGGTCCGAGGCCGAATGAAGCTATAGGCCGCGATCCGGCCCTTGTCGTCCTCGGTCACAATCACCCCTTCAGAGAAATAGCCGAACAGGGTCGCGGTCACCTCCTTCTTGTCCGCCGACTCGTTGCTCACTCGATCAGGATCATTTTTGCCTTTGAAGGCCCAGCCGAATGAGCTCCTAAGCTTCAGCGGCTGAACGCGCCTTGTCAGGAAGCGACGAGCCACCCAAGGACCTGTCAAGCCGGCCCTCTTGAGGTCATCTATCTTCGTCAACAATATATGTGCCTGGCCCAGTTCTTCAAAGGTCGGCTCCGCGGACCAGCTTGGCAACACCGTCGGCGGCATACCAGTAAACGGGCGCAAGGAAGGAGCCAAATCGGCGCAATAAAACCACTCCTTGTGCCAGCCCTTCAGAGAAGATTTCAAGGGCAAATCAATATACGTTTTCTTCCCATCGCTCCTCAGTTGAAGACTAGCCCCTCCAATCACATTGATATTGCTCTTGGAAGGTTGGGGCTTGATATGGAACAGGTGTCGGAAGAGGATGAAATGGGGTTCAACGCCCAAGAAGCACTCGCAAAGGGTAACAAATATAGAAATCTGAAGAATAGAGTTGGGGTTCAGATGCACCAACTCCAGCCCGTAAAAGTCGAGAATACGACGGAAGAAATCAGAAGACGGGAGACACAAGCCTCGATCGAAAAAAGAGGCAAAGACTACCGTTTCTCCGGGTCGGGGATTCGGGCTCGACTCATCCCTGCCCGGTCGCCAACGAATGACCGCTTGGCTTGGCAACTTCAGTTCACTCTCCAGCCGCTTCAGCTTCACCGAGCCGCAATCCGACACCGGCCAAGAACCTCCCCGCGCCCCCGCAAGATCCGAAACCTTCGGCATGACTGGAGGCGATGGGATTTGGGGAAAAGCAAATCGGGGGCTTGGAGCAAACGGGGAGGATTGAAATCGCTAGAGTTCGGGTGGGGAATAGCCACAGTTAACCCTAGCCGGGCGGGAGGCGAAAAGTTGGGCGCGAAGGTGGAAGACGAAGAGATCGGCTGATTTGGGGAAGACGACGGAATCTTTTTCTCTCTCCCCATCTTTTTATAGAACCAATGCCGACTAGCTGGGCTTGGGCCTACACCGTCCGCACTGGGCCAACAAGATATGAGTTCCTACAGTAGCATGCTCCATGTGGGCCTTCCGCAGGCTAAGTTGAAATTATAGTGCTGGTGCTGCTAACGGGAGCCGATGAGATAAACAGTGGTACTCGGCCTACATGCGTGGCCACCAGTTGCCATGAGCAACATTATTCCAGCCGACGTGACGCTGAAGAGTCTCACTTTCGAGTAGTGCACTACTCGGGAGAGACTATAAATCTCCGTTCCCGCTGACATGATGCGGAAGAGTCTAACTTTTGAGTGGGACGCCACTCGGAAAAGACTATAAACTCATATTTCGACTGACATGAAGTCGAAGAGTCCTACATACGAGTAGTCTTCTACTCGGCAAGACTATAAAGTTTATTCCGGTTGACATGATACCGAAGAGTCACAAATACCCGAAGTAATCTACTCGGGAAAGACTTATAGGTTAAAGATCTTTTGACTTTATGTTTAATTGACTTCACAATTCAAGCACCAAGCGGGGGCTACACCTAATAGGTGCGCCTATTCGGCGCACACTATTCATATATTCTACATGAAGCCCTTCATAGCCTCGCTGCCAGCTGACATAGAGCAGGACTCGGGAGAAGACTTACTTGGACAAAAGAGTACTCGGGCACATCACACTCGAGCAACCTTCACCATGGAGGACGAGCACTCGGTATCAGCTGTGACTTAACTATGAAGGTTCTCAGGGCTACTGTGGAGCCATGGGCCCCAGGTACCTCATTACCAGCACATGGGCCACTCGGATAGAGGATGGGCCAGACCATGTAATTAGAGATAAGACAGCATCCGGCAAGTTGTGCCTTGTATAATAAGGAAAACATAGTCTTAGTCGGATAGGATTCTATCTCTAAGAAGGAAATCCCTTGGTCGTATCCGACTGGGATCCTTATCATGTACCCCTGTCCCCTAGTATATAAAGGAAGGCAGGGCACCCCTCAGAAGGGCAACCAGATCATCGATCTACATACACCTCAGAGGAATAACACCTCAACTGGACATAGGGTATTACCTCATCTTGAGGGCCTGAACCAGTATAATTCTTTTGTGTTCCTCTGCAGTCCACCGAATTCACCCTCGCCGATAGACCATAGTTTTATTGCCGGTGCAAAACATCGACAATATTGACATTCAGAACAAGGTCGATGACTGGAGACAGGAGCTAATTGATTATTTGCAAAATCCGTCACAATCGGTTTTCAAGAAAATTCGATATAAAGCTACTAAGTATGTGCTGCTTGATGGGGAACTGTATTATCGGACTTTTGAGGGAGTTCTGCTTAGGTGCCTGGATTTGGAAGAAGCCAAAGTGGTTATGTGCGAGGTACATGAGGGCGTCTGTGGGACTCATCAATCGGCTCATAAGATGAAGTGGTTGCTGAGAAGGGTAGGATATTTTTGGCCGACGATGTTGGAAGATTGCTTCAGATACTATAGAGGGTGTCAAGATTGTCAGAAATTTGGAAATGTACAGTGAGCACCAGCATCGGCTATGAATCCTATCATCAAACCATGGCCGTTCAGAGGTTGGGGAATTGATATGATCGGCCAGGTTTTTCCTCCATCCAGTAAAGGACATAAGTTCATATTGACAGCAACAGATTATTTTACCAAATGGGTAGAGGCGATTCTTTTGAAGAAAGTTACGTCCAAGGAAGCGATCGAGTTTGTAAAGGAGCATATAATTTATCGGTTTGGGATTCCTCAGACGATAACTACTGATCAGGGATCTGTTTTCGTGTCTGATGAGTTTCAACAGTTTGCTGCCAGTATGGGAATCAAGTTATTAAATTCATCGCCTTATTATGCTCAGGCCAATGGGCAGGCGGAAGCTTCTAATAAAAGTCTGATCAAGTTGATTAAGCGGAAGATTGATGAGCAGCCGCGGCAATGGCATACTACGCTAGCCGATTCACTATGGGCCTATCGGATGGCATGTCATGGATCTACTCGGGTGCCACTGTATCAGTTGGTATATGGACATGAGGCAGTTCTACCTTGGGAGACTAACATCGGCTCTAGGAGAATTTCTTTGCAGAATCAGTTAACAGCCGATGATTATTATAACTTAATGACAGATGAACTTGAAGATTTGGCTCAGAATCAGTTGAGGGCATTAGAAAGGATTAAGGAAAACAAGGCTAAGGCAGCTCGGCATTACAACAAAAAGGTGGTGAATAAATCGTTTGCCGAGGGAGATCTTGTGTGGAAGTTGATTTTGCCGATCGGGTCCAGAGATAATAAGTTTGGAAAATGGTCGCCTAATTGGGAAGGGCCCTATCGGATTAATCGCTGTGTGCCTGGAAATGCCTATGTATTAGAGGATCTTGATGGGATGGAGTTTGCTAAAGCGCTTAATGGGAAATATCTCAAGAAATACTATCCTAGCGTTTGGATCAATTCTTAAATCGGTTAAGTGTAGCCGATTTCTAAAGTAGTTCGGAAAGCCGATGTTTTTGCATCGCCTAAAGACAGCCGATATCAATCAATATCGCCTTTAGATCAAACAGAAATATTATCAAGGATGGAGGCAGGCAACAGAGCCGATCAGAATGTGTTACAGCACAACCAACATGTTTCAAGAGGCCATCGGTCATTAATTTACATGAATTTTTGGATTGTTTCAATTGCACGCAGGCGGATTTGGTCAATCTCATTAATGGCGCGGATGTCGTCTTCATCGGAGCCTAGGATGGTCTTCAAGTTCTTACGCCGATGAATGACTTGACGCACCGTCGCTGCAACCTTAGCCTCTTGGTCTTGGATGGCTTGCGGCAGGCCGATATAGCTGGATTCTGTGCTTCAAGATTCCTTGCGAACTTTTTCAAGTTCTACCAGCAAATCGGCCTCTTTCTTCTTCAGTTGATCTAGCTTGGATTGGAGCTCTTGGGGGACAGCTGCCATGTCATCAAGTTTTTTATTCTCTATTTGGGCTGATAGCCGATCGGCTTGGATATCTTGGGTAATCTTCTGTTGGTCAGCACGATCGGCTATGCGCTGTCTAAGCTTGATGAGTTTAAACCTATGAGACTCCAGGTACGCTGCAGGGGTTAGTGCGTCGATGAGTTCTTCGGGCAGATGGTGTTCAATTTCTGCAAGTCTTGCCCGAATCGGCCCACAGTCTTCCACTAGCGCGTCGATTGGGTTTTCCAGCCGACTGTTGATGCTCGTTAAATAATCGTGCACATCGGCTGGGAACGACGGTTTGGTTGCTGCACTGGGGGTTGTTTCGTCTTCTGCCTCCAAGTACTTGCCGATGTCAAAAGAAAACAAGTCGGCCAAGGACTGCAAAATTGATATCGGCAAAAGGATCAGTAGAAAGTTAAAAGCAAAATATGGGCATAAAGAGGTTACCTGAGGAAGGACATCGGCAGCTCGGGTGACATCGGCTTCAGGGAGATGAATAGGTTGTTCTTCGGAGGGGCCGATGTCAGCCGATGGGTTAGGAACAGTCTCATCGACAGCTGGAGGACTTGGTATCGAGAGTGGGGAAGCTGGAGAAGCCATCGGCTCAGTGCTTGGAGGGATGTCAGAGGAATGTTGAGGTTCTGGAGCCGATGACTCGAGTTGAAAAGGAAACTAGTAAGATGAATGAGAGCGGGCACTAATGTCAAGACTTGGCGCATACCTGAGGGGATGAGGGAGCCGATGTTGTCTGGGGAGAAGATGGCGTCGTGGCAACGACATCGGCACCGGTTTTTCTGCTTCTTCAGGAGGGGCGATGCGCTAACTTCTTCGTTTTGTCCTATCGGCCGAGGCGCCTTGAGGAGGGCCGATGGAGATGGAGCATCGCGCCCTAAGTTTGGAGTGGCCGATGGAGGTTGATACAGAATCGGCCGACCGCTGTTGCTTGTTGTTGGGGGGCTCGACGCTGGCAGCCTGCCAAAATAAGCAGTGAGAGATAGTTGAGATGATGATTAAGGCTTGCGGGTTGTTTACCTCTTCATCAGATTCGATGTACTCGGTGTCAAGACGGGAACAGTAGCAGGTGGCCGCTAAGCTGAATATATGTTTCTTCCATTCTGACCACCATCGGACAAAAAGCTTGGTGTTGGCAGTGCAGATATACACCTCGGTGGCGGTGCCTAGAAGAAGGGGGTCTGTCAAAGTCCGCATCCGATCATATTCTAGGGCGTTGCTGACGTTGCCCCGGGCCTGGAGTTTGTCGATGAAGAATAGGCCGATCGGAAGTTGACCAAGGCCAAGCTGGCGGGAGTCGACCGATGGATGGTAAAACTCATATGAAGGCTGCGATCGGCCCAGAGAGAAGCCAGTTGGCAGCAGACGAGGGGTGATGGCCGATAGGAATATGGCCTTGGACTCATCATTATCCAAAGCGTTGAGTGGATCGAAGTTAGAAGGCATCTCGAATGATGATGCGTCATTATATGCAAACCAGAGAGTGGCCTCCCTGGTGAAACCATAGTAAAACCCCTTGAACCACTGACTAAGTCCAGCGGGGTTATCTGCCGCCAGAGAGGGGGATGCAACTTCACCCATGGAAACGCATCGGCGGTAAATGGGATCTTAATCTTCTGTGTAATCGGCTGGAAAGGATTGGTTGAGAAGAGAAGTCCCAGAGAAGGCCTTGGAGGTGTAGACATTGAGCCAGAGCTGTACAAACCACCAAGGACCCCCGATATGCGACGGCTGGCCGGCCGATAGCTTGGTCGCCACTTGGTGAAGCAGCTGATAGGTGGCGCCAAGGAGGAATTGCCCCAAGGGGATCTGTTTCCGATCAACCAAGCATTCTGCCAAACATTGCATGTTGATCGTCGGACCGAGGGTTGCGCCACCAAAGACAAACCGTTCCAGCCATAAGTTCAGAAAAGCAACATGTTCCCGGTCATCGACTGATCTAGTTCCCTTATTATGGATGGATATGTACCTGGACCAGCCGCCGATGTTCTTTGCTTGGAGCCGATGAGCAGGTTTGAAGCGGAGCTTGAAGGGGTCGATGTAGCTCGTCGTGTCAAGACAGGTGAGCATGGTCACATCCAGCAAGGTGGGGGTCATCGGCCCATGCCCGAACATGAAGGCATTGAGGGCATCGGACCAGAAGTATGAGGCCGATGCGAGCAGAGGTTCGTTCCTTTCCATATCGGCTAGAGAGAGATTGATGTAGTGGCCGATATGTGATTCTTCCCAGAGGGTTCTCTTCGCAGCCGATACTCTGGTGTACCAATCTCTCCACCCAGGCAGCTTGCTCGGCCATGACCTGAAGCTATTGGTCCAGTCACTGACTAGTATGGCCGAGTTCTTGAAAGGAATACGCTGGGTCTCGGCGCTTATGAAATCTGTGGGATCTTCGCTATCCATGGGGCCATGATAGAAAAAGTTTGGGTAATCGGCGGCTGGGATCAAGATCTGGTCTCTAAGATGCTACAGTAAACAAGAACACGACGAAGAATAGATGAAGAACATGGGGGATTGGGTGCATCTAGGCTACAAAATCGAGAAAAATAATCGGGCAGGAGGATTACCTCAGGGACTGCGGATGCTGATGCCATCACGAGAGAGGAAGAAGATGCAGGAATCAACAGCCGAAGAAAAGGGGTGCGACGGTTCGTCTGGGTTCGCTGGAGCTTGTCAAAGTTTTGGGAGATGAAGCGGTGGTGCTCTGGTGATGTGAAAGCGTAAAAAAGGGCTAGGAAGACGAAGCGTTTTTATAGAGATATGATGACCGGGCGGGAATCGAGGCCGTTGGCACTGTTTCAAACAATTATGGCAAGTGGGCTACCTTGGGCCGCCTCGGTATGGAAGAGATCTAGAGGCCCAAAATGAAAGAATTTCAAAATCCTACAGGAGAACTCCGAAATTGGGGGGCATGTGTTAACGCCAAAATTTGGTAAGGCACTATGTCAGATTCGGTCAAAGGGGAAATTACAGTCAACTGACGGAAATTGATCCAGAGGAGACCGATTCCGGGAAGAAGCCGTGAAGACCGCTGTTTGGCAGTTATTTACTGTACCTATTAATTAGGCAAGTGTTTATCTTTAGGAAATCTGACCTCGTGTCCGGTCAGGTCTTGTTAGCGTTTTTTGTTATAGTTAGGTGTACATGTAAGGACTCATGTAGCTCGGGGTATAAATACGTACGCCCGGGGGCCTTGTAAATTATCACTCGATCAATACAATTTCGGCGCATCGCCACCCTTCCGACTGGATCTTGCTTCTCGAGCCGGGCTACATCGGTTAGGTCCGACCTCCTGCGAGAGGGTAAGTCTCGTCACCCCGGCTACCTATCGGCTAGGACTTCCTCGATTAGGCCCGATATTCTAGTCGGTTTATAGTAGTCGGCTTACCACGATATATTTATTTTATCTATGGCTACATCAGTTCAGTTTGATCTCATAGATTGATTAGGTATATCACATCACATGTGCATGGATCGTATCGGCTTACTGGGAGCGGTTTATCATCATTTTGTGCTGCATCGGTTAGGTCCGACCTACTAAACTGCTAGCAATAAATCGTTCCTGCTAGATCGATACTTTATGTGCAAGCGTTTTATCGGGGTGTATAGCCGGTAAGTTATCATGTTTTAATATCACGATCGCATCAGATCTATCGGCTTGTCGAGATTTCATTATTATTATCAATCTGTGCTGCAACGGTTGGGTCCGATCTACTAGACTGAATAATAACGTTACTCTTAATAAGCCGATGGGTTTTATGCGATGTTGTTATCGGAGTGTTTAGCCGATGAGTTATCTCTTATTAAATATAGCCGATTATACTGCTTGCCTCGTTATACATTCTTGCCTGCGTTACTGTTACGATCGTCTAAGGGCTAGCCGATTGGTTTACTCTGCCGATCCGAGTGCGAGCAAAAGCAGGTTACGACCTCAGCCAAGTTCCCGGGCACGACTTCAGGTGAGGACCCGGGCACGAGCATAGGTAAGAACCCGGGCACGGATACGAACAGCGGAGGAAGATCCCGGGTGTAGATGCGAGCAAGGGCCCGGGCACGGGCGTGGGCAGTACCTTCGCGACGATACTAGTAACTTTAAACCATGATTGGCTGGAGTTCCTTTAATTTATTTTACTCATGCATTCTACTTGCTTTACCAAGTTTACAGCCGGTTTTTGAGCATCCCTTCGATGATCGGCTAGTTTAATACTTATTTATTGTTATATTATTGTTCATGCCATCATCGGCTTCCAGTCGATGTATAAGTGCTACAGTGCGTATCGGCCACCGGCCGATGAGATGAGT
Source organism: Oryza meyeriana var. granulata (assembly GCA_003991445.1). Lineage (NCBI taxonomy): Eukaryota > Viridiplantae > Streptophyta > Magnoliopsida > Poales > Poaceae > Oryza > Oryza meyeriana. Next base: position 167,668 of record RYFJ01002479.1, read on the forward strand.
CCAAGCCGGCTTCCAGCCGATTGGCTCACGAATTTGACATCTTCTCTCCTTGTCAATTGCAGGGTCAAATTGACTGGCACGCCTACGAACCTCAAGATTTTAGGACCTGCACTGGAGTGAAGCAAATCTCCCAAGCCTTCGCGTGTCTCCCAGACGTCGGACGGCCCCTGGCGGGTTTTCGGCGTCAACAGTAACTCAACATTATCTCATCCTTCCCCGTCTTCTCCCCGACGCATCCTCACGACGTGAGAGAGCACGCATCAATGCTGTTGCCGCCATTGCCTCCCCACCCCAACGCACTGTCCCCCAGCCTCACCGGTGAGACCCTCCCTGGTCAGCCTCCTTCCCCTCTCTCTCCCCAATCTCGGCGGCAACGAGTGCCCCCGTCTCCCCCGCCTCCTAACTAGTTGGGATATCGACACTCCTGCTGCCAACATCGGCCCACTACCAGCTGCCGACCCCACGGCTTCAGCGGCTCCACCGCCACCTCCCACGGCCATCCCTCTAAGCCTATGGAACTTCCCCTCTTCTCCTCCCCCCCCCCCCCTTCTCAACCCACCCTCCCACCCCTCCCCCAACCCCAAAACCTAAACCCTAACTCCACTGCTGTCATCGGAGTTGGAGAAGGAGCTGGGATCGCCAAAGCATGAATCGTGAAGTAGATCTGAAAGTTAGAAATCAGCAAGAGTTTGCCCCTGTTTTGCTATCGAATGTGGTTTAGCAATTCCGTAAAATATATATCTTTTCTCTGATATATTATAATATATATCCTTTTATCTATAGTAAAGTATGGATATTTTGCTAGTATTTTAAAAGACCACAAGCTATTCTATTCTGACAGCCCTTACTTCCGGCATATACGGTTTTTTGATTGTTACCCTGCTCGAGACATAGAGCGGTCATTTGGAAAATGCAGCACGTTAACTAATCCAATCAACCCACATTTTTAAATTTAACAACTCTACCAACTTTTGAATTGATCGAAAACCTAATCCCAATATTGTTACAAATCAGGTAACAAATTTTATTTAGCCTCTAACTAGATACTCCATCTAGGCCTCTGCTCAAAAGACTATATATATATGAGTATTTTTTTTATCCGAGTCATCTAGCCAGATGGCAGATCAGATCGATGTGACTTATCGTGAACCTTTGTGTTCTTATATGACAAACCTAGTTATACCATTTTCAATTGTCACCGTTAGGTTGTTCACAGTTTGACGACAGTCAGTCTAGCTAAGACATTATTCTTTTATTGCTGGAGAGAGTATTACAATAATCTCGTTATAACTTCATGTGTTGTTGCAAGTATTAATTAAACTGTTTGGTTCAACAAACATAATTATGCATTTCCATAGAGAATCAGTAAGTATGATCGATTTAGAGCATTTTGTTGGTTAGTTCAGTTAGTTAGCTCTATATACAAGAACAATTTCTTGTATCATTAATGGGGCATTCACGCTCGCTCACCTTGAGTTCAAACTTCTCCACAGCTGGATCGAATACCACTGGATAAATGGGCCAGTTTTGTTGTTAGGAGGCGAATTAATTTACCTATATATCGTAAGCAGGAAAAGATCATATGGAAACGGCTACTAAAAGCTTGATTAGTAGGTCGAATATATGATTCATCAAGCAGGTACCGACGCTATAGCTCTGAATGGTCATGAACCAAACAAAACTATAAAAAAAAAAAAGAAGATTCAAGATCGGTAGTTGACATATGCATGTCCAAGAGTACTACACCTACGTCATACGTCATTTAAGGATATGTTCCTTTTCTTATAAGGCCGTTGGGGGTCCTTTTAAATTGCACCGTTACCTTTAGAATTTTATGAAACAAAACACAGTTAATAATGCGATTATGGTACGAAAGGTTTGTGGTATGTCTAGCTAGTGACATCGTTTCAATGTCACAAATCCAAATGCCTCTCCTTTTTAGAGTTGGAGAATATGAAAAGCATTTTTGTGAGAATATAGAGAAACTTGGGTTTTTATCATCTGACTAGCAGTTTATTTATGTAGTGAAAATATAAACTGTTTGGCAAAAGCTAGAGGTAGCTCGGAGTAGCTGCAATTACTAAAAACCCCAAAAATATGGCCTATATATGAGTAGCATGGTGCAAATTGAAATAAGGGATTTGCTATTTTGTAGTCGTCTAAATATACATTGTGGCTTTCTCTAGCCCATTGGTCTCTCAGGCACAACTGACATATTACCTTTGCCAATGAGTCCACTAGTTAGTCAATTTCTATGTGGAGTGGCTGGGCTTGGCGCGTGCGTGTTGGGGAGGAGAGGGATACCAAGAAGAAAACCATAGACAATGTAGACCTGTGGTGTCGGTGGGTGATGGGCAGTCGATGAGGCAACAAAGATGTTGTTGAAGAAGGCCAAAGCAACTGAGAGATTTTTGGTGAAGGATAGTGGGTGTAACACAAGATGGGTGGTTAGGATTAAAGATGGCATGACCATAAACCGCTAGAGATGAGGGTCGTGAGACGGCAAAATAATGGGGCACGCAAACAAAAAAAAAAGAAATGAGGACAAGACAGTGCAGGTGAATGTGCTTAAGAGTTGGCCAGGGAAGGATAGAAAGCTAATGTAGCAAGCTTCATTAGCGCCCGACGTGGCACCATAGGGTAAAGCGATGTAGCGTGGGGGAGGGGCAGAAGTGTGTATTCAGGTGTCGTATGGGTTGGATGACGATGTTGGAAAAGATGGTTACAAATAGATCTTAAGGGTGTTTGTCAGGGCTCCAAACCCATAATTTGATATTTTAGATCTGTCTCTATGGCTAGAGGTTAGCTCCTAAAAACTTACTAGTTGAGTGTGGAGCGGAGTTGTGTGAAGAAATGTCAAGACCGCTCCACCTCTTCAGTGTTATAAACCCTGCTCTAGGCACTGCTCGAGTCTTTATTTCATTTTGCTAGATCATCTGGTGTTTTATTCAGCTTTAGCTTTACTTCCCTCAACAGATGATTTGAGATTTGGAGACACCCCCATAAAGTCACCTTAGATGTCTAAATTGACCCTAATTTTTAAAATTGGGAAACTAATGGCGCACGTAGTATAAACAATTGCTTATAATAAATGGATCGAGTATAGATCTATAGTCACATAGTGTGTATGTAGTATAAATAATTGCTTACAATAAATAGATCGAGTACAAACCCACGGTTACATAGCACACAAGCTTATACCTTTTGTACTACGTCTTCACGTATAGAGGAAAAATAAAGCTACAAATGAAAGTCATAGATATGGCATGTGCAGAAAGTAAGTACGTAACTCGATCTAGCTTACACTTTCGCTGGGGCTGTGGATAGGCAGTGCGTAGGGCACGGTGCACCCACGCGCGGATCGAACGAGTCGGTGGGGATTAAAGATAAGGGCACCTAGCTACAAGCATGCCCTTGGGTGTTTTTTTTTTTGTGGCCTATATCGATATCATCTGCCCATCTGCTTCCGCGGCGTTTTGCGCCCGATCGGAGGCGACGTCGCAACCGCCGGTGATCATTCCTGCTACCTACTTCCCAACGACCTCTTCCCCATGTACTAGTTAGTAGTACATCATTTGGCACCCTTGCTACTGTACTCAGCTCCCATGGCTCCATGCCCTGTGCTAATTAAGCTGCCTCATGTCATCGATTCCATAGCCGTACAATGGCACAACATACGCCACGTCAAGTATATGCGGTGAGATATGCTTCCTCCCTTTAAAATATTTGATGTTTAAAATAAGATCGGTTAAACTTTAAAATTTTAACCATCCGTTTTATATTATAGTAAATTTGTAAGTGGCTATACTTTTCAAATAATCAGATGTACACATACTTGGTTTTATAAATCAAGTATTTATTTTGAGAAATTATCGATGGGCGAAATCTAGTCCTAAATGTGAGGAAGGGAGTATATAGGTAGACGGCGAGAGATGGCCAGAAATTGAATTCCATTTCTGCTAAACAAGTGGCGCCATATTTAATTTTTTTGGTTAATTTCAATCAATCTTTTACTGTTTGATTGGTAACTATTCCTTGTGTGTAAGTATATTTTGCTTGCTGGCTCTAAGCCTTCCTACTTTTCCTACACTATTTCTCAAATTTCTCGTGCAGAATTATTGAGTTTTCAAATTAAGAAGGCGAGCATGCATGCCTTGAGATCACCAACCCAAAAAGGTGGTAATAACATAATTCCGTTGCCGTCCTAACGTTGACTAAGTTAAGGAGGTTGAGTGAACCTTAAGCACCAAATTAACACGCGAGCTCATCACATGATCGAGCCTCGATCGATCCGTCCTAAGCACAGGATCACAGTGGAGCACGAATCTAAAGGCAGATTGATCATGCAGAAATCCACCCAACCACAGTCATGGATGGCCCATCAGACCACCGATCAGAGCTGAGGCTAGCATCAACTAACGCAAGCACAACGAAAGAATCTTCTTCGGTTGAGACGTAGCTTTCCCCGGTATCATATCATGCTAGTACTAGCTCTCTCTCTCTCTCTCTTCCCCTCAAACATTCAAAGGCAAAACCCTTTCTTTCGAGAGCTCAGCTCGGTCACACTTGCTACTAGTAGTTGCTACTACCATCTCGATCTCTACTAATCTTAAAAGCCATTAATACTCTTGCTCGCTTTCATAGCTAACGCGTCACTGCAGCTCACAGCTCACTCGTTCAGCAAGCCAGTAGCTAGGCGGCGCCATGAGCAAGGAGAAACACCACAAGCGCGAGCACCACCTCCGGCGCTGCTGCGGCGGCCTGGCGGCGTGCATCCTGGCCCTGGTCCTCGTCGTCGGCTTCGTCGCGCTCGTCGTCTACCTCGCGCTGCGCCCCTCCAAGCCCTCCTTCTACCTGCAGGACCTGCAGCTCCGCTCCATCGACCTCGGCGACCCCTCCCTCTCCGCCACCGCGCAGGTCACCCTCGCCTCCCGCAACCCCAACGACCACGTCGGCGTCCACTACAGGCGCCTCGACGTCTTCGTCACCTACCGCGACGAGCCCGTCACCGTCCCGGTCTCCCTCCCGCCCATGTACCAGGGCCACCGCGACGTCACCATCTGGTCGCCGGTCCTCTCCGGCGAGTCCGTCCCCGTCGCCGGGTACGTCGCCGACGCCCTGAGGCAGGACATCGCCGCCGGGTACGTCGCGCTGCAGGTCAAGGTCGACGGCCGCGTCAAGTGGAAGGTCGGCAGCTGGGTCTCCGGCAGCTACCACCTCTTCGTCAGCTGCCCCGCCATGCTCGCCTCCGCCGGCCCCGGCGGCGCCGGGCCCATGCCTCTCGGTGGCGCCTCCGCCGCCGTGATGAACGTCACCGGCGGCGGCGGCGCCGTCGCGTCGCTCAGGTTCACGCAGCCGACAGGGTGCAGCGTCGAGGTGTGATGCGCACGCGCTCTGGGCGTTCGTAACGTGGTAGACGGCCGGTGTACGGACAAAGAAGTTGCAATTGAGTAACGGCTAATGGCATTCTGGTAATTAATTAAGTTCCGTGGCGTAAACTGGCAAGCTGTTAATTTTTGTCCATGTAGCTCATGCATGTGAGAGAATAAACTTACGTTCATATGTATACCAGTACAGCACATTTACTATAAAGTGTATAATTCGTTGATGTACTTTTAGGATTATTGTCAATAATATTCGTATTATACTTCCTATGTTTTTTAATAAATGATGATGTTGATTTTTACTATAATATTTAACTATTCATCTTATTTAAAAAATTTATACAGCTATCGTTTATTTTGTTATGACTTGTTTTATCATTAGAGAAATTGTAAACATAATTTTTTTTATTTATACTAAATTTTAAATAAGACGAAAGATTGTTATAAAAAAAACAGAGGAAGTATTTCTTGAGAAATATATTTCTTGATGGGATGGATGAACCGACGCACTCTAGGGAAGAGCAAGTAGCGATGAGAGAGAGGTCTGATGGAGTGATGGGGGGCAACAATCCAACAGCACACGTACTTTAGATTAAATGAAAGTGCCATTAGGCGACGCGTCACATCATTCCATCGTATAGTATGCCTAGCTAGCACTGCTCACAGCTGTGTGGTGTGGTAGCCAAATATATTACTATTTCTGTTTAAAATATAAAATTTTTTATTTTATTTAGTACAGATTAAAATTAAAGAGAAAAACTGTAATATGCCTTAACAAATGAGAGATGATTAGAGGGGTGGTTGGGATTAAGATAGGAAGAAATTTGAATGAAAAATAATTAATTAGACAAGTAGTACTATAAATAGTGCTAGAAACTAATGCTTATATTCTAAAATAAGATTTAAATTCTATAAATACTTATATTTTGAAGGGAGTAGATAAATTACGTTTTGGAGGACTAAAGAACATTTGTGAAACAGATTCACAGAGTAGTGTTGTTAGGTGAAATATCACACCTTAGCCCAGATTAGAGGAAAACAAAACATAGAGAAAGAAAAACACAATAATAATATAGGTATAAAACAGAGGATTAAAAAACACAGGAAATATTGATGCATGGGTGTTTAGAGCCCAGGAATGTTAGAGAACAGTAATCTTATATGCTTAGTGAGTACTATTTTTTTTTCATTTAGGCTTTGATGGCATGTTATATGTTACACTTGGAAATTTACTAAAATTTTTAAAGCTAATTTGTGTAATAAATCATCGTCCAGAAATTAGCCGAGATATACAAATCGATAATTTAATAAACATAACCAAAACGATTAACGGTAAATACTTACAAAAGAGACACTTAGTCCTCACACAGAAGAAATCGGCAGCGGAATGGCAATTCTAGCGAAACTTTAGCACTAAGCCCACAAGCAGCTTAACTGGGGTATAAGCCAAACATCAAAGTTTTCTTCTTCCACGCAAATATTTATTCTGATAATAGTAATGTAGCAAGATTGAGTACCACCCACCGTACTCAACAAGCCACACATGGTATGCAAAATAATAGAATAGGATTCCAAAGGGATGGCATAGTATGACTCTTTTGCATAAACGGCATTTAAAACATTTACACTTAAAAACATTGAAAACCATATAGTTTAACTATTAATCAATATTAACCCAATCACTGAACAGCACTTCAATGCAGTTCATATCCAAACCATAATCCTCCAAACTGTAGCTATCAAGTTTCCACCAATTATCATCATTAATGAGTGCTATGAGACTAATCATGAAAAACATTGTTAGGCCGCCATTAACCGCGGGCACGGCTATTCAAACAATTTTACTCTGACCAGAGGTGTACCAATTTATCCACAAGACATGGTTCCACACATGTCACCATGCCCCGAAATACCACCATGATACTACAAAGAGAGAAACTGTGACAAGACCTTTCACGTAACTCGACTAACAGAAAAGCCCCCCGCCAAGCCTCCAGTTTCCGATAGGAGTGATCAAGTGACTTCCTGCAAGACAGCTCGACGTCCAAACTCATGGACTTATTGACGACTGCGATGTGTGGACTTATATCAGCCACAAACAAGCCCTGGTGCCTTCTGTTGAACTCGCTACACGTCTAGTCAAGCCATTACACATTCTAACTTACGGTTAGTACTGTATTTCTTCGCAACAAGTAGTTCGCTAACCGGTCCTTAGGTGTCATCAGCACTACTAGCAGTATCAACATTCCACATGCTCACAACCCACCATTAGTCAAGTTTTAGTTGACAAGTTTATTTAACCAACCACGACCAACTGTCGTGAAACCATAGCCATTAAATATTAATTATCTATAAGTGATTGAATAGTTTTCCCCACATAAAATGACGTGATAGTTTCTATACATTGCTAAGCAAAACCTAAAATAATCTAACTGGATTATTAATTAGTCATCCAGCTAGTCAGTATTAATTTCCTAGGGTATCAAGAAAAAGGTATCAATAACAAAATGGCCATAATAATTAAGAAAATATTGAACAATAATAAATACCCGTAATAATGACATTCCAAAACATTACATGTCATAACAGCGATTGTGATCAACATTGTGATCACAATTGTGATCAACATGCTCAAAGAGATTGTTGTGTGAAATTCCTTGCAATAGAAAAGTCTTCAGATGATCTTCCGAATACTTCCTCGATCTTCACGATCCTCCGATACAGCGAAATCTACGCAACTACACACAAAACTAGGAAAAATACTAAGAAACTCTAAATAAACAGTACATAAAAAGTACATAAGCATATAGATCATGATTTTAAATGAATTTAGGAAAAAGAACGGGTCGAATCGGAGTTCAGACGGAAAAAGATACGGCCTTCGGAAGTTTGAATTTAGAGAAAATCCGAAAAAAACAGAAAAGGAATATTCTTGGGAATATTCTCTCGATTTTCATATTAATATAATTATTTGGATAATTGATGACACATGGGGCCCACTGTCATTGACTGGGTTCACAAAGACTATGTCCATGGACCAGAGAAGAATGAGGAGTGGTGGATTGCTGACTGGGATGCCACGTGGTAGAGGAGGGTGAGGTGGAAGATGAGTTGGCTAGGGCTGATGTGGCGCCGATCCGAGGAGTTATGGAAATCCGAGGGCTGGGATTTAATTAGGGTAGATGGATGGCTCTGAATCGGATCTGGACTTTATGGAAAACAAGGGGCTTAGATTAAGTCTTGGTGATCCGACGGCCGAGAGGGCTTTGGGCACAGTGCAAAGGGGTCCACATGGAGGTGTTACAGGGCGTCACGCCCTGATTTTTCCTCAGGGGTCTAAAAATCATTTAATAAATGGTTTCTTGAATTCACATTAAATGGCAATGCATTTAACCAATGAAAAAAAAATTTCCTTTAATAAATTATGCATGGAGGGATTTTTCCTAATTTTTCCATGTCCTTAAATACTCTTTGAATTTTTCCTTGAAATTTCAGGGCTCAACTATTAATTTTAAAAATACAAACTTCGTTTCAGTGATTATCTAAATAAGAAAAATAAATTAAAAACCTAATAAAAATATTTCTCTCTCTCTGGCAGGGCTCGGCCCAATCCCTCTCCTACTCTGTGTTGGGCCGCTCTGGCCCAATCCTTTTCTCTCTCGGCCTGGCCGCTTTCTCTCTCTCTTTTTTCTCCTTCCCGGCCCAGTTATGGGCTAGCCGGCCTACCTCCCCTCTCCTTCCCTTCTCCTTCGTGGCCCAAGCTACGCCGGCCCAGTAGCCCGACCGACCCCCACGTCCGGCAGCTCGGCTGCACTCCGTTTCTCACCGATAGGTGGGACCGGGGCCCATATGTCAGGCCCATCTCCTACCTCCGGCCGAGTCCAGCCATGACACCCACGTCGTTGCGCTCGCCGTCGATCCCGCAGCCCCCGCACGCCTCTGCTCCCTCTCCTGTACGCATGTCCCCACCGCGCGGACCCGGTCACCGCTCTCCCTCTCATCCTCCCGTGGAACCCACCGAGGGCACGCGTCCCACTCCTCCCTCTCTTCTCCTCTTTTCGCCGCCACGCCGTTATAGCCACCGCCTCGCGCAACCAGCTGAGCTCGCCACGCCCCCTAGCTCACCCTCCATTGGGCTATCCCCCGCACCGCCGCCGGCCACGCCTACAGCTACTTGCTGCCGGCGCTTGCTGTCCCTTTGGCGGCAGTTAATTATTATACTCAATAACGTGGAACATTGGGACTATTAATTATGGGGCCAAATATATTACTAACTTCCTTGGCTTATAAAAGCTGGAGAGAAATCGCAGCACATACGCTGTTCAACCAAACTGTGAGGCACCATTTGCCCATCGGCTTTGCAGAACCTCGAGTGTTTATGGGCCAGTAGACCATGGTACACATGTATAGTTGCAGGGTTGTTAGGCCCATGTACATGTGTTAAGCTTTTGACTAGTTCTTTTATTTTACTCTCTCCATTTCAAATTATTTGTCATTTTAGGATTCAAATTTTTTTTTACCAAAATACTTATTATTTTCATAATCCAAAGTATTTTAGATGTGAACTTCTCTTCCTATCCTTCATTAATGCAATCACACATTAATACATTTATAGCTCTTATTGACTCATCTCAACTAATTAGAGTTAATGGTTGTTTTAGAAATACAACTATAATGTATTTAACGAGCGTAACAATATAATTTGTTATAGTTCCTTGGTTACTATAGAATTTGTTAGAATGACAAGTAATTTGAAACGGATAGAGCAGTTATTTTGCCCCTATGATCATTAGATTCGAATTCATTGTTTCGCCAAGAAACTTGCATTCACGTGAGCTGTATGACATATTTTCAATCCGACCACTTCTAAACTGGAGGAGTTTCATGCTACCTTCCTTCCAAAAAGATTTCATCTTTCTCCATCTCACACATATCAATACAGAGCTGAAAAGACTATAATACCCTTTACTTTAACAAATTCTAATACATATATTCTCTACTTTTATAAACTCTAATACATTTCTTCTCTACTTTTACAAACTTTAATATAATAATTATTTTAGAGTTAAAGTCTTTGTAGAATAAATAAAAAGAAAAAAATGAAGTATTTGTGGAACGGGGGAAGTATTTGAACGGAAGGAATTTGTTTCAAACACACTCGTACATCCGTACGGATACAGTTCTGTGGCTCGAGCCACCACGATTATCCAACAGCAGCGGCCACCACAGGCACACGCGCACGCGCACCGAGCTCGGCGCCGCCCGCCCGCGCCAAAAATGGCGGCCGCCGTCTCCCCTCCCATGCTCCGTCTCCACCACCACCGCTGCTGCCGCCGCCTACTCCCCAACTCCTCCTCGCCGCGCCGCTGCGCAGCCTACGCCGCCGGCTCCTCGCGTGGGCCGCGCTATTCCATCTCCTCGCGCAGGCTCCCGCGCTCCACCGCCTCGCCCTCGGCACCGGAGGCGGCGGCGGCTGAGGCCACGGAAGAGGCGTCCGCCCAGGACGACAAGGGGGAGGAGCGCGTCGTGCTCCCCACCAACGAGTCCTCCGACCGCCTGCTCCGCATCCGCCACACAGTATTGCTTTGCAGCCTTCCATTCCTCATTTCTCTCCGTCGTAACTGTGATTAATTTGGTTTTGTCATAGGGTTATTCATTTCGTGTTGATTTTGCCAATCAATTACTGTCTCAACTGCTGTATTTGGTGGTTAATTTGCGTCTGCTTGCTGTTCTAGTGTGCGCATGTGATGGCCATGGCCGTCCAGAAGCTGTTCCCCAACTCCAAGGTGACCATAGGGCCCTGGATAGACAACGGCTTCTACTACGACTTCGACATGGAACCGTTGACGGATAAGGACCTCAAGAAGATCAAGAAAGAGATGGTAAGCCTTGCATTGGTGTATCCGAACATGACTGAACCGAATTAACTAAGGTGCGGTGCTGAGTGAATTCTGAGTTGCTTAACGTGCTATGGTGGTAGGATCGGATCATCCGGAAAAACCTCCCGTTGGTGAGGGAGGAGGTGTCCAGGGAAGAGGCTCAAAAGAGGATTGAAGCACTTAATGAGCCATATAAGTTGGAAATTTTGGAGGGCATCAAGGAAGAACCTATCACAATCTATCACATCGGTCTGTACTACTATTCTTATTTTCATTTGACTACGGCCATTTTTTTTTAATGCTTTTTTGTTGTTGAGCGGTGGAGTCTATGCTCATGTTGGCGACTGCATTGTATTATGTAGGAGAAGAGTGGTGGGATCTCTGTGCTGGGCCTCATGTCGAGTCTACTGGAAAGATCAATAGAAGAGCTGTTGAGCTTGAGTCTGTTGCTGGTGCTTACTGGAGAGGTGATGAAAATAATCAAATGCTACAAAGAATATACGGGACTGCATGGGAAACTGAAGACCAATTGAAGGCTTACATCCACTTCAAGGAAGAGGCCAAGCGCCGAGATCATCGGCGACTAGGTCAGGATCTTGATCTATTCTCTATACAGGTATAATCTTAATTAATCTGCAACTAATTAACTTGAGAACGATATGACAGTAATCTGTTAGTGGCGGCAAACCTCAACCTTCATATCCAACATTTGTCACTTTGGTGGTTTTTTCCCTCCATGATATTTGATTATACAATTTTAGCATTCAGAAAGTCTTTACAGTGTGATATAGCCTCTTTATATGGTTAGAGAATGAAATTAAGTCCTTTCTTCTTGAATGCAATAGCTATATTTTGATATAGAATCCATTTCTCAAAGTAATGGAATTAACTCGGCAGTATTAGAATGCCTTGTTAGTAGTTACACTATCGGATATGACTGTTAAAAACTTAAAGTGGCCCCTTCATTGGAATCATAGAACAACTTTGTTTTGCTGTTAATCTGCTACCACCAACATCTGCTGATGCTTCACGCATATTTGCTACAGGCCACCAATTCCAGCACCGTATCATCCATGTCCCATTGCATGCCTCTGATTGAGGCCTCTGACACTTTAATTGAGGCCTGACTTCTGATTGCATGCATATCCAACTTTTTTACTTTTTATTTATAGTAACTGTATAATATAAAATTTTTAACAGGAAGATGCTGGTGGCGGTTTAGTATTCTGGCATCCAAAAGGTGCTATTATCAGACACATTTTAGAAGACTCATGGAAACAGATTCACTTGCAACATGGTTATGATCTATTATACACTCCCCATGTCGCAAAGGCTGAACTCTGGAAGGTTAGCGGGCATATCGATTTCTACAAAGAGAACATGTACAATCAAATGGATGTTGAGGATGAGCTGTATCAACTTCGGCCCATGAATTGCCCTTACCACATTTTAGTATACAAGAGAAAGCTACATTCATACAGGGATTTTCCCATTCGAGTAGCGGAGCTTGGAACTGTCTACAGATATGAGCTGTCTGGTAGTTTGCATGGCCTGTTCCGTGTCAGAGGATTTACACAGGTGCCTCCCTACTTCTGAATTCTGATTCTACTTTCTTTCTGATGGCATCATGCTGGTTTCATGCATTTCGTAATCACTGAATCCAAATATAGTGTTATGGCATGTTTTTCTAGTGAGGCTGCCTATGTATTCTTCTTCTTTTTGTCTCCCAACTACTTTTGACTCTTTTTATTCATCTAGTGTGGTTTCCTAGAATGCCATCAGCCAGCATAGACAGTCCATAGGGAGACCTTTTGTTGTCCTTAAAAAAAACGGAGGGCCTGCCACCTTTTCGTGTATGGTTTTTTTTTAGAAAAGATTCTTTATATGATATCATACCCATAAGTTATGTCTACTATCTGGCGTTTTGTACTAACAAGTAATGCACTGGATGCTACTACCTGCTAGTTTCATTAAGTACAACTACCTTTTGATTTCATAACCGTTCTTGGTACTGCTATAAAATAGGTCTATTTGTGCAGGATGATGCCCACATATTTTGTCTGGAGGACCAGATAAAAGATGAAATTAGAGGTGTTCTTGATCTGACTGAGCAAATACTGGGCCAATTTGGCTTTCGGTATTATGAGATAAACCTTTCAACCAGGCCAGAAAAATCTGTTGGCAGTGATGACATATGGGAAAAATCAACACTTGCACTAAAAGATGCACTAGACGATAAAGGTTGGGAGTACAAGGTTGATGAAGGTGGAGGTGCTTTCTATGGTCCAAAAATTGATTTGAAAATTGAGGACGCTCTTGGAAGAAAATGGCAATGTTCCACTGTGCAGGTTAGTGGTATATTTATCCAAATTCTTTGAACAAGATAGAGTGTGTTAACATTTTATTGCATACATTACAGGTTGATTTCAATTTACCCGAGCGGTTTGACATTACTTATGTCGATTCTAATACTGAGAAGAAACGGCCTATCATGATTCATAGAGCTGTCCTTGGGTCTTTGGAACGATTTTTTGGTGTCCTCATTGAACACTATGCTGGCGATTTTCCACTTTGGCTTGCTCCAACCCAAGCTCGTATTCTACCTGTGACAGACAATGAGGTTTGCTTCATTTACTTTGATCATTTAAATGCACGGGTACATGTGCTATTAAATTAAAAGCACCAATTCTTTATTATTCTGTATTGTCATGTGGCACGGCGATGCGCAGGCGTAGGGCCAAGCCAGCCACCGGGGGCTAGAAGGAAAGATAGGATTAGTTACCTATTTCTATTCCCTAATAGGAAAGATAGGATTAGTTACCTAATTTTAGGAGCATGTTGCCTCCAGTCGGTTTAGGCCTTAGGCTATATATCCCTGTACTCAGACTCGTGGAGAATTAAGCAAAGTATTATCAATCTAATCTTTCTCTCTCTCTAAAACAACCAAGCCTGCGGCGGAGGGGAAAACCTCGCCGGAGAAGACGGATCGCGGCTACGAACTACGTAGCCGAGGTCCAGCTACCCTAAACCGCGAGGACCATGACATCTGGTATCAGGTTGCTTTGGTTTTGATCCACTACCATGGCTTCTGCTACCGACGACGCCTTACACGCCCTTGCCGAGGGGCATCGTCTCATGTCTGAGCAACTCCGTCATGTGGCCACAACGTTGGATCATCTGAGGGCACTACTCGAGGCGCAGGCCCATGAGCGCCGGGCGGCAGTACGCCTACAGGCAGCAGCGCGGGGACTCCTGGCACGACGGCGGGCGCAGGCTCTCCGTGGGGAGAAATCATCGGAGGAGCAGGCAGCGATGCGCATGCAAGCAGCAGTGCGAGGCTTTCTTGTCCGGCGCATGGTGCGGACGTGGCGCATGGCACTCACGACGGTGCGATGGCAAATCACAGCCTGCAGGTTTGACCACTCACGCTTGCCTGTACTTCCTACAGAGTTCCAGGTATGGTGTCTCCCGGCAACAACCATGGCAACGCAGCAGCAGGCACCAACGGCGGGTCAATATGAGACAAGAACTGGAGTGGCCGTCTCATCTGTTCAGGCCCCCAGCAGACTCGTTGGCTGCTACATCCTCCGATTTTTAGGCCTCGTGAAGTTAGCTGTTGGGACATTCCCATGGGATCCAGGACGAGATGGTTATAGTCCAACTTTATTTCATATTTTCGTTCTCAATAAGAAAGGTAAGCCGAGATGTAAAAGGCTTAACCCTAGGTCGCGTCGAGTAGGTCTGCGGCAGCTCGTGGGCGAGCTGCTCCGAAGGGAGGGAGAGATGTCATGTGGCACGGCGATGCGCAGGCGCAGGGCCAAGCCAGCCACCGGGGGCTAGAAGGAAAGATAGGATTAGTTACCTATTTCTATTCCCTAATAGGAAAGATAGGATTAGTTACCTAATTTTAGGAGCATGTTGCCTCCAGTCAGTTTAGGCCTTAGGCTATATATCCCTGTACTCAGACTCGTGGAGAATTAAGCAAAGTATTATCAATCTAATCTTTCTCTCTCTCTAAAACAACCAAGCCTACGGCGGAGGGGAAAACCTCGCCGGAGAAGACGGATCGCGGCTACGAACTACGTAGCCGAGGTCCAGCTACCCTAAACCGCGAGGACCATGACAGTATTGTGCAAAACGTAGAGTAGAAAAACATTTGTCCAGCAGCTATCCCCACTTCTGTCCTTAACAACATCATTTATCTGAACAACCGAAGTCGGGACATCAGTGTTCTGTTGCATCTGGATCCTTCTTGGTTGATTTTATTGGTGTAGATTAAATTCGTTTAAGACTTCAGCCCTCCATTTCAATATTTTTTCATTCTTGTCTTTCATTCTAAGAATGCTAGTATACTTTTTGTATTTTTACTTTTGAGTCCATTCAGGAGATATTTCCAGGTCACACACGTATTAGATGTTTGCCTTTCTTGCAACAGCCGTAAACTTTTTGTTTCACATTTGCAGTTGCAATACTGTAACGAGGTGGCTTCAGAACTGAAATCAAGGGGCATTCGTGCTGAGGTATGTCATGGCGAGCGTCTACCAAAGCTAATACGGAATGCCGAAATGCAGAAGGTGCCTCTCATGGCGGTCGTTGGTCCTAAAGAAGTTCAAGCCAAGACCCTGACTATCAGGTCCAGGCATAATGTGGAGATTGGTACTATGGCTGTGGATGAATTCGTTAGCAGAATCCAACTTGCTGCTGTGAACAAATGTTCTTCATTATAAATACTTAAATATGCTAAAGAGCAGTTGATATTGTAGAGTATTTAGATCTTGTGTGCACATAAACGATACAGCACCTGTGCTCCAGAGGAAGTTAGCAACTGAGGTCTGCAACAGCAGATCCAACAATTTTGTGCATAATTGCCATCACCATATTTTGCAATGTCACAAATTCAGCGTTTTTCTTGTACATTACATGAAACACAACGCCTTGCTATGAGAACATTACATGACAATTGTAGATATTATGTGCAGGATGAATTTGCTATTTTGAAGCTAGACGACGTGACTTGCTTTGTACGATTTGCATTTTTTATCAATCATCCAAATTGGCTAGAAAATAATTGAGATCAGGGGCGGTTCTAGAGGGTAGTCCAGGTGGGCCTTGGACCACCATCGATTTTGGCCCATACAGATCCTCCTTCCCTATACAATGCCGGCTCACTTCACTCCACAAGTATAACCCACTAGCTATAGCGTTGACTTTAGTTGATTTACGATGTTATAAGATATTATTTTCATATTTGTATTATATTTTGAGAAAATTATATATATATATATATATATATATATATATATATATATATATATATATATATATGTTGAATTTGAGGCGTCGTGGAATTTTGGAGTGGGAAGTAGGGCCACCCAATAAAAAATTCCTAAAGCCGCCACTGATTGAGATGAGATGTTTATAAAAGAAGGAAGATATTTTAGACTGTATATTGATCATCTAAAAATTAAAAATAATTGAGGTAATACGGTTTCGTCAAAAAAAAAAGAAAAGTGGAGAGAGAGAAGGGAGACATTTTGAACCTTAGATTGATCATCTAAAGATTAAAAACAATTAAGATGATATGACTTCACGAGAGAGGAGAGAATAGCATTACCTACACTTTTAGTAGAGGATAATGCCTTTTTTTTCCTGTGGGGGCCCGGCTTTGTATTCACACCTGAGAATTAATTCTTTAGGAAATTATATTTAAATATAGCTAATGCAACCATATGCACAAAGTGGGATGCTCGTGACTAAGTAATTAGTCGGGATGCTCGTGGCTAAGTAAATAGACGGTTTAACGAGGTCTTGGGTGCAGATAGTTGTGGATCACGTAATATCCCACCCCATTAGTGTATTCGAGCGTGACCCATATACAGGTTCTAGATCAACCATGTATGAGCCAGTTCTTGTGTGATGTAGTCTCATGTCCAGAATTTAGATAGGTTAGAGTCATCAAATAAATCCATGTGTTCTAAATACAGTACCTTCCGATTAGCTTTTTTTACACCAAACGAGTTTGAAAATGCCATTGAGGTGTTATGTATGTATGTAAGTGTGTATATATATATTGCTCCTTAAGGTTATGTTCTTTTCATCTTATTTACTATATTGTTAAAACGAATTATTTATTTTACGCTTTGAAAAACATGTTTTCTCAAAAAAATTCTACTATATTGTATAGGCCACTTGTTTTAAACTATTTGTTAAGTTTATTTCTTAAAATATTTATGTATCTCTATAATTAAATCGATAATCCGCGACAATAACCTACTCAATAATCTAAATCAAATTGAAAAGAGTTTGGCTACTTAAGATTTTGGAAACCAGGTTCGTGTAACACAGAAAATATATGTCCTAGGTTGTCTGAGGGCACCATTGACTGTCAGGTATTAGGCTCATGAGGCATGGGCCTCTTCTCCGATGCTTAATTATAACTATCTGAGGACTTTTTAAAATACTATCATATTGCTCGTGCGTTGTAATAAAATTTTAATTAAAGAAAATTATTATTTACCGATTATTATTATCATCTTTCGTATATATTATCTCTTAATTGCTACATATATTTGTTGCTGACATATGGACCCTTTAGCCCAGCTGTCCTTTTTCTTTTCACAAAAAGCAGAGAGTTGGCAGGGGTAGTTGACATGTAGGTTCTATAGATGTTATTTTTTCTTTTTTTAAAAAGTAGTGAGTTAGTGGTAAGGGTGGCGGCAGATTCATCACTCACCACCATCACTATTTTCTTTTAAAGAAGTACAGGAACCTATGGTGGAATTGAGACACGAGTCTCTTTTAAGTAGTTGAGCACATGCTTTAGTTGTGAAACCCTTCAAAATAAAAGGATTTTAAGGCAACCTGGGTTTCCATTGAAGCTTGATTTCAAATGTTCTTGTTTTCTTAAGTTGTTGAGTGGGTATTTAGTATGTAAATACCCACTCTCGCTCTATAACAATCAAGCTGAGGAAACTAAATAAAAACTTATGGTTTCATTTGAGTTCTCAAGCTGTTGCCCATGGATTGATAGTTAAATCCATTGGTTCTACTGTCATTATTCATGTCCTACTAGCTACATTCTCAATATTGAACCAAAGCTACATTACAATATAGGATGTAACATAAACCTAACCAAGCAACTAAAGGAACCGTTTAGATGAGTAAGGGGCTAAGGCTGCGTTCTAAACAGCTTATAGACTTGGCTACTCCCTCAGTTTCCGTTAGCACGTTTTTTAAACCGCTAAACAGTATGTTTCGTGTGAAAACTTTCTATATAGAAGTTGTTTTAAAAAATAAAATAAATCTAATTTTTAAGTTTGTAATAATTAAAACTTAATTAATCATGCACTAATAACTTATCTCGTTTTACGTGCCGGAATAAGCTAAGCTCCTTCAGCCCTTCCGAACAAAGCGCCTAAGGCACCGTTCTTTTCAGCTTATAGCTACTAGCTACTAAAAGGTGCAATTTTTGAAAAAACTTTCTATATAAAAGTTTATTAAAGAATTGAAATAAATCTTTTTTATATTTGTTATAGCTAATACTCAATTAATTAGGTGCTAATTATGACGCTTGTCCGATAAAAAAGTTGGCTACTCGGCTGAAAAGCCATAGCAGCGAACGTTGTCTAATGCATGTAATATCCAATGAGAAAATTTAAACGATACAGTTTGCACTTTTTTAAAGGCTCCTTTGGAATGTAATACGCAGGAATAGAAAAAACATATGAATAGAATGTCATGCACAATAGAATCCTACAGGATTGCAAAACACACAAATATTAGAAGTAGTGCCTTTAGATAGTTCATAGAAAATAACACACATAAATTTTGAAGTAATCAGAGAGAGTGTAGAGAGACACAGAGTAAGTATATTGAGTTAGTATCTCATGTTTGTTTTCCAATGGAATGATGGCATAGGAAGCCGGTCCATAGGATTTTGCAAATTGTATTCCTTTGTCCTAAATGACCTCATAGGAAATATTTTCCAAGAAATGAAACCCTCCAAATTTTATTCAATCCAAAGGAGCCCTTAATTTTTACCCGGAGTTATCAATTGCACTAGTATAATATATCCCTTCCACAATGGATACTTATCTCATAATAAAGAAATAACAACAAAAAACAGTCAAGTTAGTGTGTATTGAACTACCCGCGTCGGTCCTCCTCCACTCCCGAGTTCCCAATCTCCCTCGCTCCCTTTGGATCTCTTCGCCCCGACACCGCCGTGCCCCGCCGCCGTTATCCACCTCCCTGACCGCCGCCACGGCGAGCACCCCTCGAACACCGCCTCCCCTCTTCCCTGTCTCCTTTGGTCCGACTGCGCGGCCTCCACATATGTTGCCGTCGTTCTCCTCCACGCCCGTCAACCAGTTGGAGACGGAGTGAAACACCCTGATTTTTGCTCCTATCAAAAACCTATTTTCCGTAAAAATTTAAATTCAAAATTTGAAGTTCTTTCGATTGTCGTTTGAATAGGCCAAAGAGATCTCAATCCATCCAAGCTGTACCGAGCTGGCCGGCCGCGCACGCACGCCACGTGCTCGGAGAAATGCCGAGCTGGGCTGTGCAACGCGACTGAGCCCCGTCGCACCCTCGCTCCACGCCACGCCGCTGTACCGCCGCTGATGCCCCACACCTTGTGCCCCTTGCCCTACCCCCACACCGATGATGACAGCCGCGAATCCCGCCGGCCGCTGTCCCCACCCTCCTCGGCCGCTCTGCCTCCCCCACGCCGGTGACGTCCGCCACAGTCCACAGACCCCGCCGACCACCGTTCCACGTCGCGCCGCCCCTGGGACCGCCGAATCGACAGCGCCGCTCCTCACGGATCGATGGGCGGTCAGTGCTCTACCAACCTCCCGGCGTCCCCTTTTGTCCGCCGGATCGACGCCTCCTCGACTCCCTCTTTTCCCTCCGCCTCAGAGCTCTCCGCCACCCCCGGACCGACGCTGACGCCGCCATCGCCACCCCCTTGGACCGCCGGGTAGACGACCTCCCCGCCGCCCGCCAGCCGCGGCTATAAAAGGGCCGAGGCAACCCCGGCCGCCCTCCTCCCCCTCTTGCCTCTGCCGCTCCTAATGCCCATCGATTTCCCTCGTCACGCCACCATCCGTCGAGCGAGCTGCCGCCAGCTCCGCCTCACCCTCCGGCCTCCGGCCACCGCCCCCCAACATGCCGCCACCCTACCGCGCTCCGCCTTCCCTCGGCCGCGCTGTGGGAAGAAGGGAGAAGAACGAACGAGTGAGAAAGAAGAAAGGAGGAAGAAGAGGAGCCGGTCGCCGTCGATGACATGTGGGCCCCACGGTCCCACCGTCTCGAATGGCCACCGACACTGACAAATGGACCGGCCGGTCCCGCCTCCTCAACCTCGCGCTCTCACTGATAGGTGAGCCCTCACGGTCCCACCCCTCCTTGTATTTAACTCCCTCTGCCCCTGACATGCCGGCCCCACCTCTCCTCGGCCCACTGCAACGGCCCATGTCGTTCCGGGGCGCTGGCTTGGTGGGCCGCCTCGCCGGCCTGGCTGCGCCGGTCCACCACCCTCCCTCGCCCGTGCCTCAGTGGACTCGGTCCACTGTGGACTCAAGGCACTGTCTCGCTGACAAGTGGGGCCCACTTGTCAGCCTGAGAGAAATATTCTCACGAGATATTCTCCTTTATTTTTTAAATCATATTTTGATTTACAGAAATTCATATAAACTTCAAAAATTCGTATCTCCCAAACCATAACTCCGTATGACTCCGTGTAACTTCCAAAATTTTTTTAAAAATGAGATCTATCTAATGGCACTATTATTTCTCAGTGTTGTATTCACCTTTTTGGCTCTTTTATTGATTTTACTCCTTTTTGCGCGTAGTTTCTGAGTTCGAGGAGGATCCAGGCGTCGCACACAAGGAGGAAGAACCCCTGCAGGAACAAGGCAAGTCACTTTTGACCATGTTGCCCCTATATTTGTGAATTATGTTGTTTGCAAATATGCATTGCTTAGGATTACACGATAACATGTTCGGTCTCGGATTGCAAGCGCAATCGATGGACCTACCTAGTAGTCGTACTTATTCTCATAGGACTTTGTTTTCCCTACCCTTGATAGCCCCACATATTATACGCCGGTGTCGTGTCCATTTGGACGTGCACACCGAGGTAGTTTGGGTTAGTCGCTACGTTAAGATACTGTATGGGAAAACTATGGACTTATCTATCCAGCATTTTGAAACCCCAATACTTTGTGAAATAAAGGCTACTGAGAAAACCTGATAATATGTAGGTTTTGCTTTAATGGTTTGGCTATGTATTATCGATAAGGACCGTTTTCCTTTGGGAATTCTATTCAAACATACTACAGTGAGACGACACGAGTATTGTGGGATACTCCTGGATGAGTACTTAGTTAGTTCATGTTTATCTTGTATGCTAGTAGTTGTGGGATGCCAGAATGTAGGTGATGGAGACGTGTGCTTATGGACTTAAGTAGTTTCATGGCCTTTATAGTCTGTTAATGGTAGAAGTAGGAGACATTAGCGGCATCCCTGAGTATATGAAAGCTTGGATTTGTCTGATACTCGGTTGTGAAGACTTTACCCAACTATGTGGCATGAGATTTTCATGGATTAGCTTTAGAAAGGCCTTGTCATGAACTTCTAATGCCGACGGGTAATCGGTGTCAGATTTGTATCATGTGGGTAAAGCATGCAACCTCTGCAGAGTTTAACTAAACTGTTCGAACAGCCGTGCCCACGGTTAAGGGCGAATATGAGGTGATTCTCATAACATAGTTTATTTTTTGACGATGCTTGTGAAAAGTGGTTTGTGGAATGGGAATTGTTGCTAGAGTCTGCCTGTGTGGCAAACGGAAGACCTAAGTAATTGGGAACAGGTCTGTGTGACCTGGGGTGTCTTGTGGCACCATAGAGATAGGAGCTGAGATAGCTCATTATTTGACTATTGAACTGAGATAGCTTGTTGGGCTGAGACAGCTCAATGGACTATGACGGCTCGCCTAGAAGTGGTGATTAAAGATAGGAGGAAATGGTTAAAGAAAGAGAAAAGAAAATAATGGAGGAAAAGAGGAGAAAATGAAAGAAGTGACAATCTGATTCACTAATCACCATGACAAGTTGTTGCAAAGCAACTTGTAGAATGGAATGAGATGTGAGCCTCGTTTTGATAATTAAAACCTGACTCACTAGTGTTTTTGCAAACAAATCTCTTAAAAGGATGCTTTCGCAAATAAACCCATAGCCTCCCTTGTTTAGCCAAACATGTCACTTTTCTCCTGGCTTGCTGTGTACAAAAGTACTCACCCTTGCTTCTATATAAATATACTTGGGTTTGAAGGTGAAGAAGACGACGACCTAACTGCTAAGGAGTACCTCCAGGAGCAAGCGAATTATGAAGATTTTTAGGGTTTCGGGCCTAGCCCCAACCATGCTTGTAAAATAAGTTAGATGCTTAGTCACTCAGTCTAGCGCTTAGTCGCTTAGTTACCTTCCGCTATTAGCTTCTGCTCCTCTGTTGTTGCTTTCTGTTGCTATCTTTTGTTGTAATGTGGTGTTGTCCATGTGGGGTCTGTCTGTGATGGCAACTCTTGTAAGAACTATCCCAGCGTTCTAATAAAGTTATATACTTTGATCCACTATTGTTCTGTGTGTACCAGTTTATGTATCCTGGGACTAGTACTAGAATCACAGGTACATATGTGAGGCTCCGAGCCGAGCCGTCTTGTTTGTTCAAGCGGTGAGGTTCGAGGCGTTACAAGGTGGTACCAGAGCATAGGTTGGCCCTAGGAACGACCCTTCTCTCCTAAGGATGATCTTAAGGACTGTATGTTGAATTACAAAAAGTATTTGCAAAACGATATTCTACTTCTTCACCCTCTCTTACCAAAGGAATTGTCAACCCTTTTCCCCTACTCAAAATATGTAAAAGATAGCCACATACCCCTCTCCCCTTTCCAAGATAAATACTACCCTTCTAAAGCTCGACGAAAGTAGTGTATGTGGGGGTTATGTATTGATAGCCTGTCTCTTGCCGATGTGCGTCCAATCATGTTTAGTAGCCTTGTGACTTGGCCACATCCCTTGCCCTATACTTTCAGATTTGCAAAAATGTTTTTCCAGTGCCTTGCCTCACCCCGCTGCTTCTACAAACAGATGGTGGGACATCACCGACACAACATTCATGCTCTAGCTCACTATAGAGGTGATGGCCAAGCTCAAACTGCCAACAATGTAGTCCAACCAGCTGGAGATCAAGAAGTTGAGTAGGCTGATGACCAAGTGTCAGGCAACGGTCAGGCCGCAACCCAAGGCGCCAACGCCACTAAAACCGTTGCCCAAGGAGGATTACCCCTACCCCCTCAGCTCCAAACAGATCCCCATCACCTTACGGCCATCCAGACTTAGATTCTGCAAGACATAGCCTAGAACTTAGCTGCTTTACAGCTCCAATACCACCAAGCTCCACATCCAAATGATTGATCCTTATGGTGGACATAGAATTTTATAATTGGAGGTTCGATAAACTAGTTAGTTTATAACATAATAGAATATCTTATTATTATTGAATACTATAAAAATTATTTCAATATTTTTATTTAATTCTATTGCATTATTTCTAAATAGATAGAAACTAACAATATATCTTTTTTATTATTATTTACTATCTCCGTTTCATACTATAAGTCATTTTAGTTTTTTCCTAAATTAAAATTCTCTAACTTTAACCGTGTTTATAAAAAAAACACACCCAACACCTACAAAATCAAATTAGTTTGATTAAATCCATCATAAAATGTCTTGACAATGTATTTATTAGTTACTATAGATATTTGTTGGCGCTAGAGCTCCCTAGTGCATTTTTCTATAAAATCTAAATACTAGTTAAGTAACGTGGATGCAAACAATATTATTAATATGTATAATAATTACTGCTAACTCACATAAAAATCATAAATAATATATACAATAGAGCATGGTACACGAGGTAACTGCTAGTGTTTAGGTGCAATATTTAGTGGCTAGAGCTAGCAACATCATTATCAAAAATAATGAAGAATGAGAAAACAAGAAACATAAGAATATGGTGACAAATGTTTAGTTTCACACCACATTGTTGTAAAGAATAATTTTGTGTTAAAAATTCTGAAATTTCAATAATGTTAGTAAATTATTGATAAATGAGAGTATATCGTATAATAGTTATGAGCAACTTCTCTCATGTGTGTGATTGGTGACTAACCTCCTCTTTCTTTTATTTTTCTTAAAATCCTCTTAGCACGTTCAGCTGATAAACATCTCGATTTGAATAAAAAAGAAATGATTTAAATAGATTATTTTTATACTAGTTCACTTATATGCCAATATTATCGGGACAAGTTATAATTATGGTGCCATAATTTAAGAAAACAGTCAAACCTTATATTATAAATTCCATATCTTACACTTTAAATTCCATATATTTATACTATAATTTTTAAATCTTAAAATATAATTTTCAGTGCCACTGTATAGGAGAACTGTCACACCATAAAAATTCCCCAATTAAATAAATCATGTGAAAAAGGAATTTTAGACATTATTTTAAAAGCCCCAAGGAGTGAAACCATAAAAATCAGAGAAAATCTTCAACAAAATTTGGCCTGGATTAAATTTTATAAAACAGTTTGTTTAATCCTTTAGCTCCTAGAATTTTCTGGGAATTAATTGAGCAAGGGAAGTATTTTTAACAATTGGAATAAGCATTTCAGCATTTAAACAAAAGAAAAACCTTTAAAAACTCTCTCCCTGTTCTTAGACGGAATCTGGCCCATCACTGTGCTCCCCTTCCTCTCTCGCGCGCGCTATGCGGCCCACGGCCTAAGGCCACCCGCGCCTCCCCTCTCTCGCTGACAGGTGGTCAGGGTCGTCTCTGACCTCGGGTCGGAGAACTCCTATGCAAACCCGACGCCGCCGCCGCAAGTCTCGCCCCAATCCGCTCGATCCAGTCCTCAAGTTAGTTGAGGGGTT
This sequence comes from Oryza meyeriana var. granulata, assembly GCA_003991445.1. NCBI lineage: Eukaryota > Viridiplantae > Streptophyta > Magnoliopsida > Poales > Poaceae > Oryza > Oryza meyeriana. Next base: position 192,938 of record RYFJ01002479.1, read on the forward strand.
TTGATCCCCTCAACCTCCTTGTCCTTTTTCCCCTAAGAATCACAGCCGAGAATAGACAGCATTGACTCCGATTTGAGCTCGTAAAGCTTCAGGACTCCGAGAGAAGACCTAATCCACTGTCGTGACCGAACCCAAGCTGATCTCTCCTCCCCTCCGCTATAAATAGCATCCCCAGGCCTCCCTCTATCCCCTTTCGACGTCAATCAAGCTCGCTCTAGCCCCGGTTGCCCTAGCGTTGCACTAATCCAATCCGCCGCCGCCGCATTCCAGCCGAGCTCCGTTGCCGCATTAGCCACAGCCGGAGATCACCGTCGCCTCTGTTGGAACCGCCGGACAGCAAGGAAGCTTGGCTGCCACCTCCCAGCCGCCGGAGGCCGCCGGAACAGCGTCGCCGCCGAGGACCCAAGCCTCTCCGCCGCTAGAAGCTCGCCGTCAGTCACTCTTGTCACCGTTCATTGTCGTTTGCCCTCGGTAAGGATCGCCACACTTCCCTCTATCCCTCTCTGCCCTCGCTGTGCTCCACCGTGCCGCCGATCACCGTCGACCATTGGGTCCCGAGCCGCCGCCGTCGCCGCCGATGTGGACGCTAGCTCGAAGCCAGCTCAACGCCGTGGGCCTGTCCCGATCGGGTTTGATCCGAGCCGTCGGATCGCCTCGATTAAGTCACGGTCGTCCGATTCATCTTTGATTAGATCTCAACCATCCAAATCCGTCGTAACCCCGAGATCTAATCTGGACCGTCCGATCTTCCTCCGATCTAATCTGGGCCGTTGGATCCTTGTGGACCCCTTGGTGGACTCGGTCTACCGTGAACCCAAGCCCTCTTCTCTCTTATCTGTGGGCCCCATGTGTCAGCTGCCCCTATCCAGTGCTGATGCCATAATCCCTTTTTCTAGAATTAAAACAAATGCTAAATGACGCAATAAACCAGTTTAATCTTTTTGAATAGGCTTTAAAAGGATTGAAACTTCTAAAATTCATAACTAATTCATGCGAACTCCTTTGGGGTGATTCAACTTGTATAATTCTTTAAAAATAAAGATCTATCCATTAAAAAATAATATTATATTGTTGATGTGTGCTTATGTACTGTTTTTCTCGTTTTTGTTTATTGACTTTAGCCGCCGACATTCCGGAAGAGTCAAGGTTTTACGAGGAGAATTCCGAAGCGTTCGCAGAGCAACAAGGCAAGTCACACTGATCCTTAACACCTTTGAGCATATTGTACCTATGTTTTAAGCTATGTTTTTCCTTCAACTATGTATTTATTTTACAATGTCATCGGGAGGGAGAAACCCTGATCTTTGCTTATAGGCTTATTGCTTTGATTACCTGTCGTTGTACCTATAGAAATAATGTGACTAGCTAGCTTTAATTATTGGTTATCTAGAATAATTCTAGGACCTTGCTTAGCCATGCCTAGAAATTATACTATAAGTTATGGGCTATCACTTAAACATTGATTGCATTATCGGATTCACATGAAATGATGATTCAGTCCATGACTATGGTCATGAGAGGTTAATTTAATGGGCCACTAAAACTTGACTAAATGGTGGGTTGTGAGCACCGGGATCGTGGTTGATGTTGGTGGTGCTCATGACACTTAAAGACCGGTTTGTGAGCTATCTTTGCGAAGCAATACTCATACTAACCACAAGTTAGAATAGGTAATGGCGGGATTTGAAGTGTGCCGAGTTCAATAGGAGGCACCAGGGCTTGTGTCACGCCCAGAAATTCACTAGAATTTCCAAAGCTAATTTGTGCAATAAATCCTCGTCCAGGAATCAGCCGAGGTACACAAATTGACAATTTGATAAACATAACCAAAACGAAATAACGGTAAATACTTACAACAGAGGCACTTAGTCCTCACACAGAAGAAATCAGCAGCGGAACGGCAACTAGCGTAGCTTCAGCACCAAGCCACAGGCAGCTCAACTGGGGTATAAGCCAAACACCAACTTCTCCTCCACGCAAAGCTTCACTCTAAAGATTGCAATAATGCAAGACTGAGTACCACCCACCGTACTCAACAAACCACATTAGGGAATGCAATGTAATGCAACAGGATACCAAAGGAAAAAGGCATAATATGGCTTATTTTGCGTTAAAACAGGCATTTAAAACATTGCATTCAAAATCATTAAAAACAGTATAGTTCAATTATTAATCAGTATTGAATCAACCACTGAACAGCGCTCCAACGCGCAGTTCAGCCCAAACCAAAAACATCTCCAAACAGCTATCAATATTCCATCACTTATTTCCATTAATGAGTAGTGTGAGACTAATCACAGAAACATTGCTAGGCCGCTCATTAACCGCGAGCACGGCTATTCGAATGTTTTACTCCGGCCCGAGATGTAACAATTTACCCACAAAACCCCACCCCACAACACATTACTGTGCGCCTTAATACCACCACGGTACCTCGGAAAGGAATTGTGATAAGACCCTCCATGTAACCCGTACAACAAGGGAGCCACCCGCTGACCACCAGTTTCCGGCAGGAGCTGATCAGCCCCCAACAGGGGGAACGATCCAACGCCCAAAACATGGACTATTGACGCATGCATGGTGGTCTTATTGATCACAGCCACAACACACCATGGTGGACCCGTTGAACGTACACACATGGATCCTACCATTACAACATGCTGGCTTGTGGGTTAGCACGAGTATGCTTCGCAACAAGTTGTCCGCGAACCGGTCCTTAACTGTCATGAGCACCGCTAGCAACATTCCAACCTGGTGCTCACAACCCACCATCCATCAAGTTTTAGTTGACATAGTTAATTAATCAACCACGACTCACTGTCGTGAAAATATATAGCCATTAATCCATAATTAGTCATAAAGAGTCATTATTACCCACATAATGACACTATAGTTTCTAGGCATGGCTAAGCAAAATCCTAAATAATCTAGCCAGATAAATAATTAAACATCTAGCTAGTCAATATTATTACCCCGGGGTATCAAGGTGGAGGAATCAATATCGACATGGCCAATAATAGTCAAGGATCATAGGATAGTAAATAAATACCCATATAATGACATTCAAAAAGCATTTCATGCAATAACTTTAAAATAAAATACTTTCACAAATGGGATCAACATGCTCAAGGAGATTGTCGTGTGACTTGCCTTGCAATCGCAAAACGTCTTCAATTAATCTTCCGAACTCTTCCGCAGACTCTGCAGTCTTCCGAATCGACGATATACGTAACTACACGTAAAACAATAATAATCCTAAGAAACTCCAATAAACAAATAATCATAAAAATTACATAAACAAGTAAATTATGATTTAAATGAATTTAGGAAGAAACGGGTCGAATCGGAGTTCAGTGGAAAAGATACGGCTTTTAGAATATTGAATTCGAATAATTCCGAAAGAAATTGGAAAAGAACTATTCCTCAAACATTCACCGGGTCTTCGGATTAGAATAATATTTTTGGTTGGATACTGGAGTGAGGCACACAGTCATAGGCATGTCTCACGATAGACTAAGTCTATGGAACAAAGGGTGGATTGATGAGGTGGCTGATGTGGCGAAGAGGTTAGATAATAAGGGGATCCAATGAATGAGACCGCTCTCGGACAGAGAGCCAACAACTCGAAGTTGATTGGATAGCTTGAAGGACTGAGGGTTTCAACGGAGATCCGGGACTTGGTTTGACTTTGGGGAATCGGGCGATCGAGGTGCCACGGGATGAGGTTCGATGGCAACCGAAGCATACAGAGGTGATGAGGATGACAGACCGGGTACGGTGCAGCCGGGCCACGGCGACGGCATTTGGCAGCGGGAGTTGATGACCGACATAGGAGACACGGCTAGCGACGGCACCGCGTCCAGGAGAATGTGACAACGGCGGCGATGATGACACATGCGGCTGCGGAAGCCAGAACAGGATGGGCCGGGGATGCTCACCAGTGAGAGAAAACGAAGGCGACAAAGGCGACGATGGTGGCAGCACAAAGCACAGCAGGCCGGCAAGCTGGTACAGAGCAGCGCAGGCTCACAGGCGACGTGCAGCAAGGCACCGATGGCTAGCATGCAGAGGCGTAGCAGCAGCGGGGCAGGACGACTGGGTGACGATGGACAGCGATCTGGGAGGGGGGACAGGGCAACCACCAAGGGGAGACGGCGTCGGCCACGCGAGCAAGAGGGACACGCGTTGGCAGCGGCTTGGAGCTTCGAGCAGCGACGGTTCAAGCTTTGGAGAAACAGGAAAAGGACGGCGGAGATCAAAGACGATGACGGCGACAGCACGCAAACCGGCAGGGCACAGGGGTGGCGAGGGCAGCCAGGCAGCGGCTTGAAGCGCGGCGGCTGAACACAGGGACGGCGGGCTAAGCAACAGTGGCGCACGGGAGCAAACGGCGGCTTCCAGAGGCAGAGAGGAGAGGAGGCGGCGAGCATGCTTCGGCATACGGCTCACCGACGGTGGGGATCGAAGATGACGACGGCGGCGATGTCCAGACGACGACGAAGCCGAGGGGCGATGGCCCGATTGCTTGCGACGTGGGCAGAGACGAAGACGGCGACGGCAGGTTGGAGTTCACCAGCGGCGGGGATCGAAGACGACGACGACGGCGACAACAGGCAGAGGAGGAGGAGCGCTACGAGGATGCTCACCGTGAAGAGACGACGGCGACGACGGCTTGGGGCCTCCCAGCGACGGCCGGCGTCGGAGGACAGCGACGGTGGCAGATGAGAAACAGGGCGGCTCCGCAGGCGACGGCGCTAGAGCGGAAGAGGCAGCGGCTCCGGCGGAGGCAGCAGAGGCAGGCGGCGACGGCTGGGGAGCAGCGCAGGGCGCCAACGCGGCGGCAGTGTAGACGGCGCGCGGCACGACGGGGTGGCGGCGCTCTGCCTCGGGGCGGCGGCAGCCTGGCGGCGTGGAGAGGGGCAGAGCCGGCTAGGGCACAGGCTGGCGGCTGAGGCATATATAGGGGCGGCAGCGGGTTCGGCGGTGGCCGGCGGATTCGGCGGCGGCGGTTGCGGGAAGGAAGCGCAGAGGCGGCGCTGGGCCGGGCGGCGGTGGCGGCGCGTGCAGCGGGCCGGGGCTGGGCGGCCTGGGCCGAGAGGGAGGCAGGCGCCGAGGTCTGGGCCGAGGAGCTCGGCCAGGGGAGCTCGGGCTTCGGCCAGCCATGGCCTCCAGCGGCAGATGCAGAGAGAGAGAGAGAGCAAAAGAAGAAAGGAGGAGATAAACAGGGAGAAAAAAAAAGAAAGGGAAAGAAAGAAAGAAGGGGGAAAAAGGAAGGAAAAGGAGGAAAAAGGAAGGGGTTTTTGGAAAAAGTTTCAAAATTCAGAAAATTGGAATTTATGAATTCGAGGAATATTTCCGTATCAAAATTGTGGAAATATTCGAAATTTTGGAAATATTCCGGTACTCGGAATATATATACATACCTACATACATATATATATTGGAGAATCGGAGAACACTTGGAGGAGATTAGGAAACAGAATATACTCTGAGAGGTTCGGAAAACAGAGGGTATTTTGTCGGGGAATATTTGGGGAAACCGGATCCCAGAATAATACGGGAATCCGATAAAATTGGAAATTATTTTGCAGAGATCAATAGTTCGAATTATTCGAGCATAATTGAACTTCCCAAAATATGTGGATATTTTGGAGATGCGGAAAATTATAATATTTTCCCGCGAATTGACGAGAGTGTTTTATTGGGACTGGAATTTGGAGAAATCTCAGGCGATTGGAGATTTGGATTTATTTTGACAGAAAAGGGGTTTAAGGGAATATCTGGAATTTATCTCAAAGGGAAATATAGATATTTCGGATACAAAGGATCTCAGATTGGGAGTCCAAAAGAGTTCTAGGGTTTCAACAATGAATAAATCCGGTAACTCAGAATTTAGACTTTTAAGGTGACTTTAAGGTTCTGGGAACGACACAAAACCCTAGAGGAAAAGGGAGTCAGAGTTCACGATGAACGGGGAGACTTCAAAGGACTGAATCAGGAATGACTTCAAAGGACTAAATCAGGAACGACCCGAACAGGGGAAAGGAAAGGGAATTTATTTATATTTAATTACTTTACTTTAGTGATCTTTATAGCATTAAAATTAATTCTGTAGCTCCGAAAAATCCAAGAATATTTCAGAGAGTTTATTAAATCACGGGGAATTTACCAGAAGTAAATGCCACCACGAAACACGAAGAATTTAATATTGTAAATACTCAAATGCTTAAAATACTCCGACAAAACCCCTGGAATATAAAAGCATCCAAGTATTTATTTAAAGATTTAAACTTGGGATTTTTAATATTGAAAATTTCAAAATTTTATTCAAACTCTTTTCTCAAACAAAGATTTTCTAGTGTGTTCTTGTATTTCCATTTACCCGCGATAATTTTTAATTAAGAAGATTTTCAGGGCGTTACAGCTTGTTTGTGGCTAATATAAGTCCACACATGGCACTTGGTAAGTCCATGAGTTCGGGCGTCGAGCCGTCTTACGGGAAGGCACTTGATCACCCCTTTCGGAGACCGGAGGCTTGGCGGGAGGCTCTCCTATTGTGCAAGTTACATAGATAATCTTGTCACAACTCCTTTCCGAGGTATCATGGTGGTATTGAGGCGCACGGTGACGTGTTGTGGAGTTGTGTCCTGTGGGTAAATTGGTGCACCTCTGGCCAGAGTAAACTGTTCGAATAGCCGTGCCCACGGTTAATGGGCGGTCTAACAATATTTTTCATGATTAGTCCCACACTACTTTACATTAATAATGAATGATGGAATATGGTTAGCTCTAGGTTGGGAGTGGTTGGGTCTGTACCACTTTAGAGAGCGGTATAGTGTTGGTTAATATCGATTAATGATTACTTGCTTTATTACTTTCTTAAATGTTGTTTATGCAAATTGAGCCATATTATGCCATCCTTTGGATACCTGTGCACTTGTATATTTGTTGTGTGGTTTGCGAAGAATTTTATGTACTCACCTTGCAATCGACAATCATCATCAGAGGAGAACTTCAGTGATAAGGATTTCTTGGAGGATTGAGCGGGAGCCTGGTCAAGCGCTTGTGGATGGGAGTCGTCACGTCATCCGTAGTTTATTTCCATTGCTTAGATTTCTTTTATTTTGAGAGGTGCCATTCGTCTTTGAAATAAATACCTTCGATTATGTAAGATATTTACTTTGATATCAACTATGTTATTTGTGTGTCTCGGTTGAATCCTGAATGAGGATTTGCGCACAATAAATCACCCGAATTTTGAATAGAAATTCCGGGTGTGACAGAAACTAGGACAAAAATGGTTGATTGTCACATAACTGATTCTAAGAAAAAAAACAGTAGTTTGAATGAACATATAAGTAAATAAGATAAAAAATTACTCCCTCCGTTCTAAAATATAGGGAGTTTTAGAGCTGGGTATGGGTATTTAGTAAGTTGTTGAAATTAAATAGGAGAATGTTGTGGTTGATTAAGAAGAGAAAGTAGGTGAAAAACTTTTGTGGTAGAAGCTTATGATTGGTTGAAAAGAAAATGTAGCTGTAGAAGTTGTTATATTTTGCAATAAATTTGGAATACTAAAAGTTGTTATATTTTGAGACGGAGGAGTAATAAAAAAGAATTAGAGAACATACCAATATCTCAGATTCCCAGAAATCCAGTCTATTTGTGCCCAAGAAGAAAGAGAAAATTTCTTACGTGCCCTTGAGAATTTGCTCAATCCCTTCTATGCCCCTGAATTTTGTCTCATCCACTACATACCCTTGAGTTTTCATCTTAATCCCCTCTATACCCATTTCCGTTAGCTGACCGTCAGTTGACCATTAGAATTTTCTAAAATGACTATATTGCCCCTCTCTCGTACTTATATGTTATCTACTTAACAAAACTAATGTGAAAAAAATTAATTTATAAAAAATCAAATGGGGCAGAATCATTTAATACCAAATTTGAAGAACCAAAATGGTATGTTATTTGGTTGTAAATTTTGGTGACAATGTTGTACGAATTTCATCAAATTTGATTTAAAATTTATTTAAAATAATTTAAATATGGTTTTTCAAATTTATGATCAAATAATTCCATTCTTTTTGTTTTTTACAAATGAATCCTTTTTCACTGTATATTCGTTCAAAAAGTACCTTTCAAATTTAATGCAACATTTGATTTTTTTTAATTTCAATGAAATTACCTTTCAAAATTTTGAAATTCAAAACTATATATTCATTAATTTATCTTTTACCATTTTTTCATAACCCACGTGGAACATTTCTGAATTTTAGTAATATCAAAGGACAATAAATTTATTTAAAAAAACTAACGGTCAACTAACGGATATTTAAATGATCCAAATAAAAACCTAGGGACATACAAGAGATCAACTAAGTGTTGGGGACGCATAAAGATGTCCAAATGGGCCGTGCCCCGTCGGGCCGGCCCGGGCACGGTGCTACAGTAACCGTGCCTGGGCCGGCGGTGCGGCACGGCGGGCCGGCATGGCATGGCACGGGGCACGGGCCGGCACGGCCCGCCCAGAGGGCGGCGGTGGAGGCCGCGCCGCCGCGGCAGGCGTCTGCAGCCGGCGGAGGCTGAGGCAGGCGTCGGCGGCCGAGGCCGGGGAGGCACCCGGGCGTGGAGGCGGCGGCGGAGGCCGAGGCAGTAGCCGGGAGGAGGTGGGCGCGGGAGGAGGCGGGCGTTGGCCGGGAGGAGGCGACGGGAGGAGGCGGGCGCGCGAGGAGGCGGCGGGAGGACCCGGGCGTCGGGGAGGAGGCGGCGGAGCCGAGGAGGCCGGGAGGAGGTGGCGGGAGGAGGCGGAGGAGTCGAGGAGGCCGAGGCGGCGGGAGGAGGCGGAGGAGCCAAGGAGGCCGCGGGAGGCCGAGGCGGCGGGAGGAGGCGAAGGAGCCGAGGAGGCCGAGGCGGCGGGAGGCCGAGGAGGCCAGGAGGAAGCCGAGGAGGCAGAGGAGGAGGAGGCGGGAGGAGGCGGAGGAGCCGAGGAGAGGAGGCCGGGTGCGTGCGGGAGGAGGAGGCAGGTGACTGTTGCATTGACATCTGCCCGTTGCGACGCTGATGACCGTTTGCTACAGTGTTCGGCCGCGTTGGCCCAGTAAAAAATTGACACGTGTCCCAACGGTCTGAAATAACGGCTAGATTTTGAATCTAGCCGTTGCAGGACAAAAAAAATCCAAAAAAATATCAAAAGAATCCAAAAAATTGTGAAATTTTTTCCTATAAATAGGGGAACCCCCAGCCACATTTTTGCTCATCCAAACTCCCAATCTCCCTCTTGTGTTCTATTCTCTCTCTCTTTGCTCTATTTGCTCAAAATTTTTGATTTAGACAAAATTTTGTCTAAAATTCAAAAATTTCCTACATTCTCATAGGTAATAGCTGCAGCCTCTGGTGCTCCTGCAAGGTAAAAAAAATCCTAAATTTTCTTCTTTGTTCCTACTATTTTTTTAATACTAATTTTCTCTATTTATATTGTAGGATGGATCCGAACTACCCGACGTTCCAACTGAGCGACTTTGACCCAAGCTATCTGTCGATATCGCAAGGAGACGACTCCAGGTTGGCTCCTACACCGCAAGAACATTCGGAGGAAATAGATGCGGCTTCAGAAGGATCCGGAACTGTGAGCGGGAGCCTATCAACGGCAACCGGCTCAAAGAGATCAAGAACTTCCTCCGCCTGGCAACATTTTGATGAGATCAAGGAGATTGCCGTGGATGAAAGGGAGGTAACTTACGCGAAATATAAAATTTGTAAAACTAAACTCTCTGGAAAATCTTCTGGTGGAACAGGGCATTTAAGGCGGCATGCTGAGACATGTGCGAAGAAGCAAGGTTACCAGCTAAGACAGCAGCAACTGGTACTCAATCCGGATGGTACGGTACGTTCATGGGAGTATAATCCTCAGGTAGCACGAGATTCCCTTACCCGTTTAATTGCTAGACAGGATCTACCCCTAAACTTTGGTGAGTCTCCTGCATTTGAGACTTACATTAAAACTGCTCATAATCCTAGGTTTCAAGCTGTTAGTAGACAAACTACAACCCGAGACTTGGTGAATGTTTACAACCACGGCCAGGATAATATTAAACAATTATTTACTACTTGCACATTTTCTATTAGTATCATATCTGATATTTGGAGTGGTAGGGTTAAGGAAGACTATATTAGTGTAGTTGCTCATTATATTGATGATGAATGGGAACTATAAAAAAGAGTAATAGCTTTAAAATTAATTGATGTTTCACATAATGCAGAAAATATTGCTGAACGAATTTTTAGAGTTTGTGAGGATTTTGGCATCACAAATAAAATATTTACAGTAACTCTAGAGAATGCAGCTGCAAATGCAGAGCAATGGAAATTTTGTAGCCTTTATTCAATGTTTATGCTGAATCATTTCTTTTACATCAACGTTGTGCTTACCATGTTATTAATCTTATAGTTAAATCTGGTTTTAAAAGAGTAACTGTATATCTCGATTCTATCCGTGAAGCCATAACATGGCTGAATGGTTTTAATACTCGACTTGCGACCTTCAAGCGATTCTGCTTCGCTTCGGACAAGCGTCCACACAAGTTCCAAACGGATGCGGACCATCGGTGGAACTCGACTTATTTGATGTTGAGACATGTCTTGCCTTACAAAGATATACTAACTGTTTTCTTGTAGTTCAAGAATGTTGTTACCAGTGACGGGCAACCGCTACTAACAGAACAGTCTTGGCATGTTGTAGAAAGGTTTTATTACTTTCTTGAAATATTTTATGATGCAACTGTTACTTTGTCTGGTGTTTACTATCCAACTGCTAATTTATTTTTGCATAAAATTTTTGAGATTGCCACTTTATTAAAAGAATATGAAGATGACCAACTACTAGGGCTTGCAGTATTTCACATGAAACAAAAATATCTTAAATACTGGAGGGACATTCCATACTTATATGCTTTTGCATTTATTCTTGATCCTAGGGGTAAAATACGGGGGTTTCTAAATATTTTGAATCTTATTGGGGATGCAATAAATATTGATTACACTAACTACTATTCTGATTCTAAGACAAAATTGTATAAAGTATTTGGAAAGTATGAAAATAAGTTTCAGGGAGTTCGCGTGCAAAGAGCCCTACCCGTCTCTGTCCCAGGTAAGAAGAAATTGCAGTGGGGCCGAATTTGGGGTGGTTCCTCTTCTTATTCGAGCACCGGTGGTGGAAGTTCGGCCGCAGCAAGTCCTGCATACGGTTCGCTTGAAGCTCTTGAGCTGTCCACCTACTTGGACAACGACTCGATCAACCAGGAAGATCTCAACGTTCTTCAATGGTGGAATGATCACAAGACCTAATATCCCGTGCTCTCAAAGCTAGCATGGGATGTGTTCACGGTGCCTGTGTCTACGGTATCATCCGAATCGGCCTTCAGTCTTTGCGGAAGAATTATTGAGGAGAGAAGAAGAAATCTCCGCAGTGAGGTGGTAGAAATGCTACTTGCGGTTAAAGACTGGGAGCTAGCTAAGGAACGTGCCCAATACACCACGGAGAACCAAGATTTGGCTGAGCAGTTCGAAAATCTTTACCTACAGAATGAGAAACTAGAATAATCTTTTTTATTTTTGAGTATTGACCTTTAGCTGTACTCTTTTTTCTTTGTCATAGTTTTCTCAAAAGTGAGTTTTTACATGACAAAGTTTTTAATGAGGCAGCTGTGTAATATCAAAATCAATAATGGTCATTGCGCAATTTTCTCCTATATCTATGTAGAAATTAAATTACATAACTATATATGTTCTTCTATTTTGCTTGTTTAAAAAATATAAAAATTTCCTTCTTTAATATCATCAAAAAATACACTCATATTTTTTTACTCATCTCAGATAATATTTTTATATTTTTTCATATTTTTTACCACTCCTCTAATTTTTTAAAATTTTTTAAGTCTTTTTTTTTCTTTTTTACTCATCTCTCAGTCACTCTCACTTGACTCAGTCGGGAGTCAGCGCAGGCGGGGAGGCGGCGGAGGACGGCCTCGGGGGGCGGCGCGCAGGCGGGGAGGCGGCGGCGGAGGGCGGCGGCAGGCAGGTGGAGGCCAGGGAGGCGCACGCGGGAGGCGGCGATGGAGGGGGCGGAGAAGGCCGAGGCGGCGGGACGAGGCGGAGGAGCCGAGGAGGCCGGGAGGAGGCCAAGGCGTCAGGAGGAGGCGGAGGAGCCGAGGAGGCCAGGAGGAGGCCAAGGCGGCGGCAGGCGACGGAGGCTAGGGACGCCGAACGCGCGGCGGCAAGCGTCAGCGGACTAAGCCGGCCCGGGCACGGTGGACCGCCGACGAGCTGTGCCGGCACAGCACGGCCCACAACCTCGGCGTGTCATGCCTGGGCCGGAGGAGACACGCGGGCCGGAGAAAGACACGTGGGCTGACATGGCACGGCACCGGAGAAAGACACGTGGGCTGACATGGCACGGCCCGCTACAGAAACCGTGCCTACACGGATCGTGCCATAGCGGGTTTTGTCCACCTATTGGGACGCAGAAAGGATCAGTCAAATTTTAGGGGCACGCTGGGAATTGAGTTCAGGAGAAAAGAAGAGAAAATCACTGTGGCTCGAGTATATTTCCCCGTCCCTTCGGCGTCTCGTCTCCTCCCGGGTTCGCCCGCCGCCTGCGCCGATCTCCCGCAAGCAGAGGCGCCGTCGTCCTGCTGCTTGCGCTGCATCCTCACCGGTAAGCATCTATCCATCCATCCATTACGCAGCCACATCCTCTTTCTCATCTCTCTCTATCCACGCACTTTTTTCTGGAATTTGCATTTAGCCCTAGGTTCTCTTCTAGATCTGGAAGTTTTTCCTCTTAATTTGCCTTATTTGTTCCCAAAAAGTTTGCGGTTCAACTGAACCCCCATGTCCCACGTTAGATCCGCCCCTGGCTAGAGCTGAAGTGAAGCGTATCTGAATATTCTTGGCTCTTTGGACTTGCTGATTGTCCAAAGCTGTCTGGGTATAGACTGTCCAAAAATTCAGCGGCAAGGATCCGGGAGCGACCTACCCCAAAGCGGGGAGATCGCTCCTTTTCCTGTGACAAGGAGGGTAAACTCTTGTTCAATCATGATGGAAGCGGACATGGAAAACGGAAGGTTGTATCCGGAGAGACCCAGAACTTTCTCTACTGTACGAAGTAAATCATCTTTGCCTCCGGTATGAATTTCTCCATCTTTTACATAGATTTAAGTTCTTGAAAATTACTAGGAAGAGTATGTATTTAGCTTTCATTCATTGTGTTTATATGTTGTACTAGTGCAACGGTACATATATATTTTGACGTGTGCGCCATTTCTAGTGTGCACATATTTTTCTTGCAACTATCAAAATATATGGCAAAGATTCAAAGATCAACGTAGCACTACGGAATGCTGCATTGCGAATTTTCCATCATCCTTCCTCTGTTTTACGCACACTTGTACTCTTCGCTCTTTAGAGCTTTTCACTATTGAAGAACATATAATCTCTGGTAACCAAAGATAATTATCTCTGCTCATACTTGATTAATATGTTTATTGGCTCAATTATCCAACATTTATAACACTGCTTTGCATAGTTTTGCTTAAAGTTGTTACGAGGTTTGAAAAAAATCCGAACTACAAGCACTTTAGTTCGCACAGGTTCATTTGTTTGATTCTAGACGTTTTAATTTAGATGTTCATAATATATGTTATGAAATTTTCAAGCTACATCTGTTTGTTATATGAAAATATTTTCCCAAGTTGCAAATATCAACATAAAAATGTTTTTGTTTACTCATCTATCAGTAGAGTTATTTAACATGGCATCAACAACAGTTAAGCTATTCTTTTGCATATCCTTCAGTCTCTATTTTGGTTACTGCAGATCTTCCGTGTATTGATGAGGATAAATCCCCGCGCTTTCATTGTTCTTCTTCTTTTGGCCTTCAGTGGTGTGCTCTATGTAGGAGCCAGTACATCACCAATTGTGCTCTTTGTGTTCTGCATATGTACTTTAAGTTTATTCTTCTCTCTCTACCTCACAAAGTGGGTTCTTGCCAAAGATGAAGGGCCACCAGAAATGTCCGAGGTATTAAAATTTCATCTGTTCTGTGATGACGTACTGATGCGTCATATTTTCTATATGCTCACTGCAATATACCGTTTTTCTTTGATTCTGTAACTTTCTATTTCGTTGTATGCAAATGCTATATACCGTTGGTGTTATGCATCTTTTGCTTTATGCAATTAACACTTCCACCTAGGAGACTAGAAATGTGCCTTTTTTTTGTCCTGCAGCTTTGCATCTATATGGTCTAAATGTTTGGTTATATTTTGATATTTCACAAGGGATGCTAGATTTTGGACATGATTTTCTTTTATATTTTTGATTTGATGCCAAAGATCCATCATAAGGCCATCCCTGTTTGTGCTGGAGTGGGTTGTAGGATGGTGTTTAGCTGGTGGATTATGTTTGGATGTTGCTTAGTACAATACAAATGAGACTTATGCCACATCATTGTATGGCATCTTATCACTTATCAGACAGAACACAATTTACCCATTCACTAGTTTCTGGAGATTACTATAGAAGAGTTAATGCTGGCAACCAACTAAACAAACCAGCTTTCTCCCATATATAGAATGTAAGGAAATCTGGGTGTATTTATTTGGCATGTAGTTATTAGGCATCTATGTGGCCCCTTAATGCATGCAATTTTCCTATAGAGAAGTTGAACATTGGCTCTATGTTAGAGCAATTTTTATTCATACCACAAGAGCTTGGGCAGTACGAAAAAATACAGCAAAGATCAGGGTATCAATTAACTAGCCAAACACTTGTGGTATAAGAGTGCGTATCTAACATGTTCCTGGTTCTGCTGTGCACTGGCTTTATGATATTTAGTTTGTTGGCATGCATGATGCAACACAGGTACAACGCTACACTATTTCTTGTTCACCTGTTGATGTTGTTAGCTAGAGAATTACAGTTATATAAATAATTTCTTTTGGACCAGTGAACTGAATCTGGATATCATGTCAATATATCATATCCTACATCCATCTTGCCCCTTTTCAAGGTTCCAGTTTCCTATATATTATTCATACATAATACTGTTCTTGAGAGTTGTACTTAGTATATTGACTTCTTTACCTGTCAGATTTATGCTGTATTTTTTATTTGGTGCCTTCTTGATGTTCAGATATCTGATGCCATAAGAGATGGTGCTGAAGGATTTTTTAGGACACAGTATGGAACTATTTCTAAAATGGCTTGTATCCTGGCACTTGTCATTCTTGGCATCTATCTCTTTCGAACCACCACCCCACAGCAGGAGGCATCTGGTGTTGGAAGGTGATTTCCCATTCTTATGCTGAAATCTTATCTGTGCCCATCCTTCAACATCTCATGAATATCATGGTTACATAGGACAACATCAGCATATATTACGGTTGCTTCCTTTCTCCTTGGAGCTTTATGTTCTGGAATAGCTGGTTTTGTTGGGATGTGGGTTTCCGTACGTGCGAATGTTAGAGTTTCAAGTGCTGCCCGGCGGTCTGCGAGAGAAGCACTGCAGGTTTTGCTTTGTAGTCTTGATAACATTTCATGTGTTTGTCCCTCCACAATAGAATTTCAAATCGTGACTAACTTCTCTAAACAGATTGCTGTCCGCGCTGGTGGTTTCTCAGCCATTGTGGTTGTTGGTATGGCTGTATTTGGTGTGGCAATACTGTATGCAACATTCTATGTTTGGCTTGGAGTAGATTCACCTGGTTCAATGAAGGTTACAGATCGTAAGTTTCTCTTAATTGAACCTGTCTTTTTCAAAACATGTTCTGCTTAAGAGAAGTACTTTGTCCATTCTTAGACTACGCATACTCGATTTGGGCTTGAAGATCGAGGAGCAATTCAAATCCACAATGCGTGTACAGAATGCTGAGCCAAACCTCTGATATTAATTGCAATATGCCTACATTCCAAGAACCCATGAATGCAGTAGCTATCTGATACCAATTGCTTTGGAAGTTGGAAAATTTATTTGCCATTCAATTAACGGTTTAGTAGCTGCAACTAGGGAAATCATAGAAACAGAAATACGGTTACTTTGAAAGAGTGTGCAACCTATAATTATGAACAACCATGAGAAAAAACTGGTAGCTGATAAAGATGAACAGAGGGACTGAGGGAGTACTGTTTTGTTTCTTTTAACTTTTGCATCTGGTCTGTTAGGGCTATCTTCTGAAACAGCTGTTTCAGTGTGTCAAAATTGATCCTTGGTCCTGGAGAAGCTATCCATGGCAGTGACAGGTTGGGCTGGGTCCAAATGTCAGTGACACGAAGCTCATTACTATTTTAAAAATCCAACCACAGTTTCTAAAACATCAAATAAAAAGTGGGAGTAATTATTTAAGTTGAAGGACCACAATGGGACTAACAGAAAGTGGAGGAAAAAAACAGCTTATTCAAAAAGCTAAGGTCCTCTTCTCTCTTAAAAAAAATATAAGCGTGGTCGGTTGTCGATAACAGGTGAAAGTTAGGACCCTGGCCAAAGTTATGCTTTTCCAGGTTGATAACATTAACTGATCAACCAGTGATGTGCTTATGGTTGTTAATTTGCAATTAGTTCTTTTATTAAAATGGAATATTTCTACTGTTAATTTCACTTGTTTTTCATGTAGTGCCTCTTCTCCTTGTGGGATATGGTTTTGGTGCATCTTTTGTTGCCCTTTTTGCACAGTTGGGTGGTGGAATATACACCAAAGCTGCTGATGTCGGAGCTGATCTTGTCGGAAAGGTTGAGCAGGGAATACCAGAAGATGATCCTCGTAATCCTGCTGTCATTGCTGACTTGGTATTGATACTTCTCTTGAAGCCTGTTGTACTTTTTATTATTTTCTATCATAAACGTATGATATTTTTGCTGATTGGATATGCCTAGACATAAGTTGCGTTTCCAGTGTTCATATTTTTCTTAAGTTCTATCAAGGATAATGTTTCTTTGTAATTTCAATTCATTCCGTAACTCAAAAAAAAAAAATCCAGAGGTGATGGACTAGCATTGTTTCCCAAGGCTGGGTAGGATTCTTCATAGAATATATATTGATTGAATATTTATTATTCAGAACTAATTATCTGGTTATAGTTAGCCTATATTTTAACTGTTACTTATATATGCTTTCATCCTCAGTAAAAATATTTAAGTTGGTGATGGTAATGATAAGTTCTACATCCTTATCCCTCCTACTACCTCCCCTCACAACTTACAGATGCATCTAGAAAAATCGCTCTTGTATAATTATTATCCTATTATGCTCTGTAACACACGGGTACACCAGTAATATACTAAAAGAGGGCTACTCAGGTTGGTGACAATGTTGGAGATTGTGCCGCAAGAGGAGCTGACCTTTTTGAGAGCATAGCAGCTGAAATTATCAGCGCAATGATACTCGGGGGATCAATGGCGCAACGCTGCAAAATTGAAGGCAAGTCTCTTTTGCTTATCACGCAACATCACTGATAAGAATGTCAAATTGTCCAGTGACAATTCTTGTGCGTTTCTCCTAAGAACACTGAAGAGTCAGCTGTCAAGTGGTATTGTTAATATGAGTATAGCTATGTAATAAAATGATCTTTCAGTGAATCTTTATGCATGGGCAGTGCCTGGTTTTGAATAAAATTGAGAATCACCTTTTCTTGTCATAACATTTTTTTTGTAATATTACTAGTTTATAATCAGCATTCTTTACTAATGCAGATCCCTCAGGCTTTATATTGTTTCCTCTTGTTGTCCATTCATTTGATCTGGTGATCTCATCAGTTGGAATACTCTCAATTCGGGGAACACGTGACTCTGGATTAATATCACCTATTGAAGATCCGATGGCAATTATGCAGAAAGGATATTCTATCACTATACTGCTTGCTGTTCTTACCTTTGGAGTGGTAAATCTAGTTATTTTGGTGATTTGTTTACTGTTTGTTCCTATTGAGTTAGTGTGCAGTAAAAGTTCTAGTGAAATACTTCATTTGTTTCCATGTGCTGGACGTAGATACTCTTTAGGGTCAGAATGTGCAAAATGGGTCTAGCATGGTTTGTGCAATTTCTTTCGTGCACTATTCTTGTCGGCATGTCTTTAAATATCATTTTTGAATGCACTATGAAAGGTTGAATTATCTTTCTATTGCTGTATTCAATTACAACAAAAGTAAAAACTGATGTTTTGAAAATTTCAGGGAAGAAAATAGAAACAATAGAATGTTTTGAAAGAACACAAACATCTAGCCCAGGAAAGTTGCGACTAAACCATAGGACCATAACCACTGCATGCATAGCAGGAGTATTGGAAGTAAGAGAACTAATTATGTAAGAAAAAGCTGTAACACGAAACCATTTCTCCCAATGCAGTGATTCTGGTCTTATATTTGTGGTGTCTTTGTTCTTCCTTTTCTGTTGTAAACATCGAATTATTTTTTCTCTGAAAGTTTGTTATTATTTACCTGTGCATTTTCAGTCTACTCGTTGGCTCCTGTACACTGAACAAGCTCCTTCTGCATGGCTCAATTTTGCCTTGTGTGGCTTGGTGGGCATAATCACAGCATATGCTTTTGTTTGGATTTCCAAGTATTACACAGATTACAAACATGAGCCTGTCCGCCTTTTGGCACTTTCAAGTTCCACAGGGCATGGAACTAATATTATTGCTGGAGTAAGCTTGGGAATGGAATCAACAGCATTACCAGTCCTAGTGATAAGTATAGCCATCATATCAGCATTTTGGTTGGGGCATACATCTGGATTAGTAGATGAATCTGGGAACCCAACTGGTGGTCTTTTTGGGACAGCTGTAGCTACAATGGGAATGCTTAGCACAGCAGCATATGTTCTCACTATGGACATGTTTGGTCCAATAGCCGACAATGCTGGTGGTATTGTGGAGATGAGTCAGCAGGTAATATACTCGTATCTTTTCCCATGTATATAATAGTTCTAACCAATATTTCATCTTTGCTGTAGGTCCTTGTATACTTTCTCTGTTAATATGCTTTACTCATTTTCCCTGTACAATTTCAAATCGCTCTAAACTGTTTTGCCATAACAAGCTACAAAATAAAATCTAACATATAGTTCTGGCCTGTACTTACATGTGATATTTGAATGTCTGTGTTCTCCCAACCATCTAATTGAGTAAACTGTGCAGCCTGAAACTGTTAGAGAAATTACAGACATTCTGGATGCTGTGGGCAATACAACGAAAGCTACTACAAAGGGATTTGCTATAGGGTCAGCAGCACTGGCTTCCTTTCTCCTGTTCAGCGCATATATGGATGAAGTAGCTGCTTTCGCACAATTGCCATTCAAAGAGGTATTTTATTGCTTAGAAACACGAAAATGTACTTTCTGTGCTTATAACATATATAATGGTCTTGTGTAATGGATTGCAGGTTGACATAGCAATCCCAGAGGTTTTTGTTGGTGGTTTACTTGGTTCAATGCTTATATTCCTGTTTAGTGCATGGGCTTGCTCTGCTGTTGGCAAAACTGCACAGGAAGTTGTTAACGAGGTCAGGAGACAGTTTATTGAGAGGCCTGGCATTATGGTGAGTACATGCATATAATTAAGTTTGTCAATTTCTTATGCCTGTAAAAGTTAATGCTAACTTCTAATATAATGCCATACAGGACTACAACGAGAAGCCTGATTACGGTCGTTGTGTTGCAATCGTGGCATCTGCTTCCTTGAGAGAAATGATAAGGCCGGGGGCTTTAGCCATTATATCACCCATGGCCGTTGGTAAGTTCTATAGATATGGGGGTTATTGCATTTTTGCTCTAGTGTTGGGTACTTCTTTAAAAATTTAAAAAAAATCATGGTTTCGCAGGTATTATCTTCCGTATGTTGGGCCACGCAACTGGCCGGCCTCTTCTTGGAGCCAAAGTTGTAGCCTCTATGCTTATGTTTGCCACTGTTGCTGGTATTCTCATGGCACTCTTCTTGAACACTGCTGGTGGTGCGTGGGATAATGCTAAGAAGTACATTGAGACTGGCGCTCTTGGTGGCAAAGGCAGTGAGTCTCACAAGGCTGCAGTTACTGGTGATACGTAAGTGTTTATCTTATATGCTCTACTTTTCAAATTATATTTTGCGGATTGTTTCCACATTTTATCAAAATATAATAAGTAGTTATATTCTCTACTCCCTCAGATTCCAAATGCAAGTCATTTTAGACTTGTGCACAAGAATTAAGAAAGTAGCTTAAGAAGAGTCATTTATTTTTGAGAGGTGTAGCATTTATTTAGCAAAGGCAAACAAGAAGTGTCATCAGGACTTGGCACCATTTTGTGATTTTCTTAATAATATCTCCTAAAGTATGGGATGGATACAGTTAATAGGAGTTTGTTATGCTCTGCAGGGTTGGAGATCCATTTAAAGACACGGCGGGGCCTTCGATTCATGTTCTTATTAAGATGCTCGCTACAATCACATTAGTCATGGCTCCAATATTCTTGTGATTAACCATGATGTATCAAGCTTGTTACTAATCCTGCGGCGAAGTTATCAAAGGGTCCTGTAGATGAGCTTACTTACGTGAGTGGGATGTATTGATTCGCTAGCGTTGTGTTATTTTACTCCGATTGAAGAGAGGATCACTACTGCCCATTTTGATAGTGTCCATATTATACAATCGCTCTCTTGGACAAATGATACTAATGTTGGTAATATACTGGACAGAGATTAGAAGGGCTTTTAAAATGCCCAGATTGTTCACACAAATCTCCTAATTGCTTCCCCTTAACATTTACATTTGCTTCTGCTCCATTGGTCATCTCCTATTATAGCGAGATCTAAGCTGGGTACAACACTATCAAGGGTCGGATATTGTTGGGTTTGTGTTTAATTAAATGGTTACTCCATGTCTTGGTGTACTAAATCAAAGGTTTTATCTTTTCTCAATTGCCACATGGGTTCTCCATTGCTGACTTCAAGGCGTCTGTTCTCCAATAGTTTCATGTACAATTTATATGGTCACAACGCCCATATAGTTTGATGTGTTTAATACAACCAGATACTTATGCGCAACTGTGGTTAGTTAAACGATACACAAGAAAGAAGAAATGGAGCTCATGATCTTTGGTGCAAAATCAGCTGCATGGCATTTGACGCTAGCTTCCTAATGGACTCCGATACAACTGGTCCTACACCACTCTTGCATTTATGTATAACATGTGTAAGTGTAACAATAGCTGTATTCTTTTTTTCTCTTGTGAAACGCTCTTTTCTTTTCTACTCCTTCCATCTTAAAATATAGGACGTAACTACTTTTTTTTATTTCTTTTAATTGTAAGGTGCGTATGTATATATGCATTAACTAGCACATTCTCCTTTAAATTCAGTTTATTATAAATTCTCCACAGGCAAGCCTCTAATCCCATTGCTTGCATGAGTGCACACACGTGAGGATCTAAACGAGGAGATGACTGTAGTTTTTTCTTGGTCTCTATGTTAGTAGTAGTTACATCCTATATTTTAGGATGGAGGGAGTACTTACTAAGCTAAATTCCTATACTTTGCTATTGATGAATATGGTTTATATGTACGCTGGTATTGTGTGGAACAAATTAATTATGAGTTTTTAGAATAATTCGTCCATATAGATGTCTTTGGGTTTTGGTGGTTGATCCTACAAAGGTTGGGTTTCTCTTCTATCTCTCCAACTCGTGGCACATATCAGTTCTCTAGTTGGTGGTTGATAGCGGTGAAGGACTCCTAGCAGAAAGAAAAGAAAGGGCTAAATTCGCTTATTATTTTGGTGGCATAGGAAATTTAGAAGCACAAGAATGATTGTGTGTTTAATGCTACAACTCCGAGTGCGACAGTGGTGATCCAAGCATAGCAAATGAAGGCGCACTTTGGTGATTGGCTGTAGTTTCAAAGCTCCGAGAAGTGCTTGCTAGGGGACAGCCCTTGTGGCTTAGGAAGGTGTTGTTCTATAAGTCATGGCGGTGTTTTTTTATGGGTGGGGGTTTTCTAAACTTCCATCTCCCTCTCTTGCTTAATGAAATACTAATACACAGATCTTCCATATATTCGAGAAAAAAAGAATACAACTTTGTGGAAGTATTTTTAACAACATATGACTACCATTTTCACATATCAAATTTTAACATTTTTTATATATTAGCGATCTAATATCTTGGTATTATAACTATACGTATTATAAAACAATATTATAGATACGAAACGAAAATGATAGTACTGTTGAATATTGAACATTGAAAGTAGCAGCAATGCAGAATGTTCAGCTCCTTCAAATGAGAGAGTCGATTGGCAGCTTAAGTGCACATGTACATCGATTGCATGTTATCTAAACAATCATGAAAAAATTCTGAAATTCTATAACATAGATTACCAATGTTATATTTCACTCCACAAACATATAATACTAAATTCAGTTTACACATTTCACAAAAAAATACAAATTTTTCTATGAATAAAATCAGTTCTATTTATAACTTAATTTGTTTATTTTGTTTCTCCTTATATAGATCGAATTTGGACTTAAATTTTTGCAAGAAGTTAGATGCCTATTATATTCTGTAAATATTATCAATTTTTTTTAAAAAATACTTCATAACTATTTGATCGATATTTGAGAAATGAGAAGCACGCAAGTTTGCATACACTCCGA
Source organism: Oryza meyeriana var. granulata (assembly GCA_003991445.1). Taxonomy (NCBI): domain Eukaryota; kingdom Viridiplantae; phylum Streptophyta; class Magnoliopsida; order Poales; family Poaceae; genus Oryza; species Oryza meyeriana. The sequence continues at coordinate 215,618 of RYFJ01002479.1, forward strand.
GTTATAAAAAGCAACTCCCCTTCAAATAAATCTTTGCGATCGTAGGAGAAGCAAGTTGCAATAGTATTATTAAGCGGCCTTTCCTAAAAGCTGAAAATACTAACCTTTTTTGGGGTCCCCTCAATATAATCTCTAGGCTTGTGTTGGGATTGCCACCCTCTCTCTGTCATGCATGCATAAAGCTACGTGCTTTGTCCTCCCAAAACGTATCCATATCTCACATGAAACAAAAAGCTCGCACATTACATTCTCTCATCTCTCTCTCTCCTGTTCCTGTAACAATCTTCTACTGTTTTTTTTTTCTCTCTCTCTATCACACACACTCTTTTTGACCAGTCCACAGTGCATCTAGCTACCAAAAACACACCGAATTAATAACTATGAGACCAAATGAACCCTTTCCCCTTTAATTTGCTCTTCTTTTACTGGCAAGGTAGCACATCAAAGAAAGGAGAAAAAGAAAACTAAAGACAGAAAGGAGCAAGGGAGAGCACATGGAAGGGGTATCAGGCCATCAGGGTAGTATGAGGTTTCTGTCTATCTTGGTCTTTCTGCTGCAGGTATAGCACATCATGGTAGCTAGCTCATGATGCTTCATGTGAAAGAGATCGAAATCAAAGCCAAAGACATCCCTTGGATCCCCAAGCCACCAGTGACCATTCTCTCTAGCTAATAGCTATCGCCCGATCGATCGTGTGTATCCTTAGACGAGAAGTTAAACTTACATTGTCCAAAGAGAAGCTACGCCGATATTAATTATTATAGGCGTATACGTATAAGTATGAAAAGCATCTGTATGTAAATATCACGCGTTCCTAGCTAGCTAGCTAGTACAGTTAAGTGTCAGTGAAGATGCTTGCCATGATCACTAGGCAGCGAGAGATCCAAGAACTAGGCAAGTCCCTCACTTTGATGCTGCAGAGCAGAACGTATATATGCATGTATTGCCATGCATCGTCTCTGATGTGCATGCGATGCAACGCGAGCATATATGCTTTAGCTTCTTCTCTCATATATGATCCTCACACACATGAAAAGAGGAGCAGATTAAAAGAAGTAAAGGGTGGGTCTTTCTCCTCGAAAGTCTCTAGCAAAAGCCTCTGAGCTGTGGAAACTTTGTCTCTCCATGACGCCTCGATCTTTCACAATTCATTAGCTACAGCTAGCTTTGTTCAAACATATCGATCTACGATATATAGAGCCTAATTAATTAACTGATAAAATATAAGTACAACCACTGGTATCAGTTAGTTAATCATGAAGTAGGCAGTCACAAATTCATGTAATTAATGATTAATGAATGGGAAGGAACTATATATTCAGGGACACAAAATAGTGTTATTTTATTAGTTCGTGTTTACTTATCGTTCTGGATATATTAACAGTCTCCAATGCGTATGTTCCATCATTACTTATCGGACCATATATTTACAAAAATTATAGAAATATAACAATATGAAAACATTTAATAAATCTATCAGTATCATCTTTATATATTAAATTCTAGTTTTTTTTTTCATATAATGATGATTTAAGATTTTGAGTTTTGACTGCACCTGCATTCTAGAACATCATCTATTTGAAAACATAGGTAGTGTATGCATCTGAATATATGGACTATGCCTTTTCACTTAACATATATAGATATTATATTTTAAAAAGGCATCTATTGTGCATTATATACGTGAGAGAATATTAAACTAGTGTGGTTCGGTTCACATACTTTTGCTCTAATTGTATGTATAAATTCAGCATATGTACAAGTCTCCTAAAGAGAATTGAAGAGACTCTCTTGAGGTGCTAAAAAGCGTTTGCAGCATGCACTTTAAAAAAAAGAGAAAAGGGCAGACAGGCAGGAGTACTATACTACTTACGATCAAGACACAAAATTCATCCATCTCGCAAAAGATGTAGAATCCCTAGAGATGCCGATCAAAGTCCCATTCCAGGTTTGTCTCATGATCACAGATTGGAGGCCAGACGGCGGTCGAAGGCAGTACACATATGCATCTGATGATAAAAGAGATGCTGTTCAACGTTAGCCCATGCTAGCTATATCATGCATGCATGGCTGCTAGCTAGCTAGAACGGTTTGCAAAGAATTGAAAACAAACACACTCAGTCTAATAAGTATGCCATCTGTTCTTTTTTTAATGTCATTTTGGGATGTTTGTTTTGTTCTCAAATAGATGTCATTTTAAGTTTCTAGGTTGGCATGCATCCCCACTTGCAAAAATGAAAACCTAGGCATATTATATGTAAAACTGTCCGTTAAGATGAATTATTCACTCAAATTTTCACAAGAGTTCTTCCAGTAGTCTGTATTTGCAACATCACTATATTCTGTTTCTTTACATGATCATCAAATTTTCAGCAGGCATGGACTAACCTCTTTTGTCTATGCGTAACAAAAGAAAAAAAAAGGAGCGCAAAAATCACATTGAGTACAATATTGTGTAAAAGTGAAAAGCGCCAGTATTAACGACAAGTTAGCAATTTACAACTCTCCTCTTTGCCAGACTAATTTTAGGTTCATCTTCAGATGGAGGGAAATGATGGAAGATCTTTCTTTCCAAATGATCCTAAAGCACCAAACTTCAGGGTCCAATAGGCATATATGCTTATATCTTCATTTTTCTGTGTGTCTATGTTAAGCTTTTCACACACCTCACTACTTTCCAAAGCTGAGAATGTTGGGCTTGTGAAAATCTAAAGCGAAGGCAAGAGAATTGTAAAAAGGAAAAAAAAAGAAAAGCAAAAGGAAGCAGGGATCCCTTTTCTAAATCACATTCGTCTAGCATTAAAAGAAGTGCCCTTTTGTTACATTTCTTAAGGGAGAGATTGTTCCTTTGCCTTCTAAAGTGACTCCTCCTTTGCACAAGCTCTAAGTTTTGAATCCTTGTGTGTTTGCACCCATCAGTACCACGTCATCTAGCTGGTTTCTGGTGATATATCGTATATATACTTAATTTCTTATGCATGATTTAAATTTATATGATAGTAATATGGTATATGGTGCTACCTTCCATTTGTTGATCACCGGCATAGCTTTGGAGGGCACTTTATGTCTGTACTTTGATATCAAGAAAGGCCCGGTGTGTCTGGTAGCTAGCACCCAGCCTTATCTGATTAACAAACTGGTGCATGCAGTTTCCTTTATGTGTAACCAACGCTGCATACGATATAACTATGAGTATTATTGTCAATAGCACTACTTAAAAAAGTTTAGGGTAAAGTCTATTTTTGGCCTTTTGGCCCTCGAACATTGCTCGAAGTCTATGTTTTTCAAGAACTACAAAACCAGTCGTATTTCACCTCAACTTTAAAAACTGGACACATAGAACCCTAAACCCTATTTGATGGTGGTTTTGGTCGATATGATATGATTTTTTGCTAGCATGAACTTCAACTAGGTAAGTTAAATGGTTGTGGAAGTACATTTGCACCAACAAAATATGCACAATAAGGGTATGAACTAGGAAGACCACATCTATTTCAAGCAAAACCACTAACAAATATGTCTTAGGGCGTTGTTTTGACCGGTTTTGAAAGTTCAGGGTGAAAACAACCAGTTTTGTAGTTCAGGGTGAAATATGGACTTTACATAAAAGTTTATCTCAAAAAACTATTCATAGATGTTAAAAGTTAACCGTCTGATAGGATTATCATAGACGATTGTGCACAATAACCATATCAACGATTTGATGTACTGTCTAGGTAACTCGAGTAACTCATGTGTAGTTTGTGATAATTCATAACCAAAATCATATGTGATACTATTAGAGATGGAGATTATTTTTATTTTAGACTGTCTACACTAATAAAAGTTGAACATTGTTAAGTTAAAAATAGTTTCTGACAATATTTTACCTTCCCTATCTCACAAAATTTGAATTTCCCGCTCATTGCCGTAAAATAGTAGGTGTAGATCTTTTTCAATTTCCTTTTTTGCCCCCTCTTCTTTGCTCCGAAAACAACGCATGATAGGCCAGGGCACAACCCAAGCTAGCACAGGGGCTTTGCTAGTGGTCAATTAAGGTGGCATCGACGATGGTGTGAGGTCTCATCGTGGCTGCGAGTGGCATTTTGGTGGCTTCCTCACAACACATGGAAAAAATAAACTAATGTAGTAGTCAAATTTGATCTTTCATGTTTGTAGAGTGATATACGATACCATAATATATGGTGTCAAATATTTCAGAACTTTTCATCAATAAATAAGGGCACATGTCCTTAAGGCTTAATTGAAATCCATCTCATTAGCTACTAGTGATAGAGAAGGAACTTATATATGTCTCTGTTAGGCTTGTCTAACCCAAGGTACCAAGTCTCACATTCTTACTCATTGAGAGGTGTCTTATATATGAACGAAATGGGTTCCTTGCTAGCATAACCTTGATCAGATCTATAGGTGCATCTCCACACATGAAGCAGGACAGACACAAAAGAATATCAAACCATATCAATGTGTAAAGTACCTTAACTTCATAAACAAAATGAAAGTACTTAATATATGTTGGTCGCATGCAGCTAGAAATTTACAAGCTACTATAGCTAGCATTTCCATATATAGATCAGTTCCATCCCATCCAATCTCATGGTCTACCAAGATCCACCAAACAAATAAAGAGGAAAACTAGCAATAACTAAACATGCCAACAAAAAGAACATGAACAATTAATACATTGATCAATTTTGCGAGCATTAACGATCAAGAGCCCCACATGAAAATTTCACCAAAGATTGAAATTGATCACAATTCCTCATTTGATCTGAAGAACAGCACCCTGTCCACTGCCTTGAGCAGCAGCAGGCCTGCTTCTTCACCGGAGCAACGCTCCTCCGCTGCCTCGTCATCCTCCACGCTCATGTTCAGATCAAAGCAAGACGATGACGACGAGGCAGCCGCGACGGCTTCCTTGCGATGGTGATCATCCTCGTCGAGCCCCTCCCCGCTAGTGCTGTCCTTCTTGACCTTCTTGATCATCGCCGGCGTCGTCGAACTTGAGCTGAAGCTCTCGCAGCTGAGGACAACGATGGCGTCGCCGAGGACGGCCTCCTCGCCGCCGTCGCGGTGGCTCCGCACCACGCCGCTCCCGATGGCCTCCCTGATGCCCTGCTGGCACCGCAGGTCGGCCTGGTCGACGTGCTCCATCAGGATGACGCGCCGTGGGTTGTCGCGCACGGCGTCGTAGAGCTTCTCGAGGTGGTCCTGGTCCCGCCCGCTCGTCGTCTTCTCCTCCGGCCGTGGCCGCTTGCTCCGGTGCTGCTGCTCGCTGGAGCCCGACCGCACCGGCGACGACGACGACGCGTTAACGTTGCCGATGGACACGAAGCTCTTCGACGAGCCGAAGACTAGTCTCGCTAGCTCCCTCGCCACCCTCACCTTGCCATCCATGTTGCCGCCGAGGAAGAGCATCCACGTGTGCTCCTTGGAGCCCGCCGGTGGCTTTGACGACGAGCCGTCGTCACGCGCTCTCTTCGCCATGCCCGACCGGCACCGGAGAACCGTGCTGGCTATCTCCGGCACGATCTCCTTCTGCCACGGCACCTCCTTCTCCAGCGCGCCGCAGAGCACCTTGAGGTTCTCGGCGCTGAGCTCCTTGAACCTGGACCGGCACTCCACCTCCACGGAGCCATTGGAGGCGCTCGAGTCATGGGACTTGACCTTCGCCGGCAGAAGCTTGTCGCTATCGTCGGCGCCGCCCACCACGACGCCACCTCTGCACCTGGATTTCCATGGGTGCTTCGTCTCGTCAGCTTCGTCGTCGTCGGCGACGAGCCATGGCTGGTACGGCTGGTGCAACTGATAGTACTGATGCTCGTAGGAGGAGACAGAGGAGCACGGCGACACCACCGTGGAGATGTTCAGAGCCGTCCTGCGCGACGGCGAGCCGCCATGCGCCGACATCCATTTCTTGATATGAGGTGGCTCCTGCTTAAGCAGAGTGCAACAAATTAAAACCTAGACAGTTACTATCACCACATATAAAGTTGATCAAGTGCAAAGCCTAATTAAATTGCAGTCATTGCTCACATTGACAGTGTAATTAGTGTCAGTATTTGCACCTGATCGCGGCAATGGTGTTGCAGCCATGGAGGTATGCTGGTCGTTGTCGACGGTGGCACGACTGACCGTGGCAGTGCTTTCATGGTGGCGGCGCAATCGCCGCAGCAGGCGGAGTCGGCCATCATCTGCCCGGAGCAGGCACCACCAGTGTCCAAAAGTGATAGGCAAGGCGAAGTAGATGATCCGTTCGCGCATCTGTCAGACCTCGCTTTCACCGACTGGTGATTGACTGCTGCCATTGCACCACTGCAAACACATGCAGCAAAACGATGATAAGATAAGATTCATCTGTCACAGGATTCTACCCCACTCTGAACATATTGCCATGAATGCATATATACTCTTTGCTGAGTACCTAGCTAGCAGAGAGTTATGATCTGTTGGAACCTATCAACACATCTAATGAGTAATTTACTAATTACACATTCAATGCACATTAGTTGTTTCAATGATCAAGTGGTAGTTACAATTAGCAACACATCTAATTAATTACACAATGCACACTGATTGTTTCAATTAGGTGGTATATAGTTATAATCAATGTATAGTAGTGTGCAGAGGGTGCCAAGAAAAGATGTATGATAGTACGTAGGAAATATTTAAAGATGCAAGCTAAAGGGAGAATGTGAAGCTGATGACCTATCTACATGTATATCATGAAAAGCTTGGAAAGATGCGAGCTTTAGCTCTCATAGCTCGCACTCGTGGCAGGCAGGAAGAAAGGCGTTAATTGTACCATCTCAACTAGCTAGGTATGTAGTACAAACTGTTCGAACAGTCGCGGCATTCCAATCTATGGTGATCTCTGTTCTTAATGCCAAAATGGGCTGGTTAATTGGTTAGGTTTAGGTTACCTGTCGGCGTCGGCGTCGGCGCAGGTGAGGCTGAGCGCGAGGCTGCCGGCGGGGACGGCGAGCGTCTGGAGCCCCCAGAAGCTCTCCAGCGATGGGTGCCCCGCCCTGCACCGCATATTGGTCTGGTACGTGCCGTGGCCGACGAGCCAGACGACTCCGTCGCCGCCGTGGCATGCCAGGGCGCGCACCTCCGCCACGGCGCGCTCCACGGCGCAGTAGTAGTAGCCGCAGGTTGGTCTCCTTCCTGTGGTGTCCGCCACGCGCCCGGCCCAGAACTCGGCCGCCCACGCGAGGTCCTCCACGACGAGCACCACCGCGCGGCCCTTGCCGCCTGCGGCCCTGACGACGCACCGGAGCTCCGCGAGCCGACGCTCCGCCTGGTCCCTCGGCGCGTCGCGGAACCTGGACACGCTGAGGGTGACCACCTGCGCGGCGCGCAGGGCCTCGTTCTGCTGCCTCGCCTCGCCGCGCCTGATCCTGTCCACGGCCGCCCGCGCAGCTTCCTCGGCCGCGGCCGCGCACTCGGCGACGACCATGATCCGCTTCTTGCTCCGTGTCGCCAGGCAGTCCAGGATGGCCGCGACGTCCTCCTCTCGGACTTGATCGAGAGGTAGCAGCTTGCTAAGTTTGGCCTCTTGAACCGGCGGCGAGCTACCGGCAGCAGCGCCTCCGCTAGGGTTAGGGTTTTCGGGCGAGGCGGTGGCGGTGCCACCGGTGGTGCATGGTTTGCTCGCATCGATGGACGAGACGGCCTGCTCGACGTTGGCCTTGACCTGGGTGCTGGAGAAGCCTGCCTCGCGCATGACGCGGCTGACGCTGGGGTCGTCGAGGATGGAGATGACGAGCTGCTCGAGCTCGATCTTGACGGCGAGGACCGGCTGCTGCTGTGTCTCGACGGAGCCCCGCCGTTGGTGCGCCTGCGCGCGCTTGAACGCGGCGACGAGCGCGTTCGAGAGCGACGGCGGGTAGTAGACGTGGGCGCCGTGGCCGAGCAGCGGCGACGCCCCGGCGGAGGCCGGGAGGCGGTTGAGCGCGACGTTGAAGCAGAGCTCCAGGGCCTTGCACTGCAGCGGGTGCGAGTGCGACCGGAGGCACGCCGCGCGGAGGAGCCCCGTCGTCGCCGGCGCCGCCCCCGCCCCAGCATGCAGCATCGCGCTGGCCACGTGCAGCGGCGTCACCTGCGCGTTCCCTCGCCGCCGCGCCAGGCTCACCGCCTGCTTCACCACCGCCGCCGCCTCCGCCGTCAGCGCCTGCTGCACGGCGCACCCCCCGGCTCTCATCTTCACTAGCTACCTAAGCTCCTGATCTCGTAGCTACTCCGATCCCAATCTTGCAGACACTGATAAAATCCAAGAAAACCAATCAAACACTTATCTTTCTATGATCAACCACACACTGATCAGACTAGTTTGGATGATTAATTAGCTAAGTGCAACAGTGCAAGCAGCAGCAGCTGGTGCGTGGGGGAGTCTGCAGCAGCAGCAGAGATGAATGAAATGAACAGGTGATGGATATGAGGGGTCATGGGTAGTGGGGGAGTCTGCAGCAGCAGCCAGCAGCTGCTGCTTTATATGGTGTTTGGTGTGTGTCTCTAGCTAGCTAGCTAGCAGAGTGCTCATCTTTTGCAGGGTGAGATGGTACTACACTGCTACTGGGGTGGGGTGAGGTGAAGTCTGGATTGATTTTTTGGTGTCTGGGTTTGTGCTTTTCTTGCTAGGGAGGGCTGAGTTGGTTTCAGAGATAGAGGGAGGGTTTCTTTGGTCCAAAGTGGATTTTGTGGTGTGGAAAAGAGGATTGCATGTGCTGACAAAGGAGATACACAAAGCTACATCAGCTTTCTCTCCCATCTCTCATCTCTCTCTCTCTCCTCCTAGATTTTTGACATTTTAGTCCTTTTGGAAAACATATTTTACAAATAGATATAGAAAACTTATTGTAGATATAGACCCCTAGCTCCCCAACACTCACCTCGGTGCTAGTAAGTTTGGTGCCGATCTCTACCATGTACGACAACTTTCCTTTCTCTTCTCCAAATCCTATTGATTTGCTGTCAAATTTTGAGAAAACTGATAAATCATAGTTCATTTCCATTGATTTATTTTTATTTTAAAAAACTTAATCTAGGCCATCTCTACGTCCTATTAATTTGCTGTCAATTTACAAATTAGGGGAACTAAATCATGCTACATTGATTAATTTGACTAATCAATAGGACTGAGACATGGGGGAGAAGGAAGGGACCTACATCCTCCTCCCTGATTAAGTTTTCTATAAATAAAAATAAATTAGTAGAAATGAACTAGGATACATTGATTTGTTAGTTTTTCCAAAATTTAACAACAAATCAATAGGATTTGGAGAGAGATATGACGAGAAAGGGAAGTTGTTCATAGGAGCGCCAAGACATTCAACCTCAGTACCAACAACCGTGGCACCGATCTTGGGGCCATATCTGCAATAAGTCTGTCTTTTAGGGGTTTATTTATAAAATATGTTTTCCAAAAGAACTAAAATGTCGAAAATTAAGCTCTCGCCTCTTTCTGGATGGACACAGGGCTGGAATACTGTAGCTGCTTGCTAGATCATTCGGATAGCTGAGCACCTAGGTGTACTGGGGTAGTAATAGTACTAGCTAGTAGTAGCTGGCTAGCAAGTTAGCGTATGGATGGATGTGCACTAGTGCACAGTATCTGTAACTAGATTGTTTGTTTGTTTCTTGTGTCATGCATGCATGGATGCAAAGCAAGCATGCATGGGTGATTGAGTGTGATCAGCTGCCCAGCTGCATTGCCTTCAGCATGCAAAAGCATGCATGCCTCTAAAGAATAGAACTCCTACTACCAAAAACCTTATCAAGGCTCATTTTGATACCATTTGTGTGAATAGATGCATCAAAGTGAGTAAACACAAATCTCCTAAAATTTAGAACCTGATCTAGGAAAGATTTAGGGTGTCTCCAATTAATGAGTTGATCATTTGGTGCAGTAGAGCTCATAGACTGCAAGTGAGTTTGTGCATTGATGGATCATTTGTGCCTTTTGCCGGTCATTTTTTTTTTCTTTTTTTGCCAAATCTGGCAGGCATTGCCGCAGGTAGAGGAGGAATGAGGGATGGGATGCCTGCGCCAGGGTGCATGATCAGAGCCAGAGATTCCATTTGCTAGCTACTTCTGCTTTCTAAAGATTTTTTTCCAGCGCCTTTAATTTAAACTTTTTCGTACAATTGTTCATGCAAGAGGGAGATGGTTAGTGGACGAGATGGAAAACCCGCACGTTGCTGCAGGAAAATTGCACGATAAAATGACTTCACGATTTCAGAGGAGAGATAATATCGTCACATATCAAGCTTCCCAAGACTAGAAACAATTGCGGTGAAATGTAGCGTCATTAGAAAAGAGAATTGACATCAGTTGCATTTATACATATAATGGAGAGCAATTGTACAAATGCATCATTAACTACACATAATGGGAATTGGCAATTAAATGAGTACATAGGATTTCTGAAAAAGAACGCAAGTTATACCTGTCCGATCCTATCCTGTCATGCATATCTATGGAACAAAGAGGCAATGGCTAGCTCCTAGCCCTCATGATCACTTTGAGTTTTGTTTATAAACTCCACCCCATGTACCACCACAAACTAGCAATATTAGGCTAAAACCCATAGCATGGTATACATATCTGAGGGATTGTACTGACACTTTAGTTGCCTTGGGATCATAGCAAACGGACCCATCATGTTAGTTAGTAGCTTTAATTTGTTCTACTAGCTATAGCTAGTAGCAAGTGAAATGGAGAATGTCTAATATTGCTATCTTTAGTAAGGGCCCACAGCTTTTTCTTGCAAGATGCAAATCCAGTGAATTAACAAGAAAACTGAAATGATATTGTCATTCCCTCTTTGCAACAAGAAGGCGAGCAGCAACGCACATCATGATCAGAGCAGCATGCATGACACGTATACACATATACTACCTTTCTGCATGCATGCGCCTGTTTGTACTAGGTACGTAGTATTATACGGAATATAATCAATAATTAGCATATGCAATAGGAAACGGCCGGGAATCCTCAGCAGCTAGCAATGATGGTGATGCAACATTTGATACTTTATGTGATCGATCTGATCTGATGTGGCCTCTCATCTTTTGAGAGGGCTGGGGGTTCTGCAGCATATAACGATCGAGACGAGAAGACGACGATCGATATGCGATCTGCAGCCGTATGTATGTATATATACGCATACTTGCATGTTGTGCATGTGCTGTGTACTCCCTCCGTTTGAAAATATAAAACGTATTAGGTTTCTGTATGGTCTTCAACATTATATTTTAACAATTGGTTTTTTTATACTATATCATTAATAACCATAAAACTAACATTATATAAAAATATTATTAAATATGGATATGATGATACTACATGATATTAAACGCATATATTTTTAGTTTAATTATTAGTTAAAAATTTAAAATTTGACCTATGACATCTTATATTTCTAAAAAGGAGGAAGTATATAGTTTGTGCATGCAATATAATGCCCTCGATCTCAATCAATCGGGAATTGTGTACGTACGGCCTCTTCCTGTCTGGACGTACGACTGATCAAAGTACTACCAGGAATAAAGTGTTTCGACACGCTCTGCCTGCGTAGATATGTCACGCACTGACGAATGCTTGCCTGCTTGCAAGCTTTAAGTTTATGTTCTCTATGTGACTTGCATGAATTAACATCTCTCTCACAAGCCATAACACTATATGTATATGCACGACTGAGATATGCCAAAAAGTTGAGCTTTTCGGCATTTCTGTTTCCCCAATATATGTATGTATATGTATGTATATGTATATATACTTTACAAAATTCAGTAGAGGATATAGCTTTGCTTTATCGGCCAGGCGGCCATTACAGTTTAGAGAGAGGAGATTAAGAGAGAATAAACACACATTAATTTGTTATATATTGAGGTAGTATGTATGGTAGGGAACATAATATAATCTCTTATCACATGCAAATACTTTTATGGCCAACATTCTATACAGTGCCATACGGAATACGGATGTATCATCTCTATGTGGAAAAATAAAAATTCACTTGCGCATATAGTTACCAAATTTTCTAAGATCGTTTACGAGCATTTAATACTTCAGATTTCGTAATTTTTCATGGTTATTAATGAGAATTGAATGGACAACTTCATATTTTTTTCCCTACAGATCATTTTATACATTAGCTAGATCATTGATGCGCTGGATAGATTAGTAGGAACTATTAACAGCAGTAAGGTTAAAAGCCAAAGCTTGTGCATGAAAGTGCGGTTAAGCGCCATTGACTGGGTCATAATTGCATACATTTGCATATCAAAAGTCGTGCTTAAACGTTGTTCTTTGTAGAGATATGACCAGATATGTGAAAATGACAAAAATGACAAAAACAGAAACTACTAATGATCATAAAAATTCTTTCAGGCCCCTTGCCTCTTTCAAGAAATCTATATCTCCATTCCTCAAAGATAAACTCTCGTTTGTACAATGCATAACATATGCATAAATACTCACACATCCATGATATACATCAACATCAAACATTAGTGCAAAACAAAGAATATTTGAATGTTTGCACCCAGACTCAAAGGTATGAGAAAAAAATTGCCATGATCATCTAACCATCTCTAGTGAGCTTTTGATATATGCTTTCTTTATTGGATTCTGAGTAAGCTGTCTACACATATATTACTACAATGCAAGATGATCTTTCTCTCCGTATGATCTTTTCAAGCTAATCCCAGGTCACAGTCAGGAAAAGCTTTGGTCACCATATGGGGCCCGGAGGACAGCAAAAGGACAACCCCTAATGGATAGCAAAGGCAGTGGTACTCTGCAAAGGCAAAGAGAGGAAAAAAAACGCTACTACAAAAGGAGAGCTCTTCATGTAAAAGTACACACAGCATCATCTAAGCTGCTTGTTAAATTAGAAAAGCAAAGAGAAACAAAGGGGAAAGAAAAGGATACAAACCATATGAAAGGGGAAAGGAAAATAAAAGACAGTAATTAATATCATATAAGCAAGGCACTAATCTCTCTAGCTCAATCTATCTTTAGTTCTTTTAGTCCTTAATTAGCCTTTGCTTAACCAGTTATCTGATGCAAGCAAAGCATGAGAGGAAGGAACAGCACAGTACAGGCAACAGGTTAGCCTGTCGAGAGATCAGATTAAATTAAGTAAACAAGGATCAATTAGCTAGGCCAGTCCTGTTATCTGCTTCAGAGACCGATCCTTTTTAAAGCTGTAATAAAGAGGGAAGAAGAGGACGCTAAAAAGCACTAATGTGGCATTATCCGGCTAAAAGCAGCCACATTTTAATACTGCATCAACTACGACTACAGTGCTTCTACTACCTCCGGCATGGCCTGACCTGACACGACCTGACTCCGGTGAGAGGAGCATGCAGCACTAGAATGAACAGTAGCAGCAGCAGCAGCAGCAGCAGCAGCAATGGAAAAGAAAAGTGCATGTCAAGTCATTCCTCCTTCCTTAAGCTGAATGCACATGCAGGCATGCAGGCATAGTTATTTGTCAGAGAGTTACACATGTACAGGAATATGCAGAGATGCATGCAGAATTTGCAGGTGGAGATGTCATGTTCTGTTGTGTGCCCTATCACTTCTGTTTATCCTAGTGGTTGCTGGTAATTGGATGCTTGGATTGTGTTGTGTTTGATCAGGAATCGGAAGTACTGTAGGTATAGGAAACCGAATATAGCGAGGAATAGATTTTCTTCAGAAAAATAGTAAGGCAAAGAGAAGTTAACGTGGAAAGAATGGCCGGTGATCGCCAGCTTCGTCTGGTTGTTGCATTGCCGTCGGCTATTCTCATCTCCTTTTTGCCTTTGCAGTGTGAGGGACAGATCGAAATATTCCTGACTCGCGTCGGCTTGTTCAAACAGCCGCATGCATGCATGTATTTATATGTGTGGTTTCTTGCTTTCTTTTCTCCATAATTTCTCTATGGGCGCCGGGATCACTACAGGATGATAATTCTTCGAGAAAAGATAAAAATGTTCATGATTATTCTGAAGTGTAGACGACGTAAAATGATGTACTACTTCGATTTTAATGGATCTTGTCGATCTTTTATATCGATAATATTGAATGTAGGGCTACTCATCGGATCTAAACTCAATGGACTCGAAAAAACACCGGGATTTATGTAACACCCCAGTTTTCGGGCCGTTAAAAAATTATTTTAGTAAAAACCCTAATTTCAAAAATTTTTGGATTTTTGTGTGTGCCTAAGGACTAAGTACCGTAGATCTCAGTCTGAGCCTCCCTGGAAACCCTAAAAACCTCGGTCCCAGACTCTCAGCAAAACTACTTGGCAAAAGAACACATCTACACCATAGGCTCGGTTGGGAACTAGACTCGAAACCTTAGAAGTCTTCGTAGTCGGCTTGGTCCCGGAAGAACTCGGCAGCAGTCGGGTCTTTGTCTTCTTCTTCCAAACCTAATATATATATATATATATATATATATATATATATATATAGGGACAAGGGTGAGTACTTTCGTACTCAGCAAGCCGGGAAAAAGTGCCATGTCGGTCAGACAAAAAGGAGGCTATGAGTCTTTATTTGCGAAAACAGCCTTTAGAAACGTTTTGCTTTTCAAACACTAGTGTGTCAAATTTTAGTTGTCGGAACGAAGCTCACGCCTCGATCCATTCTGCAAGTTGCTTTTCAACAACTCATCACACATTGTTACTGAATCATGTATTTCCATTTTCAACTTCTGGCAATCAACCAAGTGATCACACAACTCGGCTATCACTCGAGTGGCTTCGACCACTCCTTAGGTCTGCTGTTTGTCCGAGTGGCTCCGACCACCCGTTGACCCTGAGACTCGGTTACAACCAAATCTCAGCTGTCCCTTTAAGCATTTTTCGGCTACAACCGGTTATATTCGCTACACTGGCTACAATCAGTTAGCTCAAACTTTGCTGCCCTGGCTATAGCCCGGGAGCCTGCTCTTTATCGTCTTCTGGCTACAACCCGAAGACTTACTCCTGTTAACTTTCCACACACTTGCTTATGGTGCTTCAACACCCCGGGTCACATAGACCCGTTTCTGGCCACATAGGCCTTCCGTTTGCCACTCGGCAAACTCTGGTCACGATTCCCTTCCCATCAAATCATTTCACAATCCACTGGCAAACAAATCTACGCTATGGAAATCACCTTACATCGCCCTTAACCGTGGGCACGGCTGTTCGAACAGTTCGGCTAAACTCTGCAGAGGTTGCACGCTTTACCCAAACGACACAAAACTGACACCGAGTACTAGTCTGTACCGGAAGTTTGTGACAAGGCCATTTCCAAAGCCAGTCTAGGGTTATCCAATGCCAGTTTGGAGGATCCACACAGGATCAATGCTTCAGGTCGGCTCCAACCACCGTCAGCACTAGGGCCCATGAGCCACAACTCAAATGAGTCCACTCCAGTCGGCATCAGACTTCCCTAAATCTACAATTTACTCGGCCAAGGGCAGCCCACACTACCCGTTTGGTCGCACTATAAAATGCTCGGATGCAATTCCCAAAGGAAACTGTCCTTATCGATAATACATAGCCAGGCCACACAGGCACTGTCTCTGTACACTAAGGTTTTCACAAACTTTCATCTTCTTCTCAAACACGCTGATACGCAGAGTACCAAGTTTTCAAACAGTTGAGTAAAACCACTATTTCCCAAACGACAATACAATCGCTGCAGGGCTAAGCTTTTCTACTCGGCATTCATACCCAAAGGATATAATGCCAACGTGCCATTTGTGGGGCTATCAAAGGAGAAACACATCAATATCCTACCAAAAGAAGTGTGACTACTGGGAGGGTCCGTCGGTTGCGCTTGTAAACTGAGGCCGATCAATTTAAAGTGTGAACTAAGCATGCATATTTTGCAAACAACATAATTTTGCATATATAGGAGACAATATGATCAAAGAGGCTTGCCTTGCACCAGCGGAAGATCTTCCTCGGCGAAGACGGCTTCTGGATCGTCCACCGGTTCAGGATCTAAACAAGCAGAAAAGATAATTACTGACAAGCTGAAAAAGAGGTAAAACACTAGGAAAAGAACATCGCGGCAGTCGGCTGCAGAAAGGGTAGCAGTGGCTGGGATAGATGGCTGTTTGGATGGAGGTTTATTGTAAACGGCCAGGTTAAACTTGTGGACGGGGCAACAAAGCTCACCAGTTAAGAACTCCGGGTGGTAGGCTCGGCGATGAGCGGCGGCGATGGAGCTCGGGGAGCAAAAACGATTCAGGGAGCTGGGGAGAAGATGATGGCTTAGCTATGAAGCTGGTGATGACGGTTTGGTAGAGACGGCTGGGTTGCAAAACAGAAGAAAGAGGAGGCACGGATGGCTTTATATAGCCGGCGCGAAGCTGGGAAGCTGCAGTGCAGAGCCATGGAGAGAAAAAGGAGTCACGATAAGCTGACAAGGTCACAGCGAGCTGGCTGGGCGATGCGACGTCAAGGCAGAGTTTGACTTAGGGATTAGGTGCGGCCGGGGGAGTTGGTACACACTGTAGCGACGATGGGACACTCAGGTCGTGGCAAGAACGGGTTGGTGAGACTTGCAGACAGAACCTCTGACTATCCGTTGGTCCAAGCGGGTTCTTGAGGTACCACGGCTATTGTCCGCTGGTTCGATCGGGGCTGTGGGCAGGTGAAGGCTGGATTATGTCACCACTTCAGCAGTCGGCATCCAATGGGAGGGGCGTAGGAAAATGGGACTGTGGTGCAACTTGGTGAGGCGATGAGACAGCACGTCGGGTGACAAGGCAAGGTGTCGTGAGCTTGACCGGATCGGGGCAAGACGGGGCGGTGAAACAGAACTGGTTAACAGGGTAGTCGGCAAGCTCAAGGGTTACTCGGCTGCAAAGACGACCGAGTGGGCAAGGGTAGAGGGCAAGGTTCTGAAACTGAGTAGGAATCTACTCGGCGCAAGGGGAAAAGGCAGTCGGCTGGGCAGGGAGAGAAAAACTGGGGCATAGCTAAACGGAATAGGAGAGGAGTTTAGAACTCAGGAAGCAAATTCCAACAAGGAGATGAAGAACAGGTCGTTACAGACTCTCTCTCAAATTTCCTCGGAAGATTTAACATCAAAATCCCTCCCAAAAATTCTCTGAACTCGGGTTCGAATTTTGCAATTCGAAGCCCTCTAATAAAACCCTTCAAAAGTCGTCTTTGAAGCCTTCCATTGCAATCTCCTCATTTTGTTCATCTCAGAAAAACCCTAACTTCCATCGAGAGCTCACTTCCCAAAATTTGCCAATTTATAAAATCCTCAAATACCAAGAATTAAATTAAATTCTAACATTCCCTCGAGATCCTCCAATTCTAATCCATTGTAAAAATCTCCAAATTCTCTTGGGAATCAAATCCCCAAAACGTAGATCCAGACCTCTTTTAAATCTCCTCTTATCCTGTTCCCAAATAGAATCCAAAATAAAATCTCTCTCCTATATATATATGTATACCCAAATCCAACCCCTTTTTAAAGTCATTATCTTTTCCCTCCAAAAATCCCCATCCTTTTTTTTTCTCTCTCTCTATATATATATGTGCGTGTATAAATATGAATATATATTCAAAATAAAATCTCTCTCCTATATATATATATATATATATATATATATATATATATATATATCCACCTCCCAATTAACAGCCCATTTTGGAACTCCTTGAAAATCAAATCCTGGAGTTAAATCAAAATTTCAATCCAAAACCCCTCCTTAATCCCTCTGCTTCCTTTTTTTAGGTAACCTCCCAAAATATAGATAAATGCCCAATCCTATCCACAGAACCCCTCCCAAAATTCCCAAAAATCCCCAAAGGATCAAATCTCACATTTAAAATCAAACCCTAGTTGAAATTCTCAATCATCCTTTTAAAATTCTCTCTCTAGACCTTCCTCTCAAATATATATATATATATCAAAGCCTCTCTTCAAATCCCCTTGATTAATTCCTAAAAATATTTATAAGCCAAGCATCCAATCCCAAAATAAAATATCCTTTCAAATTCTCCACAAATCCCTCAAAACAATTCCTAGAAAATTATCAAAAGCTACTGTGCCCTTGGGCCGTCTCTATCCCTTCCTCTCTCCTCAGCCCACCTGGTCTCGGTTCCTCTCCCGCACCCCTCCGCAAGCCGAACCGGCCCATGCACCAGCGCGACCTAGCTTGCTCGGCCTCCCTTCCGCTCTCTCTCTCGCGCACCACAGCAGGCAAGCCAGCCCACGGCCCACGCCCCGTGCCGCGACTACCCAAGAGCAATCAAGCACATGGCTGCCGCCCCTCTGACCGCCCAGGGCCACTCACCAGCGCCGCTCTCTCCCCGACGCGCGGGCCCTATGCATCAGATCCGTCTCCCTCATCCGTTCTCTCTCTTTTCTCTCTCATCTCTCGAATCCTCTCGCCCGTCCCCGAACTGGCTGCCTCCTCGCACACGGCACCGATAGCCCGGGCCCGCTCGCCAGCCGCTCGCACCTTCGCTCCCACATGCCGACAGCCGGGGCCCACCCTACGAACACGCGTCGCACGCCCACGCCGTCTTCTTCCCCGAGCCATTCCTCTCTTCTTCCATGAACAACACATGTTTGACATATTGCATCGGCCGTCACAAAATATCTCTGGCTCTGCCCCGAAGTCAACCAGCTTCCTTGGTCTTGTCACGTCACCTTGCCGCGCCCATACCCTGCTCCGGCCGACACGGTCGCCATCCCCTCTGCCCCCTTATCTCCTCCCTGGCGACCGCACGGCCCGACAATGACGCCAACCCTCACAGCGCCGCGTCACGTCGGACGACCGCGCCATGCCACCTTTCCACCGCCTCTCTTCCTTGTCAGGTAGCACACGCGCGTGTCTATAAATAGCCGCCCATGCCTCTCTCCTTTCCTACCCTCACTGTGGCTGCGCCGCCTCACCGTAACACCTCGGGCCTAAGCTCAAGCTCAAGCCGCCCCGGGCTAGCGCCGCCGCCGCAGAGCCCCATCCTCTCTCTGACAAAGCCGCACCGTCCCAAGCCGCGCCACCGCCGACGCAGTCCGTCGCCGCCGCCACCGCTTCTTGCCCTTCAGTGAGCGCCCCCTCCTATCTTCCTTTTTCCCTCTTCCTCTACCGCGCAAGGCCACATCCAAATCAGTCCCCAACCGAACCTCTTTGACCCAGGCCACCGTCGGCGCTCCGCCGCCACCGAGCGCCATCCTCTCTCCTCTCCATCCTCTGTTCCTCGACGCCTGCCGCCAGCAGCCACCATCCCCATGATCCGAGCCGGCCATCTTCCTCCCCGTCTCCCCCTCATCCCATTCCCGTCGGCCGCCCCTCCTCCCTCGCCACCGTTCACCGGTGCCCCCTCAGCCGCCGTCGGCCATCGATGCCGGCCATTCCCTGTGCCTCGCCTCATCCCTCTCTCTGTCTGTGGCCCCCTTCTCTCTCAGTCACTGATCCATGGGCCCAGCCCCATTAAAGATTTTAAGTAAACTTTATAAAGAGAAAATGACATGTGGGCCCCTCCTACCTCTCTCTCCCTTCTCTCTCCCTATCTCCCTGTAGGTGGGCCCCAATCCTACTGTCACTCTCTCATCTCTCCTATGACATGTGGACCCCATCTGTTAAGTGCACAGTGGTATTTTACTCCCTCTTCCTCTCACTTCCATATGGGCCCCATTCAATTCGCTCTTTCTCTCTCCTCTCTCTTCCTATGACAAGTAGGCCCTGCTCTTTTCTCTCTCCTGTGCCATTGACAAGTGGGCCACCATCCTCAGTCCCTCTCTCCAGCCACTGACAAGGGCCCCACCTGTCAGCCCAAATTCAAAATTAATTCCTTTCCCAATAATTCAAATAATCATTTTCTATATTCCAGAAAAATCCCAAAAACTTTCAAAATTCATATCTTTTCAACCGTAACTCCGATTGACCCCATTCAAGTCTCTAAATTTTTCTAAAAATGAGATATACCTCATGGCATTATTAGTTATTAATAATGGTATATTATTTCTAGGGTTTTGTATGTTTTTCTCTCGTTTCGTGCGTAGTCGACGCTTCAGAAATTCGTCGGATGTCAGATTTTCGCGAGGATTCGAAGACGAAGACTGAGGCAAGTCACTCCTTGACCATATTGCTCCTAAATTTAAAATGTTTTGTTTGCAAAAATTGCATTGCTAGTGTGCATGATAAATTGATCGGCCTCGGTTTGTGTGTCGAACTGACGGACCTGCCCGGTAGTTGCATAAACCCTGTAGGTCTTTGCTATCCTATTCCTTGTCGCTCCACCTCGTGGTACCTCGGTGACCATGCCCTTCGGGCATGGATTTCAATGGTTTCACCCCCAGCACTATTGTTTGTCGATTTGGGAAAATAGGGTTTCCAAAGATTTAAAAACCTGACATGCGATGTCGGCGAGTTTTGTGAAACAAAATTATTTGTGAAAATCCGTGGTGCAAAGTGATCGCCTGTGTGGTGGCACTTCGTATTCGCATATAAGGACCGATTCCTTGGGGAATTTCATCCGAGCATCTCACAAGTGCGACCACACGGGTGGAATGGGACACCCCTGGCTGAGTAACTAGTGTTCCTAGGATGGTTTTTGGTTGCTAATAAATGTGGGACTGGCTGGGTGCCAAGAGGGCAATATACCCTCGTCCGTGAGTACAGGAAATGAGTTCCTGGTACTTGGTTAAGAGAGAGCACCCATTTATAGGGCAACGTGCTATCCTGGGAAGGCTTTGGAAAGGCCCTGTCGCGAACCTTCCCTACTAACAAGTGCGGGAAGTAAGCTCGCGTCGTGTGGGTAAAGCGTGCACTCTTTGCAAAGGTTTTCTAAACTGTTCGAACAACCGCGCCCACGGTTATGGGCAATGTGAGCTGATTCCTCTAGCGTAGATTTGTTTGCCAATGTTTTACAAAAGAGATTTGTAGTATGGGAATCATTACCAGAATCGGCCTTAGTGGCTGATGGATAACATGAGTGGTTTGAAACGGGGCTGTATGACCCAGGATGTTGAATGGCATCATAGATTAGGCTTCTTGAGTGGAAGCAGTTTGTGAAATGAGTTGAGATTATGAATGGCTCGGGGAGCCACTGAGATGAGATATGAGATGAAGTCCTGGATAGGATGAAAGTGAAAGGAAAATAATAGAGGAAAATGAGATTACGTCCTCGAATGGACGAAATTGAAAATAAAGTAATAGATGAGTATACAGTGGGAAGCTGCTTGTGGGCAGATCCACTGAATCGCTGTTGTGATCCGACAGGCGGTGTAAGAATACCTAAGATCAATTAAAATCTGATTCGTCCGCTCAAGTTGTTGAAAAGCAATTCGCGGACAGGATCGAGGCGAGAGCCTCCTTCTAGGCACATTGAGACAACCCACACTTAGGTTTTTCGAAAATGTTTTCAAATGAAAAGGTTTGCGAAATAAACCCCAGCCTATCTTTGGTAGTTTGCATACTCACATTTTCCGTGACTTGCTGAGTACGTAAGTACTCAATCTATTTCTTTTCTCCCCTCATTCAGGAAGAGTGAAGTTGAAGTGAAGATTAGGGTTTATTTCCTATCCCAAGCCGTTACTTGTGGATTGGTTCTCGTTGTGCTGTCGTTCCGCTGCTGCTGTTCTGTTTGCTGGTTGCTTCTCAGGGCTTGCCCGAAGTCGCAACTTATAAAGGTATAGTATGCATATATATTTATTTATTTAGTTATTTGCTATGGTACATCTCCGTTGACCGCGGGTACCAGCAAGGTTTCCTGGGACTGGTACCGGCATCGCGGTTCCATGGGAGTTGGTTCACGCCAATCTCTTACGGCGCTTTCTCTTTGGTATCACTGTAGGTGGTGCCAAGGGCGGGAGGCGTTACAATTTATCCTGGTTTAGGCCCTCAATCTTGAGGTAATACCTTACTTACAGCTGTTTGTGTATTGCTTTCGCAGATTCTCTGGTAAGATTGATTATGCTAGATGTTGATGCACTAGGGGGCTCCCTCCCTCTCCTTATATACTGGAGAGGTATGGTTACAGGGTAGGAATTTCAGTCGGACTCGACCAAGAGATCTCCTTATGAGAACATAGAGTAACCGGCCAGGATGTCGTACAAGGTTACTTGAAGGAAAGTTCTACTATATCTATCGATGTTTTATATTGCTATATTGAATATGGGGCTATTCATCGGACCTAATCGCGATGGACTTCGAAAGACAGGACGATTTATACTGGTTTAGGCCCTCGGGGTGAGGTAATACTCTACTTCCAGTTGTGGTGTATTGTTTTCGCTGTATGTGGAATAATCTCTAGTGAGATTGTGATATGCCCCAGGGGGCTCCCTATCCCTCCTTATATACTGGAGGGATGAGAATTACAGGGTAGTAAATCCAGTCGGATACGACTAAGGGTATTCCTTATCAATATATAGAGAGTCCGACTAGGATTATATCCCTTTCCTTGTCTTGCAAGGTAACATGAAGCCGAGTCATACTCTATCTCCAATTATTGGGGCCGGCCCACCCTCTGTCCGAGTGATCGTAATTGCCTTCCTTGAGGTACCTGGGGCCCATGGCCTTCACAGTAGCCCCCGAGACCTTCATAGTCGAGTCACAGCTCAAGCCGAGTGCTCACCCTCCACAGTGAAGAAATCCCAAGTGCTTTGCTCCTTAGTACTCTTTGTCCGAGTGCTTCTTCTTCCGAGTCCTGCTTCATGTTAGCTGGCAACGAGGCTATGAAGGGCTTCATGGAAAAATTTGAATAGTGTGCGCCGAATAGGTGTACCTATTAGGTGTAGCCCCTGACTTTATGTTTAATTGAGAAATAGTTGAACATAAAGTCAAGTATCTTTAATCTTGAATTTTTTTCCTAAGTGATATGTTTATTAGAAATTGGACTCTTCAGCCAAACATTGACCGGAATTTTGCTCGTGGCAATTTGGCTAAGCATGTAAGCCATGTATCACTATGGACCAAGCCCAATACGTGATGAGATGTACTTGAGAGATACCTGCATCCCCAATTCTAATGGAGACCAGCTATTGATCCTTATAAGGATATATCCTCAGTACCTGAAAATAATTAAGATACCCGAATGTATACACCCGGTTGTAGGCTTAGCATGAAGCGTATTTGATTACTTAATCGGTTCTTGTAAAAGAGCACTTGCATCGTGATTTTAACGCAACCAGCGGGTGACCCAATAGGGCATGCTATTTAAGAACTCATATCTTCGGCCTACTACCGAATAAGCCAGCCCAAACCGACCTACCCAGCGCAGCCCTATAAAATCCGGAGATTTTGATCATTGCTGAACCTTCCCATTGCTTTGGGGGTGTGCCACCGAAGCGTAGCAGATTTTGATGTCGAAATTGTCGAAGAAATCTTTGAACATGCCGCCTGTGAACTGATTGTGTTGCCTATAATGATGCGATTGGGGACTCCAGATCTGTAGATTATACTCAGTATGAAGTCTTTCGCCCAGGCCAGAATTATGGTAGCAATAGGTCTGGCCTCAATCCACTTTGTGAACTTGTCAACCGCGACAAACAGATTTGTAAACCCTCTTGGTGCCTTCTTGAACGGCCTGACCATGTCAAGCCCCCAGACTGCAAAGGGCTAAGATATTGGAATAATCTACAACTCTTGTGTTGGTAGCTGAGTTTGCCGAGAGAAAAATTAACATCTGTCGATGTTTTACACCAGCAATATGAATATGGGGCTACTCGGCGGATGGAAACTCGGTGGATTGCAAAGGAACACAACGAGATTTTATACTGGTCAGGCCCTCGATGTGAGGTAATACCCTACGTCCAGTTGTGATGGTATTCCTTTGAGGATTTGTGTCGATCAATGATCTTGTGCCCTCAGGGGGCGCCCTGCCTCCTCTTATATACTGGGGGACAGGGGTATAAGGTAGGAGTCCCAGTCGGATACGGCCAAGGGATTTCCTTCTTAGAGATATATCTTACCCGACCTAGACTGTATATTCCTTTCTGTACAAGGCAAAGTCTACCGGGTGCTACTATATCTCTAATTACAAGTCTCGGCCCATCCTTTATCCGAGTGGCCCATATGCTTGTGATGAGGTACCCGGGGCCCATGGCCTCCACAATAGCCCCTGAGACCTTCATAGTTGAGTCACAGCTGATGCCGAGTGCTTGTCCTCCACGGTGAAGATTACTCGAGTGCATTGCTCCCGAGTACTCTTTGTCCGAGTGCTTCTTCTTCCCGAGTCCTGCTTCATGTCAGCTGGCAGCAAGGCTATGAAGGGCTTCATATTGATGTATGAATAGTGTGCGCAAAATAGGCGCACCTATTAGGTGTAGCCCCCGACTTTGTGCTTAATTGTGAAGACAATTAACCATAAAGTCAAAGATCTTTAACCTTATAGTCTTTCCCGAATAGATTACTACTGGTATATGAGACTCTTTGGTATCATGTTAACCGGAATATGATTTATAGTCTTGCCGAGTAGCATGCTACTCGTATATGGGACTCTTCAGCTTCATGTCAGCTGGAAAAAGGGGGTTTATAGTCTTTCTCAGGTGACATCCCACTTGAGAGTTAGACTCCTCAGCATCATGTCAGCTGGAAAAGATATTTATAGTCTCTCTCGAGTAGTGCACTACTCAGAAGTTAGACTCTTCAGCGTCATATCAGCTGGAATAATGTTGCTCATGGCAACTGTTGGCCAAGCATGTAGGCCGAGTACCACTTTATGAAAATAAATTCATTGTGTGGTCAGGTGTACTTGAAAGATACCTGCATCCCCAATGTTGATGAAGACCAGCTTGTGATCCTTATAAGGATATATCCTCAATACCTGCTGGATAAAAAGATACCCAAACACATGTGTTTAGCAATTAGGCCTTCATGAAGCATATCTGTTTACCTCATCGGTTCCTGTTGGTAGCACCTGTACCGCGAGTCTAACGCAGCCAGCGAATGGCCCATATTGAGTGTGCTACTGTAGAAACTCATATCTTTGGTGGCCCAGTGCCGACTGTAGAAGCCCAAGCCCATAAGTCGACGCAGGCTCTATAAAGGCTGAGGGAGAGAGAAAAGATTCCTCTATCTTCCCCAAGCGACCAATCATTTTATCTTCCCAGCTCCATGCCGAAATTTTGCCTCCCGCTCTGCTAGGGTTCACCATTGCTTACTCCTCCCCACCAAAGCTCGAGCGATTCCGCATCCATTTGTCCATTCCAAGCCCCCGACCATATTTCCCCCAAATCTCCTGTCCCCCCAGCCATGCCGAAGGTTCCAGATTTCGTTGGGGCGTTGGACGAAGGGTGGCTGACCTCGGATTGCAGCCGGTCGAAGCTGGAAAGGTTGGAGAAGTTGGTGCGACTGCAAAGCCGTGACATCATCTGCTGGCGCCTGGCTGAGGGTGAGTCGGTTCCAAATCCCCAATTCGGCGAAACTATTGTTTTTGCCTCTTTCTTTGGCCGGGGTTTGTTTCTTTTCTCTTCCGAGTTCTTCCGCCGTCTTCTTAACTTTTATGGATTGGAGTTGGTGAATCTGAATCCCAACTCGATCATGCAAATCTCTATCTTCGTGACTCTTTGGGAGTGCTACTTGGGTGTAGAACCCCACTTCAATTTCCTTAGGCACTTGTTCCACATCAAGCTCCAACCCTCCAAAAATAAGGTTCAGGTGATTGGGGGGGCTGGCCTTCAGTTGAGAAGTGAGATGAAGAAAATATATATCAGTCTTCCTCTGAAGTCCTCCTTGAAAGGTTGGCATAAGGAGTGGTTTTACTATTCCGATCTGACACCCTCCCTGCCTGCATTCACCGGAAAGCCCTCGACGATCTCGCCCAATTGGTCATCAGGTCCAACCTTCGAAGAGATGGGCTAGGTGCATCAGTTGCTGGCCAAATTGGAGAAGTTTAAGGAAGCCGGCCTGACCGGCCCCTGGGTGGCCAAGCGTTTCCTGACCTGACGCATCCAGCCACTGAAGTTGAGGAGCGAGTTCTGTTGGGATTATCAAGGGAAAAACGACCCTGACCGAGAAAGCCGAGAGGTGGCCAGCTAGCAAGAAGTGATCGAAACCTTGTTCACTTATTTCTCCAATGGGGTGATCGAAACCGAGGACGCAGAGCGCTGCATCGCGGCTTATAACCGAAACTGGCCTCGTCCCGAGGTAGCCTCTGCTTTTCTTCCGTGATGAATGCTTGTAGACATGTATCTGTAATTGCCCAGCATTGTGTGATGTATATTGTTGAATCGTTTGCAGTGGTGCAAGGAGTTTGATGATGACTCCCGTCCGTTGTCGGCCACGAAATCGAAGAAGAGGCCGAGAAGTCCTTCTGCCGCCCAGCCCGACGCCAAGAGAGCGGGGAAGAAACCCATTGTAGATCGGGGCAAGGAGAAGGTTGTGAAGCCGAGCACCACTGCCGGGAGTCTGAAGATAAAGGACACCGCCGGCACAGCGCCTAGGCCATTGAGTCCCAGACCGGGACCCGTGCAGCCGAGCTCCACTTCGTCGAGCCCAACCAGAGTGCTGCCGAGTACGAGGTCGACCACAATGCTGTCGAGTACCCGAGCGCCCTAGCTGGCCACACCGTGAACGGGGCCGACTAGGACTAAAATGCCGCCGCCGACTGCCACGCCCTTCGGCCTGACAGCCAGCAGTCCTCTAGTGCCGCCCTTCGGATCTCCCAAACAGAAGCTCAAGTTCTCCAAGAGGTAGGTCATTCTAGGTCTTCTGAAAATCAAGTTTATGATTGTGACGTCTTGATATTGGATTCATTGCGCAGGAGGTAGGCCGACATTGATCTCAAGGAGACCACGCCGACTACCCCCGCTATCGATCTTGCCCCAGCTGAGTTGGCGCCAGCGAGCACACCTGCTGAGCCAACGGCGGTCCCAGTTGCAGGAACTGAGACGGCCCCGACTGCAGGGCCGCCGACATCGGTCGATCAAGGGATGGTTGCCGGAGCCGCTGCTCCAGCCCCTGAGTCGGCGCCTGTTGTCGAAGCCGTCGCGGCAGCTCCTGAGCCAGCGCCTGTTGTTGGAGCTGCGGCTGCAGCTCCTGAGCCAACTCCCGAGGCCCTGGAGGCCGCTAAGTTGGGGGCCAGGAGTCCGTTGCCATCCTGGTCATCGTCGTCGCTGTCTCCTCCTTCGGATAAACCGGACCTTCCCAGGCTCGAAGCTCCTCCTCGCATGTTCCCACGGACGTTCCATTGGACGGCGCCCGACGAAACCGCAAGGAGTTATAAGCATGACGAGGTTGCGGCAGAAAGGGAGCACGAAAGCTTGCTGCACACTACACTCACCGCGTCCCAGGGGATCCGGGTATGACCTTCGTCATATTGTAGTCTTGGTTATCTTGCTCATATGAGTGATCTGACGACTGACTCTGTTTTGCTCTGTTTTTCCCCGAGTAGAAACTTGTTGATCGCTCGGAGAAGATGAGCGAAGTCTTGATCCGGGTAGCCCCCCAGCTCCAAGAGTTGGACCAGCTCCGGGCCTTGACAGCCGAAGTAGAAGGGCACAGCCAGGAGAGGGAGTCTTGGCTGAGGGACGCCGTTACTTAGCTCAGGGCTGAAAATTGGGACCAAGCCAAGAAGATAAGAGGTAAGCCTCCAGGATGTATCTTTCTGACCAGATCCTTAGTATATTTCTCTAGCTGTGTTGTTCCCGACTGCCTAGTTGTGTCTTGACTGCAATGTCAAGTTCTTGACTAATCTATCGTGCAGCCCTTGAAGCCGAGTTGAAGACCCGGACAGAGGGAGAAATCCAGCTGAAGGAGGCCAAGAAAGCCAGGGCCGAGCTTGAAAAGGACAAGGCCGACCTAACAAAGGCCAGAACCGAGCTTGAGCAAGAGAAGGCCGAGTTGAAAGAGGCCAATACCAAGCTCGAGAAGGAAAAGGTTGAACTGGAGAGGACCATAGCCAAGTGGGAGGCCGACTACGACAGTAAGTCTCCCTTTTGACACTGATATTAACCAATCCATTAATTACCCCATTTGTAGCTTTACCTAACAAGTTTACTTATCGGTGAACCCGGGTAGCTGCTAGAGCCAATTCCCAAGCCCAATTTCAGGCTTACGCAGAGGAGATAAAGGTCGTCAAAGAGTCACGGGAGGCCCTCCTCGGATTCGTGAGAGGGCTCCTTGACATCATGGATCCTTGCCCCGTGGGAACCAGCTGCAGCTCGATGGCCCAAGTGGAGTCACGCCTTGAGGGTGCACCGAGTGCCCTGAAGAGGTACTCGGATGAGCATGTTATTACCGGCGTGGCCCGAACCCTGGCTATGACCAAGTCCATCTACCCAAGGGTAGATGTTGAAGCCATCAGGGAGGGGTTTGCTAAGGAGACAACTCCTGAGGAGGCGCTGGAGCTGATAGCCAAGGCGAGGCCGACTGCAGAGATTATCACCTGAGACCTGGGTCTGTAAAAACAATACATCATGCAGTCGGTGTATTGTGGACTTTTATAAAGACATGTGTAAATATATGTGCAATGCTGCCAAGCTTTAAACTATTACTCAGTTGTCATTAGCTTTACTCGATTATATAGTCTGCATCGAGTTAGTCTATGGGAACTTAATAAAATCGTTCACCGCAGAAAGCTGTACTCGGGCAAACATAACAAAGTCATAGTGAAGCTTCATAACTTAAGTAAAATAGGCTCATATATTATTGACAGAGCACATAAGATACATGCAGCCCCCGACTCACTACTCGGTTGAAACAAGCGGCGTAGTGAGTCAGAGAGGAACTTTACACATGGGAAAAAAAATATAAAACTCAGGTATAGAAAGGACGTAGCTGTTCTTTGTTCCATGAGTTGCTGATGAGGGCACCGTCTTAGGTCTTCAGTCGGTAGGCGCCTGGCTGAGTAACCTCAGCGATAATGAACGGCCCTTCCCAGATTGGGGATAGTTTATGCCTGTCTTTGGTGGTTTGGATTTTTCTCAGGACGAGATTTCCGACCAAAAAGGCGCGGCCACAGACATTGCGATTGTGATAACGACGCAGGCCTTGAAGATACCTTGCCGACTGGATTGTTGTGATATCCCTCGCTTCTTCCAACTAATCTAGTTCGACCAATCGGGTATTGTTGGAAATGTCTTCTGAGTAAGTCCGGACTCGCAGAGAGCCGAATTCTAACTCGGTTGGTAGTATAGCCTCGGCACCATAGACCAGAAAGAAAGGGGATTGCCCTGTTGCCCGATTAATCGTGGTTCTTAGAGACCAGAGAATAGATGGGAGTTCTTGTACCCACCAGCCCGCGTATGGTTGTTGTCGGTCGAATATCCTGGTCTTGATACCTTGTAAGACCATACCATTGGCTCGTTCAACCTGCCCATTGCTTCGCGGGTGTGCCACAGACGCATAGCAGATCTTGATGCCGAAGTCATCACAGAAATCTTGAAACACGTCGCCCGTGAACTGAGTACCGTTGTAGGTGATGATGCGGTTAGGGAACCCGAATCGGTAGAGTATACTCATGATGAAGTCCTTTGCTCATGCCGCTATTATGGTTGCAACAGGTTTAGCCTCAATCCACTTGGTGAATTTATCCACTGCGACGAACAAGTGTGTGAACCCTCTTGGCGCTTTCTTGAAAGGCCCGACCATGTGAAGCCCCCATACTGCAAAGGGCCAAGAGATTGGGATTGTTTGGAGTTTCTGGGTTGGGAGATTGGTTTGTCTTGTGTAGAACTGGCAACCCTCGCATGTGCGAGCAATGTCTTTGGCATCTGTTACTGTTGTTGGCCAGAAAAATCCCTGTCGGTAAGCCTTTCCGACTAACGTCCTGGATGCAGCATGGTTGCCACATACGCCCGAGTGGATCGACTGCAGGATCTGCTTGCCCTCCTCGGTGGTGACGCAGCGCATGAGGACACCGGATGCACTTCTTCGGTACAGGTCTTCTCCGACGACTAAGAAACTCTTGCTTCGACGTTTAATTCGTTCAGCTTCACTGCGATCTTCTGGGAGTTCATCATCCAGGAGGAATTTGAGAACAGGAGTTTGCCAATCTTGACATATGTGCAGCACCTCGTCTGTTGCCGGGGTAGGTTCACCTCCCGACTGCTCTGGCGCTGGTTTCTTCTTGATTGACGGCTCCATGAGTTGCTCAACAAAGATCCCTGTTGGGACTGCCTCTCGCTTGGATCCCATGTTTGCCAGCTCGTCTATAGCGTCATTGTATTATCGTAGGACATGTGTTATCTCCAGCCCGTCGAACTTGTTCTCCATCTTGCGGACCTCCTGACAGTATGCCGCCATGGTATCGTTGAGACATGTCCAATCCTTCATGACTTGGTTTACCACGAGTTGAGAATCTCCACGGACCACCAGTCGACGGATGCCGAGTGATATAGCGATGCGGAGCCCGTGGATGAGTGCCTCGTACTCGGCGATGTTGTGGGAAGCCGGGAAGTGGATTTGTAGGACGTACTTGAGTTTTTCACCGGTGGGGGACGTCAATACGACGCCAGCCCTGGCGCCGCCGATCCGTAGAGAACCGTCGAAGTACATTGTCAAGTACTCTAGCTTCGCTGTTGATGTAGGCATTTGAACTTCTGTCCACTCGGCCACAAAGTCGGCTAGAGCTTGTGATTTGATTGCTGTCCGCGGCTGAAAGGTGATGTCGAACGCCATCAACTCGAGCGCCCATTTAGCGATTTGGCCGGTGGCCTCGCAGTTATGCAGGACGTCCCCAAGTGGAAACGATGTGACCATGACTTGATGTGCTTGGAAGTAGTGCACCAGTTTCCAGACAGTGATGAGTAGGCCATAGAGCAGCTTTTGGACCTGCGGATATCTTGTCTTCGTGTCGGCAAGCACCTCGCTGACAAAGTAGATTGGCCGTTCGACTTTTTGGATGTGACCCTGTTCGGATCGCTCGACCACCAGCACCGTGCTGACTACCTGAGAAGTTGCCGCCAGATATAACATTAGCGGTTCTTGGGGCATTTGTGACGCCAACATGGGGGGTGATGTGAGAAATTGTTTGAAGTCTTCAAAGGCTTGCTGGGCTTCGGGAGTCCATTGGAAATTGTCTACTTTCTTCAGTAGCTTGAAAAAGGGCATGCCCCGTTCGCCTAGTCGGGAAATAAACCGGCTGAGTGCCGCCATGCAGCCTGTCAGGTTCTGGACGTCCTTCTGGTTAGTCGGGGGTGCCATATTCATGATTGCATTGACTTTCTCCGGGTTGGCCTCGATGCCGCGATGCGAGATGATGAAGCCGAATAGCTTGCCGGATGGCACACCGAAGGCGCACTTTTCCGGGTTCAACTTCATCTTAAATCTTCAAAAATTTTGGAAAGTTTCTTCCAGGTCAGTGATGAGGTCTTCTTTGGACTTGGTCTTGATCACCACGTCGACGTCGGCCTCCACGTTGCGCCCGATCTGAGTGTTAAACACCGTTGAATTGCACGTTGATACGTTGCTCCAGTGTTTTTCAAACCGAACGGCATAGTGATGTAGCAGTACGCTTCAAACAGCGTGATAAAAGACGTCTTGAGACAGTCCTCCTCCTTCAAGCTGATTTGATGGTATCCCGAGTAACAGTCGAGAAAGCTGAGAAGTTCGCACCCCGTAGTTGAATCCACCACCTGGTCTATCCTTGGTAAACCAAATGGGTCCTTAGGGCACGTCTTGTTGAGATCGGTGTAGTCGACGCACATGCGCCATTTACCTTTTTTCTTTCTAACCAGAACTAGGTTTGCCAGCCAATCCGGGTGATAGACCTCTTTGATGAACCCGGCTGCGAGAAGCTTGGTTATCTCCTCCCGAATAGCATCTTTACGGTCTTGAGCGAAGCACCACAGCCGTTGCTTGACTGGCTTGGCGTCTGTCTTCACGTTGAGGGCATGCTCGATCACCTCCCTTAGTATGCCTGGCATGTCGGACGGTTTCCACGCGAAGATATCCTTATTGGTTTGGAGGAAGGTGATGAGCACGTCTTCCTATTTGGGGTCGAGTCCGGTCCCGACTAGAGCAGTCTTGAAGGGGTCGGAAGGGTCCAAGGGGATCTTCTTCGTGTCAGAGTCCACTGAAATTCCCGACTTCGCTGCTTTTTTGGCCGGAACTGGGTCTTCCTCGACTTTGGTTGTGATGGCTTGCCGAATGCTGTTGCGCCCGACTGCCGCCTCTTGTGATTGAGCCAATTCGCAACTCTCCTTGTCGTAGGTGAAGGCTTGCTTGACGTCGCTGCGGAGGGAGAGGACTCCTGCTGGCCCTGGCATCTTGAGCACCATGTATGTATAGTGCGGTACCGCCATGAATTTGGCGAGCGCCGGTCGTCCGAGTATCGCGTGGTACGCAGTCTCGAAGTCGGTGACCTCGAAGCAGATATTTTCTGTGTGGAAGTTATCCCACGTGCCGAAGGTTACCGGCAAGGTAATTTGCTCGAGTGGTGTTGAAGACAGGCTGGGAATTATCCCGTGGAAGGGCGCCGTACTCGACCGCAGATCTGAACGAGGAATCTTCATCTCATCTAGGGTCTTGGTGAAGAGAATATTGAGCGCGCTGCCTCTGTCTATGAGAACCTTCTTCAACTTGATGTTCTTCACGACCGGGTCCAGGATGAGTGGATAGTGTCCCGGGTGTGAAACCCGATCTGGGTGATTTGCGCGGTTGAACGTGATGGACGTCTCTGACCAGCGCAAGTATTGGGGGGCGTTTGCTGTAGAGATTGAGTTGATGTCGCGTGCTGTTAGCTTCTGCTTGCGCTTGGACTCATACGCATACGGCCCTCCGAAGATGTGGTTGAGCTCGGCTTGTGGATCTTGAAAATCGTCAGCCGGACCCTGATCTGGCTTGTCTTTGTCCTTGTCGGCGCCAGATGATGAAGCCTGCTCGGAAGCAAACTTCTTAAGCATGAAGCAGTCTTTGGCCGTGTGCTTGCCCTTGGGGTGGAAGGGGCAAGGCCCATTCATGACTTTCTGGTAGTTGTTGCTGCATTGGGGCCGCGACCGAGTTCGCTCCATGTTGGCCACCTTGTTGTCTGACTTCCACTTGCGGCCGCCGGTCTTGTTTTGGGATGGCTCGTTGTCGGCGTTTGCCTTCTGGTCCTTTTGTCGGGACTCCTCCTTCTCGTCGAGGGCCTCTGCGACCGCTTCAGCCGAGTCGGCGTATTTGTTCACCATGTCGAAGAGAGCCCGGACGGAGGATGGTGGCTTCCGAGTGAATTTCGCGATGAACGGGGCATCCTTTACTCCCTTGAGGAAGGCGGCGATGACGGCCTCGTCTCTGATCATTGGGATCTTGTTGCACTTCTCGGAGAATCTCTTGATAAATTCGCTTAGAGACTCGTTCTTCTTCTGGTGTAGTTGATATAGATCGTGCTCAGAAGACGGCCTCTCGTAGGTTCCCTGAAAGTTAGCGATGAACCGCTCCTTGAGTTCTCCCCAGGAACTGATCGACCACCTCGGGAGCCCTGTTAGCCATGTTCTCGCCGAGTCGACTAGTGCGACTGGGAGGTAGTTAGCCATGGCTTTGTGGTCACCGCCGGCGGCTTGTATTGCCAGGGTGTATACGGTGAGCTAGGACTCGGGGTTGGTTTTGCCGTCGTATTTCTCTATCCCCGTAGGCTTGAAGCCTGACGGCCAATCGACGTCCTGTAGCTCCTGGAACGCCTTCATCTTCCTGAGGGCTCCGGCTCCAACCATGGCGGTTAAACCGCTTGTGATGAAGGCCGAAACGCTCGTTCTCATCCTCCAGTCGGCGGCGCTCTTCTTCTTCACGTTGGCGGCACCGGGCGTTGATGTCATATCGGAGGTCGCGTTGTAGGCGAACTCGGAGATCTTGGTTGGGCCGTCGATCGTATTGGTGACGCCGCCGATTATTATTATTGGTGTTGCCAAGTGACGTTTGGCGCGACTCCTCCTGTAGCCGACTTGAGCCAGCCGCCCGGCGTCGTGCTGATGTAGAAGAGCCGGCTGTTGGAGAACCCGACCGGTTGGCCGGTGTAATCGTGTCGCTCGACTGCTGTTGCTGCTGACAGGTAGCAGTTGTGATAATCGCCTTAATCTTGGTGATAGTTGGGGTGGCCTGGTGATTAGGCCCGAGCTGGAGCGTGTCCAACAAAGTTGTGGCAGCCACAATGTTTGTTGTGGCGTGACGAAGACGTCGTGGTCGCCGACTTTTGTCTGGAGGATCTGTTGCTGAGCGGTTCGCCCAGCCTTGCGTAGCTTGTCATTGTTAGCCTCGTGGTCGGCTTCCTCCTGTTGTCGTAGTCAGCCTGCCTCCTCCTGCTGCTCCTCTTGTAGTTGGCGCATCTTTGGTGGTGGTGTTGAAGCCATGAAGATCCCATGGGGCAGAAGAAAACTTGCCAGACTGGAGTTTGAACTAGTGTTCGAACCGTTATCTGACTTGGAGTCGGAATCCGAGTAGTTCATCGGAGTAAGAACGACTCCGACCTCCCTAGATCCAATCTAAAACGGCGCTTGGCCATGTCCAAACTGAATCGTAGGAGATCGGGTCTGCCGCGTAAGATATAGATCTGCGGTGTCGCCGAATTTGCGTGGGAGATTGACGATCTCTCCCCTTCTTAGCCCAACCCGGGCTGGCTCAAGGCCTAGCACGAGTCGGACGCCGAAGGAGAGAGTTGTCCCAAAGCTCGGCGAAGTTGAAGATTGCTGCATTGGATTGATGATAGTTGGTGCAGCGTCTTGTGGGCCGACTAGTGCGGAGTCGGCTGGTTCCTCTGCCGGTTGGATTGGATCTGCGTCGGCCAAGGTGAGATTGCCGATCTGGTCGACGATGAAGTCGAGGCTTCCGAAGGTTATTGTGTCTCCATGGGAGAATTTGTCGCCATTGACTCCAGAAGTAGGATCCATTGAGATTGCTGGTGTAGATCTTGCCGAAGCCCCTACCTGGCGCGCCAACTATCGATGTTTTACACCGACAATATGAATATGGGGCTACTCGGCGGATGGAAACTCGGTGGGTTGCAAAGGAACACAGCGAGATTTTATACTGGTTCAGGCCCTCGATGTGAGGTAATACCCTACATCCAGTTGTGGTGGTATTCCTTTGAGGATTTATGTCGATCAATGATCTTGTGCCCTCAGAGGGCGCCCTGCCTCCCCTTATATACTGGGGGACAGGGGTATAAGGTAGGAGTCCCAGCCGGATACGGCTAAGGGATTTCCTTCTTAGAGATATATCTTACCCGACCTAGACTGTATATTCCTTTCTGTACAAGGCAAAGTCTACCGGGTGCTACTATATCTCTAATTACAAGTCTCGGCCCATCCTTTATCCGAGTGGCCCATATGCTTGTGATGAGGTACCGGGGCCCATGGCCTCCACAATATCCCTTGCATGATCGGACGAGTGCTTCAGCGTCGGTAACCTTAGTTGGCTAGAAGAATCCTTGTCTGCAAGCCTTTCCGACTAATGTTCTGGATGCAACATGATTGCCACAAATGCCCGAGTGGATAGATTGCAAGATCTGCTTGCCCTCCTTAGGTGTAACGCAATACATGAGAACTCTGGATGCGCTTTGACGATATAGGTCTTCTCTAACTACGATAAAGCTTTTGCTCTGGCACTGGACTTGCTCGACTTCGTTGCGGTTTTTCGGGAGCTTGTCTTCTAATAGGAGTAGAACGATTGGGGTCTTCCAATCTTGAATAATGATGAGCACCTTTGTAGATTTTGGGTTTGGTGTAACCTCCAATTGTACGGGTTCTGGTTTTTTACTAAGAGCTTCAGTAGTGGCTTCTTTCCTTGTTTTGGCCAAATAGGTACTCGAACGCTGCACTAGCACAGTATTCGACTGGTGACCCTCATGGGGCGTACCCAACCTGGTGAAATTGTGACTAAATAAGGTACCCGAACCTTGTATTAGCATAGGATTCGGCTGGTGACTCTCATGGGGCGTACCCTACCTAGCAGAGTGATACCTGAGCCCCAACTGGTGCCGGAGGTCGGTTGTTGGTCCACATGGGGCATACCAAGGTGACATCTATGTCCCGACTGGCGCGAGTACTTGGTCAGTAGCCCTCGTGGAGCATTCCAAGTGATTCTTGAAGTGTCGCACTCCAAATGTATCTTAGCACTCTAGTTAGCCCCTGAGCATAGGAGATAGGCTCATAGCCATAGGTTCCTGTTACGCGTATCCAGAACTGGGCCCTGCATTATAAACGTATTGGATGAGTAGTATCTGATGTAGAAAATTTATGAATTTTATAATAGATGTAAATATGCGTTCCTCCTCTTATTGATTTTAGTTTCCCCGAGTAGTTGAGCACTTACGTTTAAACACTCTGCCCAACTAGTCATAGCCCCCGAGCGCCGGGAGTTGGCTCATGGCTCTTTCCCAGACACACGTTTTGGGTGACTTGAGTTCGTCTTTCATGGAGCAAAGCTTCATAGATCGGAATTTATGCTACTCGAGTACTTTTACAATCATTAAGAACAAAAACAGAAAATGCACAGCATGTACACCTATTAGGTGTAAGTGGCTACGGCATTAGCGAGACCGAGTGAGGAATTGACGATCTCATCCCCCCTAGATCCGAACCCGACTGGCGCCAAGCCGTATCTGAGTCAAACCATAGGAAAGTGAGTTGCCTCCAACCCTGTTTAGATGAGAACATCATATAAGGAGAAAATATTTATCAGAAAGCGACTTAGCTGTTCAGTATTCCACGAGTTGGGAAAAGAAAGTGGCGTCCTCGTGCTTGAGCTTATGAACCCCCAAGCATGTCACTTGTCATTATGACAATCTTTAGTTGTGAGAGGTCAAGGACGGTTGTGATCGACTGTTGCCACGATGTCCTCCGACTTGTGCTTGTGGTTTCCAGCCTTGGATGGGGCTACATCGTCCGTCTCCCGTTGCTCCTTCTGTCGCGGCTCCTTGTTGTAGAGTGCTTTGGCAACAGCGTCGGCTGAATTAGCATACTTGTTGGCCATGTCGAATAGAGCTTTGACGGAGTTGGGCGGCTTCCAAGTAAATTTTGCAATGAACGGTGTGTCCTTGACTCCTTTACGAAAGGCAGCGATGACAACTTCGTCCTTGATTTTGGGGATTGAATTCCTCTTCTCGAAAAAATACTTGATGAAGTCCCAAAGAGACTCGTTTTTTCTCTGATGGCACTGGTACAGATCGTACTCGGATGACGGCCTCTCGTAGGTTCCTTGGAAGTTAGCCACGAAGCGCTCACAGGGTTCTCCCCAGGAGCCAATAGACCACCTGGGAAACCCCGTCAACCACGTCCGTGCCGAGTCAGCTAGGGCGACTGGGAGGTAATTCGCCATGGCCTTGTGGTCGTCTCCAGTTACTCGGATCGCCAAGGTATACACTATAAGCTAGGATTCTAGGTTGATCTTGCCGTCGTACTTCACCAGTCGGCTTAAAGCCAGATGGCTAGTCAACTTGTTGTAGCTCGCATGTGAAGGCAGGAACTCCTTCATCTGAGTGGGGGCTTTGACTCCGACTGCGGTGATGAAACTGCTCATGGTTGAGACCGAAGTGTTCGTGTTCGTCTTCAAGTCGGCGACGTTCATCTTCCTCGTGTTCTTGGCGTCGAGCGTTGATGTCGTGGCAGAGATCCCGTCATAGTCGTCCTCGAGCGTCCTGGTTATCCCGGTGTTCATCATGATGGTAGTGCCGTTGGTCATTACTGCGATTGCCGAGTGACGTGTGATAGGACTCCGAGTGGTGTTGACCAGAGGTAGCAACTCGGCGTCTTGCTGAAGCAGATGAAGTCGTAGCGTCTGAAGCCATTTTGTTGGTGGTATGAGCTTGTCACCGGACTGCTGTCATTGTTGACATGCTACAGCAGTGATCATTACCTTGATCCTTACAATAGTTGGAGTGGCTTGATGACCGGATCCGAATTGCATGGTATCTAACAGCGTGGCAGTGGCCACGACGTTCTGTTGTGGGGTCACGAAGACGTCGTGGTCGCCCACTCGGGTTTGGAGGATCTCTTGTTGAGTAGTCCGCCCAGCCTTACGCAAGTTGTCGTTGCGGGCGTCGTGCTTGGCTTGCAGGCGTCGTGCGTCCCCTCCTGTTGCTTATGCAGTCAGCGAGCTTCCTCCTATTGTTGGTCACGTAGTTGGAGCGTGTCTTGCCTAGGGGTTGATCCCTTTGATGCCATGAATACTTCGCGCGGTGGAGAAAAGCTTCCTGGATTGCTGTTCGACTGGGAGTCGGATTTAGAGTAATTCAGAGGGGTGATGACGACCCCAACGTCCCTAGATCCAATCTCGAGCAGCTCTGGGCCGTATCCGAGTCAATTTCCAGGGGAGTGTGTGGCACCTTGTGAAGGCCCACCATGTGCACACAATACCCGATCCCTGGATCAGTAGTCGGATACACATATAGTCATCGGTGATACAACTCAGAGTACACTAAGCATTAGATACATAATTGAGTACATACATATATTACAAAGGGTTTTCCATCCAGGACAGGCCCCGGATGGACAAAAGCACTAACAGGGTGAACTAGCGAGACACAACGCAGATAGTGCGGAAGCAAGGACAAACTACTTGGCAAAAGAACACATCTACACCACAGGCTCGGTTGGGAACTAGGCTCGAAACCTCAGAAGTCTTCGTAGTCGCTTGGTCCTGGAAGAACTCGGCAGCAGTCGGGTCTTCGTCTTCTTCTTCCAAACCTAATATATATATATAGGGACAAGGGTGAGTACTTTCGTACTCAGCAAGCCGGGAAAAAGTGCCATGTCGGTCAGACAAAAAGGGGGCTATGAGTCTTTATTTGCGAAAACAGCCTTTAGAAACGGTTTGCTTTTCAAACACTAGTGTGTCAAATTTTAGTTGTCGGAACGAAGCTCACATCTCGATCCATTCCACAAGTTGCTTTTCAACAACTCGCCACACATTGTTACTAAATCATGTATTTCCATTTTCAACTTCTGGCAATCAACCAAGTGATCACACAACTCGGCTATCACCCGAGTGGCTTCGACCACTCCTTAGGTCTGTTGTTTGTCCGAGTGGCTCCGACCACCCGTTGACCCTGAGACTCGGCTACAACCAAATCTCAGCTGTCCCTTTAAGCATTTTCCGGCTACAACCGGTTATATACGCTACACTGGCTACAACTAGTTAGCTCAAACTTTGCTACCCTGGCTACAACCCGGGAGCCTGCTCTTTATCGTCTTCTGGCTACAACCCGAAGACTTACTCCTGTTAACTTTCCTCACACTTGCTTATGGTGCTTCAACACCCCGGTTCACACAGACCCGTTTCTGGCCATACAGGCCTTCCGTTTGCCACTCGGCAAACTCTGGTCACGATTCCCTTCCCATCAAATCATTTCACAATCCACTGGCAAACAAATCTATGCTATGGGAATCACCTTACATCGCCCTTAACCATGGGCACGGCTGTTCGAACAGTTCGGCTAAACTCTGCAGAGGTTACACGCTTTACCCAAACGACACAAAACTGACACCGAGTACTGGCCTGTACCGGAAGTTTGTGACAAGGCCATTTTCAAAGCCAGTCTAGGGTTATCCAATGCCAGCCGAAGGATCCACATAGGATCAATGCTTCAGGTCGGCTCCAACCACCATCAGCACCAGGGCTCACGAGCCACAACTCAGATGAGTCCACTCCAGTCGGCACTAGACTTCCCTAAACCTACAATTTTACTCGGCCAGGGGCAGCCCACACTACCCGTTTGGTCGCACTGTAAAATGCTCGGATGCAATTCCCAAAGGAAACGGTCCTTATCGATAATACATAGCCAGGCCACATAGGCACTGTCTCTGCACACCAAGATTTTCACAAACTTTCATCTTCTTCTCAAACACGCCGATACGCAGAGTACCGGGTTTTCAAACAGTTGAGTAAAACCACTGTTTTCCAAACGACAATACAATCGCTGCAGGGCTAAGCTCTTCTACTCGGCATTCATACCCAAAGGATATAATGCCAACGTGCCATTTGTGGGGCTATCAAAGGAGAAACACATCAATATCCTACCAAAAGAAGTGCGACTACTGGGAGGGTCCGTCGGTTGCGCTTGCAAACCGAGGCCGATCAATTTAAAGTGTAAACTAAGCATGCATATTTTGCAAACAACATAACTTTGCATATATAGGAGACAATATGATCAAAGAGGCTTGCCTTGCACCAGCGGAAGATCTTCCTCGGCGAAGACGGCTTCTGGATCGTCCACCGGTTCAGGATCTAAACAAGCAGAAAAGGTAATTACTGACAAGCTGAAAAGAGGTAAAACACTGGGAAAAGAACATCGCGGCAGTCGGCTGTAGAAAGGGTAGCAGTCGGCTAGGATGGATGGCTGTTTGGATGGAGGTTTATGGTAAACGGCCGGGTTAAACTTGTGGACAGGGCAACAAAGCTCACCAGTTAAGAACTCCGGGTGGTAGGCTCGGCGATGAGCAGCGGCGATGGAGCTCGGGGAGCAAAAACGACTCAGGGAGCTAGGGAGAAGATGATGGCTTAGCTATGAAGCTGGTGATGATGGTTTGGTAGAGACGGCTGGGTTGCAAAACAGAAGAAAGAGGAGGCATGGATGGCTTTATATAGTCGGCGCGAAGCTGGGACGTTACAGTGCAGAGCGATGGAGAGAAAAAGGAGTCACGATAAGCTGACAAGGTCACAGCGAGCTGGCTGGGCGATGCGATGTCAAGGCAGAGTTTGACTTAGGGATTAGGTGTGGCCGGTGGGGTTGGTACACACTATAGCGACGATGGGACACTCAGGTCGTGGCAAGAACGGGTTGGTGAGACTTGCAGACAGAACCTCTGACTATCCGTTGGTCCAAGCGGGTTCTTGAGGTACCACGGCTATTGTCCGCTGGTCCGATCGGGGCTGTGGGCAGGTGAAGGCTGGATTATGTCACCACTTCGGCAGTCGGCGTTCAACGGGAGGGGCGTAGGAAAACGAGACTGTGGTGCAACTTGGTGAGGCGATGAGACAGCACGTCGGGTGACAAGGCAAGGTGTCGTGAGCTTGACCGGATCGGGGCAAGACGGGGCGGCGAAACAGAACTGGTTGACAGGGTAGTCGGCAAGCTCAAGGGTTACTCGGCTGCAAAGATGACCGAGTGGGCAAGGGTAGAGGGCAAGGCTCTGAAACTGAGTAGGAATCTACTCGGCGCAAGGGGAAAAGGCAGTCGGCTGGCTAGGGAGAGAAAAACTGGGGCATAGCTGAACGGAATAGGAGAGGAGTTTAGAACTCAGGAAGCAAATTCCAACAAGGAGATGAAGAACGGGTCGTTACATATTGGTTCTGCTGTGTCGGACTTAGATTGAAGATGTTTGCGGCGTTGTTGAGCCCGAATAGGAGATTGACGATCTCCTCCCCCCTTAGCCCGATTTTAGTTGGCTCAAGGCCGAGTCTGAGTCGAACACTAGAAAAAGTAGTTGTCCTTGGACTCGTAGATCTTGGAAATCATCACAGCAAGTCGCCGAAAATGGCTGTGGCGTTGAGTAGGCCGACTGGCACGAAGTCGGTCTGGTTCCTGGCCGATCAGGTCAAATCCGAGTCGGTCAGGGTGAGGTTGCCCAGTTTGTTGGCGATGTAGTCGAGGCTCCCGAAGTTGATTACTTGCCCGGGGTTGGACTTGACACCGTCGATTTCAGTGATTGGATTCATCAAGCTTGTTGAAGATGATCTCGATGGAGCCCCTACCTGGCGCGGCAACTGTCGATGTTTTATATCGGCTGTATTGAATATGGGGCTATTCGTCGGACCTAAACTCGATAGACTTTGAAAGACAAGATGATTTATACTAGTTCAAGCCCTTGGGGTGAGGTAATACCCTACTTCCAGTTGTGGTGTATTGCTTTCACTATATGTGGAATAATCTCTAGTGAGATGATATGCCCCAGGGGGCTCCATATCCCTCCTTATATACTGGAGGGATGAGGATTATAGTATAGAAAACCCAGTCAGATACGACCAATGGTATTCCTTATCAATACATAGAGAGTCCAGTTAGGATTATATCTCTTTTCTTGTCTTGCAAGATAACATGAAGCCGAGTCATACTCTATCTTTAATTGTAGGGGCAGCCCACCCTCTGTTCGAGTAGCCGTAATTGCCTTCTGAGGTACCCAGGGCCCATGGCCTCTACAATATCCCTAATTATATGGGCCAGCCCACCCTTTGTCCGAGTGGCCGTATTCACCTTCCTTGAGGTACCCGGGGCCCATGGCCTTCACAGATCTCTTGACTTATTTTATTAAAACACTGCTAGTTGTAGTGTATCACCAGTCTCTACCTATAGATATGAGGCCAAAGTTGGCGAAAATATGATTAGTTCGGTTACAAGGTTAGGTAGCATTTGAAAAAGATTAATCACTGGGTTATTTATATGGATTATCTATGTGATTATATGGATAAATTAAATATTTTAAGAAATAAAATTAACAAATAGCTTAGAAAAAGTGGTCTAAGCAATGTGGTAGAAGAAAGTTTTTTTTATGGAAATCATATGTTTTAAGCGTGGAGTAAATAATCCGTGATAATAATTTGGTGAAGAAGCTGAAAAGAACAGGACATGTACGTCACTAACTCGCGTCACGAGTCATGCAAATGTTGCACCTCCTGAGGGTTGCCTTTCCTGCCACAGTCTATCTGGTCTAGCGACGTGGACCCCAAAAGGGCCACTGCCACTAGCCTCTGCTCCTGACACCACCCCGGCTGAGGTTGAGGCCGAAGCCAAACAAGTTGAGCTGAGTGCTGCCCCATACCCCGAGGGTGGGACAGAGTGCTCGGCCACTCAACCTGCCTCACCTAGCCGGGAGACATCAACGCCGACTATCGAGCCAGCTCCCCCAACCGATGCCAGGCCTCCGACTCCCTCGCCGCCTTTGTTGCCATCCTTCGAAGATAACTCAGATGGTGGCTTCCCTAGATTTGAGCACCGCCTCACAACCTGCCGAAGGTGTTCACCTGGATGAACTCGGACGGGAGCGTGGACACGCTCATGCTGGACGAGGAAGCCACCAACAAGGAAAGGATTGAACTATACGAGGCTACAATCAAGGACTCGCAACAAGTCCAGGTAAGCAGTCTGACTCGGCTAAAGCAGCTATGTTGTCTTCTATGTTGTCACAATAACTGATACTTGTCTTGTGCAGAAAATAATTGCTAGGTCTGAGAAGCTGAGCTAGGCGTTTGCTAGGCTCACTCCTCAGATAAACCAATTGACTCAGCTCCAGCAGGAAAAGGACGAAATCCAGCACAAGGGCAAGGAGAGGGAGAACTGGCTCTAGGGCACGGTGACAGAGCTCAAGGATGAAAAGTTCAACTTCATAGTCTTCCGAGTAGCTCCCTGTTATACCTTCCCCTTACTCATCTCTTGTATATTTCCATTGTAGTTCATGAAACAACAATTCACAACCAGACCCAAGAACTCGACCGCCTTAAGAAGGAACTTGAAGATCTCGGAAAGGCAAAGGCTAAATTGGAGACTTGAGTTTGCAGGTATGCCGCTCTTCTGTTGTTATTTACTTCTGAGTATGTGTTGGCTTGCTATGTTGGGACTTCTTACAGCCTGCCGTTTGGACAGACTACAAGACCAAAGTGCAGTCATAGTTCGACTCCTTCGGCGATCAGATCCAAGTTGTTGAAGACTCCCGCAGCGCTATTGTTGATGTTGCCAAATCTTTGTTGGATGTCATGAAGCAAGAGGAGGCCAGCCCTAGCACTGCTACAACGGCTCATGTACTCCAATGCCTTCAAGCAGCTCTGGTGACCTTGAAGACTTTTGCAATGGAGCACGCTACTCTGGGCATCAAGCAGGCCCTCACTATGACCAAGTCCCTCTATCCCCGAGTGGATATCGAGGTGGTCAATGAGAGGTTTGCTGATGGCACAACTCCTAAGCAAGTGTTGGAGCTGATCAGCCAAGCAAACAAGACTGCTAGAGCCATCGCCGAGGAGATTCTGATTTAACTGCACAAACAAATGCTCTAAGTACTCCATGCATGTATTGTTAGGTGCATAAAAACAATGTTATGCACTTCTGGTTTGTACAAACTGTACATATGTTAGTTGTTCTTCTGCTTTGTAAAAGCTGACCGAGTACTTGTGTTATCATAGTCGCCCTTAGACTTATCCGGCTAGCTGCGTATACCGAGCGGCAGGGATTAACTTAAAAGGTGTTTATCCCGTTAGAACTATACTTGGTATAACTAGAAAAGTTGTTATAAGACTTCATGACTTAGATAAAAGGCACTCGGATTTGAACGAAACAAAGCGAAGCTATGATATTATTATGTAGCCCCTGACTCACTACTCGATTGAAACCAATCAGCGTAGTGAGTCAGAGTATTAAAACTTTATTATGTATATATGAACTAAACATAATACAATGCTTAGGTAGAGAAAAGACGTAGCTATTCTATATTCCATAAGTTATCGATTAGGGATTCGTCTTCACGCTTCAGTCGGTTAGCCCCCGGGCGTGTCACCTCAGCGGTAATGAACAGCCCCTCCCATAAGGGAGATAATTTATGCCTGTCTTTGGTGGTATGTATTTTTCGTAATACTAGATCTCCCACTGAAAAGGTGAGGCCACAGACATTACGACTGTGATAACAATGCAAGCCTTGGAGGTATCTGGCTGACTAGATCATAATGATGTCCTTGCTTCTTCCAACTTATCTAGCTCGACTAGTCGGTCTTTGTTGGACTTGTCTTTAGAGTGGGCCCGGACTCACGGAGAGATGAACTCCAACTCCGTAGGTAACATAGCCTCAGCACCATAGATCAGGAAGAAAGAGGATTGCCCTGTTGCCCGACTGACCGTAGTTC
This sequence comes from Oryza meyeriana var. granulata, assembly GCA_003991445.1. Lineage (NCBI taxonomy): Eukaryota > Viridiplantae > Streptophyta > Magnoliopsida > Poales > Poaceae > Oryza > Oryza meyeriana. Next base: position 260,319 of record RYFJ01002479.1, read on the forward strand.
GAAGTGACCACAGAACGGATGGGAGTTCTTGTACCCACCGCCCTGCATATGGTCATAGTCGGTTGAACACTCTAGTCTTGATGCCCTGTAGGACCATGTCGTTTGCACGCTCCACTTGCCCATTGTTTCGTGGGTGTGTCATAGAAGCATAACAGATCTTGATGCTAAATTCGTCGTAGAAATCCTTGAAGGTGCCGCCTATGAACTGAGTACCGTTATCCGTGATGATGTGATTGGGGACTCCAAATCGGTATATAATACTCATTATAAAATCTTTTGCCCTGGCCACAGTGATCGTAGCAACAGTGTCGATGCTTTGCACCGGCAATAAAACTATAGGGCTACTCGGCGAAGGGAAACTCAATGGATTGCAGAGGAACACAAAGAAGATTTTATACTAGTTTAGGCCCTCGGGGTAAGGTAATACCCTACGTCTAGTTGTGGTGTTATTCCTTTGAGAGGTTGTGTTCGTAGCTTTGGTGAACTTTCGTCGTGCCCCTTAAGGGGCACCCTACCTCCCCTTATATACTGGGGGACCGGGGTACATGATAAGGATCCCAGCCGGATACGGCCAAGGGATTTCCTTCTTAGAGATAGAAACCTATCCGACTAAGACTGTTATCCCTTATTATATAAGGTAAGCCTGCCGGGTACTATCTTATCTCTAATTACATGGTTCGGCCCATCCTCTATCTGAGTGGCCCATATGCTGGTGGTGAGGTACCCGGGGCCCATGGCCTCCACAGTAGCCCCTGAGACCTTCATAGTTGAGTCACAGCTGATGCCGAGTGCTCGTCCTCCACGGTGAAGATTGCCCGAGTGCAATGCTCCCGAGTACTCTATATCCGAGTAAGTCTTCTTCCCGAGTCCTGCTTCATGTCAGCTAGCAGCGATGCTATGAAGGGCTTCATGTAGATGTATGAATAATGTGTGCCGAATAGGCGCACCTATTAGGTGTAGCCCCGACTTTGTGCTTAATTGTGAAAACAATTAAACATAAAGTCAAAGATCTTTAACCTGATAGTCTTTCCCGAGTAGATTACTACTGGTATATGAGACTCTTCGGTGTCATGTCAACCGGAATTTAATTTATAGTCTTGCCGAGTAGGAAACTACCCGTATATAGGACTCTTCGACTTGATGTCAGTCGGAATATGTGTTTATAGTCTTGCCGAGTAGGATGTTACTTGTATATGGGACTCTTCAGCTTCATGTCAGCTGGAATAAGGGGTTTATAGTCTTTTCCGAGTGGCGTCCCACTCAGAAGTTAGACTCCTCCACATCATGTCAGCGGGAAAAGATATTTATAGTCTCTCCCGAGTAGTGCACTACTCGAAAGTTAGACTCTTCAGCATCATATCAGCTGGAATAATGTTGCTCATGGCAACTGGTGGCCACGCATGTAGGCCGAGTACCACTTTATGAAAATAAATCCACAGCGTGGTTAGGTGTACTCGAGAAAGATACCTGCATCCCCAATTTTAATGAAGACCAGCTTGTGATCCATGTAAGGATATATCCTCGAGACCTGGTGGATAAAACAGATACCCAAACATATATGTTTAGTAATAAGGCTCTCATGAAGCATATCTGTTTACCTCATCGGCTCCTGTTGGTAGCACCAGCGCTATAATTTCAACTTAGCCTGCGGGCGGTCCACATGGAGCATGCTACTGTAGAAACTCATATCTTGGCGGCCCAGTACCGACTGTGTAGGCCCAAGCCTATTTAGTCGGCATCAGCTCTATAAATAACGGGGAGAGAGAAAAATATTCCTCCATCTTCCCCAAATCAGCCAATCGTTTCGTCTTCCGCTTCCGCGCCCAACTTTTTGCCTCCCGCTTGGCTAGGGTTAGCTGTTGCTGCTGCTTCCCGCTCGAACTCGGGTGATTCTGGTTCGCTTTGTCTGCTCCAAGCCCCCGATTGTGGGTGCCATGGGCCCCGGGTACCTCATGACAAGCATATGGGCCACTCGGATAAAGGATGGGCCTAGCCTTGTAATTAGGGATATAGCCACACTCGACAAACTTTGCCTTGTACGATAAGGAAAACACAGTCCTAGTTGGGTGCGTTATATCTCTAAGAGGAGATCCCTTGGCCGTAATCTGGTTGGAACTCCTACCTTGTAACCCTGTCCCCCAGTATATAAGGGGAGGCAGGGCGCCCCCTGAGGGCAGGTTGAGTTGGTTCACCAGAATCACCACCGCAAATCTTCAAAGGAATAACACCACAACTGGACGTAGGGTATTACCTCACACCGAGGGCCTGAACCAGTATAAAATCTCTGCGTGTTCCTTTGCAATCCATCAAGTTTCCATCCACCGAGTAGCCCCATATATTTATTGCCAGTGTAAAACATCGATAGTTGGTGCGCCAGGTAGGGGCTTCGGCGCGATCTACATCTACAAGCTCAATGGATCTAGTAACCGGAGTCGACGACGGCAAACTCTCCCCCGGAGATTGTGGGTGCCATGGGCCCCGGGTACCTCATGACAAGCATATGGGCCACTCGGATAGAGGATGGGCTTAGCCTTGTGATTAGAGATATAGCTAGATTCGGCAGACTTCGCCTTGTATGGAAAGGAATATACAGTCCTAGTCGGGTGCGTTATATCTCTAAGGGGAGATCTCCTAGTCGTAATCCGATGGGGACTCCTACCTTGTAACCCTGTCCCCCAGTATATAAGGGGAGGCAGGGCGCCCCATGAGGGCAGGTTGAGTTGGTTCACCAGAATCACCACCATAATTCCTCAAAGGAATACATATAAACTGGACGTAGGGTATTACCTCACATCGAGGGCCTGAACCAGTATAAAATCTCCCTGTGTTCCTTTGCAATCCACCGAGTTTCCATCCGCCGACTAGCCCCATATATTTATTGCCGGTGTAAAACATCGACAGTTGGCGCGCCAGGTAGGGGTTCGGCGCGATCTACATCTACAAGCTCGATGGATCCAGCAACCAAAGTCGACGGCGGCGAACTCTCCCCCGGAGATACAATCACATTCAGAAGCCTCGACGTCATCGCCGACCAGATCGGCAATCTCACCTTGGCCGACACGGACACGATCCAACCGGTCGAGGAACCAGCCGACTCCGCGCCAGTCGGCCCACACGACGCTGCGGCAATCTTCGACGACATGCTGCGGCGATCTCCTATACGCCCGAGCCCAGGGACAACTCTTCCTTTCAGTGTTCGACTCGGACTCGGTTTCGAGCCGGCCGAGATCGGGCCGAGAAGGGAAGAGATCGTCAATTTCCCGTTCGGACTCGGCGACGCCGCGGATATCTACAACCTACGTCCGACGCGGCAAACCGGATCCCCTGGAGTTCAACTCCGATACGGCCCCGAGCCGCTCGAGATCGGATCTAGGGAGGTCGGAGTGGTAATCACCCCCAACAACTATTCCGACTACGACTCTCAGTCGGACTCCGACTTCCAGTCGGACTACGACTCTAAGTCGGATACCAGCTCGGCAAGCTTCACTCCGCCACGAGAAATTTTCATGGCATCCAGAGGCTCGACTCCTATTCAGGAATCATGCCGACGACACGAGCCACAAGAGGAGGAGGCCAGCCGACTGCGAGAACAACAAGAGGAAGAAGCAAGACGCCTACGCGCCCGCCGGGCGGACTGCTCAGCAACAAGCCCTCCAAACCCGAGTCGGCGACCTCGTCACGCCACAACAGAACATCGTGGCCGCCGCAACCCTACTGGACACGGTCCAACTTGGGCCTGATCACCAGGCCACCCCGACGATCGCAAGGATAAAAGCCATGCTTACCGCTGCTGCATGTCAGCAGCACCAACAGTCGGGCGATACCCTCATACCGACCAATCGGTCGACATTCCCAACGGCAGTCTCGTCTACCTCAAAGCGACGCCGCGCGGCTAGCTCCAGTCAGCTGCATACGGCGGCACGTCAGACGTCACTCGGCAACCCAAACAACAACCGGCAACGTCGAAGTGACCGTCGGGACAACCGGGATCTCCGAGGCCAACTATGGCATGATCTTCGGCAGGACACCAATGCTCGGCGCCGCGAACGAGAAGAAGACGAGCAACGCCAACTGGAAGACGAGAACGAGCATTTCGGCCTCCATCACGAGCGGTTTCGCCGCCGTAGTCGGGGTCGGAGTCCTCATGACGATGGAGGCATACCAGCCTTCACCCAGGAGCTACAACAGGTCGACTGGCCGCCGGGTTTCAAGCCTACAGGCATCGACAAATACGACGGCAAGACCAATCCCGAGTCCTGGCTCACGGTCTACACTCTGGCGATCCGAGCAGCTGGAGGAAATCACAAAGTCATGGCTAACTACCTCCCAGTCGCTGGGAATCGCAAACGCAAGTCAGACGGCTCCATTGTGGCAGTCGGTCACGACCGCCTTCGACCTTCAACAGCTGAAGATTATCAGAACAACAAGTGACATGCTCGGGGGCTCATAAGCTCAAACACGAGGATGGCATCCCCACTCCCAAATACCGAACAGCTAAGTCGCTTTCTGATAAACATCTCCTCACTCGGCCTTGCTAGTGCCACAGCCGCTTACACCTAATAGGTGTATAAGCTGCGCATTTACTTTTTTCCGTTTTTGCTCTTAATGATTACAAAAAGTACTCGAGTAGCATAAATCTCGATCCGTGAAACTCTGCTCCATGTAAGACGAACTCAAGTCACCCAAAACGCGTGCCTGGGAAAGAGCCATGAGCCAACTCCCGACGCTAGGGGGCTATGACTAGTCGGGCAGAGTGCTTAAACGTAAGGGGTCAACTACTCGAGGAAATTAATATCAAAAAGAGGAAGAACACGTATTTACATACATTGTAAAATACATTTTATTCGGGTGATTATTTTCATCATCAGATGCTACTCATCCGATATTTTATATTGCAGGCCCAGCTCCGGATATGCGTGACAGGAACTCAGGGCTTCGAGCCTATCTCCTACGCTCGGGGGCTGGACAAGTCTGCCGAAATACACTCGGGATGCTCCATGAGGGCTACTTACCGAGTACTTGCGCCAGTCGGGACGTCATCTTCCCCGACTACGCTCCATGGGAGCTAACAATCGGCCCCCGGCGCCAGTCGGGGCTGTGTACCACTCGGCTAAGTAGGGTACGCCCCATGAGGGTCGCCAGCCGAATCCTACGCTAATGCTAGGTTCGGGTACCTTATTTGGCCGCAACTCTGTCAGGTTGGGTACGCCCCATGAGGGTCGCCAGCCGAATCCTATGTTAATGCAAGATTCGGGTGCCTAGCTTGGCTATAACTCTGTTGGATAGGGTACGCCCCATGAGGGTCACCAGCCGAACCCTCTGCTAATGCAAGGTTTGGGTACCTTGTTCGGCTTTTCCCAAGTCAGAGAAGACTTACATCGTCAAAGCGCATCCGGAGTTCTCATGCACTGCGTCACACCTGAGGAGGGCAAGCAGATCCTGCAACATACCTACTCGGGTACATGTGGCAACCAGTTTGCATCCAGAACGTAAGTCGGAAAGGCTTGCGAATAAGGATTTCTCTGGCTGATTGCGGTTACCAACACCAAAAAACTCATCCTGACATGCGATGGATGATACTTCCCTAGAGCTATGCTGGATAGGTCGGCTCAGGCCGGCTTATTTGGTAGCAGCCACCAAGATATGAGTTCCTACAGTAGCATGCTCCATGTGGGCCGCCTGCAGGCTGAGTTGAAATTATAGCGCTGGTGCTACCCACAGGAACCGATGAGGTAAACAGATATGCTTCATGAGAGCCTTATTGCTAAACATATATGTTTGGGTATCTGTCTTATCCACCAGGTCTCGAGAATACATCCTTACAAGGATCACAAGCTGGTCTTCATTAAAATTGGAGATGCAGGTATCTCTCTCGAGTACACCTAACCACGTAATGGATTTATTTTTCATACAGTGGTACTTGGCCTACATGCGTGGCCACCAGTTGCCATGAGCAGCATTATTCCCGCTGACATGACGCGGATGAGTCTAACTTTCGAGTAGTACACTACTCGGGAGAGACTATAAAATTCTCATTCCCGCTGACATGACGCGGATGAGTCTAACCTTCGAGTAGTGCACTACTCGGGAAAGACTATAAACAATCTTCCAGCTGACGAGCTGAAGAGTCTAACTTCCGAATGGGACGCCACTCGAGAAAGACTATAAACACCTTTTCCAGCTGACATGAAGCTGATGAGTCTGATTTTCGAGTAGTATATTACTCGGGAAAGACTATAAACACCCCCTTTCCAGCTGACATGACGCTGAAGAGTCCCATATACGAGTAGCATCCTACTCGGCAAGACTATAAACACACATTCCGACTGACATGAAGTCGAAGAGTCCTATATACGAGTAGCATCCTACTCGGCAAGACTATAAACACACATTCCGACTGACATGAAGTCAAAGAGTCCTATATACGAGTAGTTCCCTACTCGACAAGACTATAAATTATATTCCGGTTGACACGATACCGAAGAGTCTCATATACCAGTAGTAATCTACTCGGGAAAGACTACAAGGTTAAAGATCTTTGACTTCATGTTTAATTGTTTTCACAATTAAGCACAAAGTCGGGGGCTACACCTAATAGGTGCGCCTATTCGGCGCACACTATTCCAACATCTACATCGAGCCCTTCATAGCCTCGCTGCCAGCTGACATGAAGCAGGACTCGGGAGAAGCAGCACTCAGACAAAGAGCACTCGGGAGCAATGCACTCGGGAAGACTTCACCGTGGAGGATGAGCACTTGGCATCAGCTGTGACTCAACTATGAAGGTCTCGGGGGCTACTGTGGGTGCCATGGGCCCCGGGTACCTCATGACAAGCATATGGGCCACTCGGATAGAGGATGGGCCTAGCCTTGTGATTAGAGATATAGCTAGATTCGGCAGACTTCGCCTTGTATGGAAAGGAATATACAGTCCTAGTCGGGTGCGTTATATCTCTAAGGGGAGATCTCCTAGTCGTAATCCGATGGGGACTCCTACCTTGTAACCCTGTCCCCCAGTATATAAGGGGAGGCAGGGCGCCCCATGAGGGCAGGTTGAGTTGGTTCACCAGAATCACCACCATAATTCCTCAAAGGAATACATATAAACTGGACGTAGGGTATTACCTCACATCGAGGGCCTGAACCAGTATAAAATCTCCCTGTGTTCCTTTGCAATCCACCGAGTTTCCATCCGCCGACTAGCCCCATATATTTATTGCCGGTGTAAAACATCGACAGAGATACAATTGCATTCGGAAGCCTCAACTTCGTTGCCGACCAGATCGACAATCTCACCTTGGCCAACTCGGACTCGATCCGATCTGCCAGGGAACCGGCCGACTCCGCGCCAGTCGGTCCACACGACGCTGCAGCAACCCTCATCGACTTGCTGCGGCAATCTTCATCTTGTCCGGGTCTCGGGACAACTCTTTCCTTCGGTGTTCGACTCGGACTTGGCCTTGAGCCGGCCAAGATCGAGCTAAGAAGGAAAGAGATCGTCAATCTCCCGTACAGACTCGGCAACGCCACGGATATCTTCAGACAAGATCCGACGTGGCAAACCCGATCCTCTGGAGTTCGACTCGGATACGGCCCAGAGCGGCTCGAGATCGGATCTAGGGAGGTCGGAGTTATAATCACCCCCATCAACTATTCCGACTACGACTCTCAGTCGGACAGTAGTTCGGCAAGCTTCTCCCCGCCACGAGAAATCTTCATGGCATCCAAAGGCTCTACTCCTACTCAGGAATCACGCCAACTATGCGAGCAGCAAGAGGAGGAAGCACGCTGACTGCAAGAGCAACAAGAGGAAGAAGCAAGACATCGGCACGACGCTCTATGCAGGGCCAGGCGGACTATACAGCAACAAATCCTCTAAACCGGAGTCTGCGACCACGACGTCTTCATTACTCCTCAACAGAACATCGTGGCCGCTGTGACTCTACTGGATACACTCCAGTTCGGGCCTGATCACCAGGCCACCCCGACGATCGCAAGGATAAAATCCATGTTTACCGCTGCTGCATGTCAGCAGCACCAACAATCGGGTGATACCCTCATACCGACCAACCGGTCGACATCCCCAACGGCAGTCTCATCTACCTCAAAGCGACGCCGAGCGGCTGGCTCCAGTCAGCCGCATACAGAGGCACGTCAGGTGTCACTCGGGAACCCCAATGACAACCGGCGACGTCAAAGCAACCGTCGGGACGATCAGGACCTCCGAGACCGACTATGGCGCGACCTTCGGCAAGACATCATCGCTCGGCGCCGTGAACGAGAAGAAGATGAGCAACGCCAACTGGAAGACAAGAACAAGCGTTTCGGCCTCCACCACAAGCGGTTTCGCCACCGTATTCGGAATCGGAGCCCTCATGAAGACAAAGGCATACCGGCCTTCACCCAGGAGCTACAACAGGTCGACTGGCCGTCGGGTTTCAAGCCTACAGGCATCGACAAATACGACGGCAGGACCAATCCCGAGTCCTGGCTCACAGTCTACACTCTGGTGATCCGAGCAGCTGGAGGAAATCACAAAGTCATGGCTAACTACCTCCCAGTCGCTTTAGCCGACTCAGCGAGGACATGGCTAACAGGACTTCCCAAGCAATCAATCGGCTCCTGGGGAGAACTCCTGGAACGCTTCATCGCCAACTTCCAGGGAACATACGAGAGGCCATCTTCTGAGTACGACTTATATCAGTTGCATCAAAGGAAGAACGAGTCTCTTCGTGACTTCATCAAGAGGTTTTCTGAGAAGAAGAACTCAATCCCGGAGATCAAGGACGAGGTCGTCATCGCCGCCTTTCGAAAAGGAGTCAAAGACACCTTGTTCATTGCTAAATTCACACGGAAGCCTCCCAATTCTGTCAAGGCTTTATTCGACGTGGCGAACAAGTACGCCGACTCGGCCGACACTATTGCTGACGCCCTCGATGACAAGAAGACATCCTGACAGAAGAAGCAGGAGGGCACTGACGACGCGGTCCCGACTAAAGCTAGGAATCGCAAACGCAAGTCAGGCGGCTTCATTGTGGCAGTCGGTCACAACCATCTTCGACCTCCTACAACTGAAGACTATCAGAACAACAAGTGACATGCTCGAGGGCTCACAAGCTCAAACGCAAGGATGACATCCCCACTCCGAAATACCGAACAACTAAGTCGCTTCCTTATAAATATTTCTTCACTCGGCTTTAGCAATGCCGCAGCCGCTTACACCTAATAGGTGTACAAGCTGCACTTTTTTCTGTTTTTGCTCTTAAATGATTGCAAAAGTACTCGAGTAGCATAAATCCTGATCCGTGAAACTTTGCTCCATGAAAGATGAACTCAAGTCACCCAAAACGCGTGTCTGGGAAAGAGCCATGAGCCAACTCCCGACGCTAGGGGGCTATGACTAGTCGGGCAGAGTGCCTAAACGTAAGGGGTCAACTACTCAAGGAAATTAATATCAATAAGAGGAAGAGCTCGTATTTACATATATTGTAAAATACACTTCATTCGGGTGATTGTTTTCATCATCAGATGCTACTCATCCGGTATCTTTATAGTGCAGGGCCAGCTCCGGATACACGTGACAGGAACTCAGGGCTGCGAGCCTATCTCCTATGCTCAGGGGCTGGACAAGTCTGCCAAAATACACACGGGATGCTCCACGAGGGCTACTGACCGAGTACTTGCACCAGTCGAGACGACATCTTCCCCGGCTATGCTCCATGTGAGCTGATGACCGACCTTCGGCGCTAGTTGGGGGTCGTATACTACTCGACTGGGTGAGGTACGCCCCATGAGGGTCGCCAGCCGAATCCTATGCTAACGCTAGGTTCGGGTACCTTATTCGGTCGCAACTCTGTCAGATCGGGTATGTCCCATGAGGGTCGCTAGCCGAATCCTATGCTAATGCAAGGGTCGGGTACCTTATTTGGCCATAACTCTGTTGGATAGGGTACGCCCCATGAGGGTCGCCAGCCGAACCCTCTGCTAATGCAAGGTTCGAGTACCTTGTTCGGCTTTACCCAAGTCAGAGAAGACTTACACCGTCAAAGTGCATCCGGGGTTCTCATGCACCGCGTCACACCTAAGGAGGGCAAGCAGATCCTGCAATATACCTACTCAGGCTTATGTGGCAACCAGGTTGCATCCAGAACGTAAGTCGGAAAGGCTTGCAAATAAGGATTTCTTTGGCTGATTGCAGTTACCGACACCAAAAAACTCATCCTAACATGCGATGGATGATACTTCTATAGAGCTATGCTGGGTAGGTCGGTTCAGGCCGGCTTATTTGGTAGCATCCACCAAGATATGAGTTCCTACAGTAGCATGCTCCATGTGGGCCGCTCGCAGGCTAAGTTGAAATTATAGCGCTGGTGCCACTAACAGGAGCCGATGTGGTAAACAGATATGCTTCATGAGAGCCTTACTACTAAACATATATGTTTGGGTATCTGCTTTATCCACAAGGTCTCGAGGATATATCCTTACAAGGATTACAAACTGGTCTTCATTAAAATTAGAGATGCAGGTATCTTTTTCGGGTACACCTGACCACGCCGTATATTTATTTTCATGTAGTGGTACTCGGCCTACATGCGTGGCCACCAGTTGCCATGAGCAACGTTATTCCAACCGACATGACGCTGAAGAGTCTAACTTTCGAGTAGTGCACTACTCGGGAGAGACTATAAATATCTTTTTCCGCTGACATGATGCGGAGGAGTCTAACTTCTGAGTGGGACACCACTCAGAAAAGACTATAAACCCCCTTTTCCAGCTGACATGACGCTGAAGAGTCCCATATACGAGTAATATCCTACTTGGCAAGACTATAAACATATATTCCGACTGACATGAAGTCGAAGAGTCCTACATACGAGTAGTTCCCTACTCGGCAAGACTATAAAGTTTATTCCGGTTGACATGATACCGAAGAATCTCATATACCAGTAGTAATCTACTCGGGAAAGACTTCCAGGTTAAAGATCTTTGACTCTATGTTTAATTGTCTTCACAATTAAGCACAAAGTCGGGGGCTACACCTAATAGGTGCACCTATTCGGCGTATACTATTCATATATCTACATGAAGCCCTTCATAGCCTCGCTGCCAGCTGACATGAAGCAGGACTCGGGAAGAAGACTCACTCGGACAAAGAGTACTCGGGAGCAATGCACTCGGGAAGACTTCACCGTGGAGGATGAGCACTCGGTATCAGCTGCGACTCAACTATGAAGGTCTCAGGGGCTACTGTGGGTGCCATGGGCCCCGGGTACCTCATGACCAGCATATGGGCCACTCGGATAAAGGATGGGCCTAGCCTTGTAATTAGGGATATAGCCACACTCGGCAGACTTTGCCTTGTACGATAAGGAAAACACAGTCCTAGTTGGGTGCGTTATATCTCTAAGAGGAGATCCCTTGGCCGTAATCTGGTTGGGACGCCTACATTGTAACCCTGTCCCTCAGAATATAAGGGAAGGCAGGGCGCCCCCTGAGGGCAGGTTGAGTTGGTTCACCAGAATCACCACCGCAAATCCTCAAAGGAATAACACCACAACTGGACGTAGGGTATTATCTCACATCGTGTCAATGTTTTACACCGGCAATATGAATATGGCGCTACTCGGCAGATGGAAACTCGGTGGATTGCAAAGGAACACAAGGAGATTTTATACTGGTTCAGGCCCTCGTAGTGAGGTAATGCCCTACGTCCAGTTTGTATGTATTCCTTTGAGGAATTATGGTGGCGATTCTGATGAACCGTCTGGCCGTGCCCTCAAGGGGCGCCCTGCCTCCCCTTATATATTGGGGGACAGGGTTACAAGGTAGGAGTCCCCGTCGGATTACAACTAGGAGATCTCCCCTTAGAGATATAATGTACCCGGCTAGGACTATATATTCCTTATTGTACAAGGCAAGGTCTGCCGAGGGTTACCATATGTCTAATTACAAGGCTAGGCCCATCCTCTATCCGAGTGGCCCATATGCTTGTCATGAGGTACCCGGGGCCCATGGCACCCACACATCGGGGGCCTAAACCAGTATAAAATCTCTGCGTGTTCCTTTGCAATCCATCAAGTTTCCATCCGTCGAGTAGCCCCATATATTTATTGCCGGTGTAAAACATTGACACCAATTCGCTTTTTCCCCAAATCTTTCTGCTCCCAATCATGCCAAAAGCTTCGGATCTTGCGGGCGTGCCGGAGAATGCCTAGCCGACATCGGATTGCAGTTCGATGAAGCTGACGCTGATGGAGAATCAGTCGAATTTACCAAGCCAAGAAGTGATCCGTTGGCGGCCGGCTAAGGGTGAGTCGACTCCAAATCCCCAACCCGGCGAAACAGTAGTTTTCGCCTCTTTTTTCGATCGGGGCTTGTGCCTTCCCTCTTCCGATTTCTTCCGCCGAATCCTTGACTTCTATAAGTTAGAGTTGGTGCATTTGAATCCCAACTCGATTCTTTAGATCTCCATATTTGTTACTCTGTGCGAGTGTTATTTGGGCGTGGAATCCCATTTCAACTTCTTTAGGCATTTGTTCCACGTTAAACCCCAGCCCTCCAAAAATAACATCAGTGTAATTGGGGGGCTGGTCTTTAGTTAAGGAGCGATAGGAAGAAGTCATATCTTGATCTTCCCTTGAAATCCTCCTTGAAGGGCTGGCATAAGGAGTGGTTCTATTGCACAGATCTGGCTTCCTCCTTGCGTCCATTCACCGGCTTGCCACCGGTAGTTTTACCGAATTGGTCAGCTGATCCAACCTATGAGGAGATGGGTCAAGTGCATCAATTGCTGACGAAGTTAGATAACTTCAAGAAAGCTAGACTGACTGGACCCTGGGTGGCCAGGCGGTTTCTGACTCGGCGCCTCCAGCCACTGAAGCTGAGGAGTGCGTTTGGCTGGGATTACCAGGGAAAACATGATCTTGACCGGGTCAGCCATGAGTCGGCCAATGAGCAGAAGGTGACAGAAACCCTGTTCGGATACTTCTCCAGTGGGGTGGTCGAAACCGAAGACAAGAAGAGACGCATTGTGTCTTACAGGCGCAGTTGGCCCCGCCCCGAGGTAACCTCCGTCTTTCTCTTGTAGCGAATGCCTGTGGATTTGTATGTGTGATTGCCTGGCATTGTATGATGTATTTTGTTGAATCTTCTACAGTGGTGTGTGGAGTTCGACGAGGACTCCCGCCCGTTGTCGGCCGTCGAATCAAAGAAGAGGCCGAGGAGCCCCGCTGCCGTCCAACCCGACTCTAAGAGAGTCGAGAAAAAACCTGTTCTTTATCGGGACGAAGGGGCCATGGCACCGCGTGTCGCGGTAGAGGGGCTGAAGATAAAAGACACCGCCGCCACGACGCCCAGACGATCAAGCCTCAGGTTGAGACCTGTGGGGCCAAGCCCAACGCTGCTGAGCCCGGCGACAGCACCGCCGAGTGGCCCGCCAGAGCAGATACCGTCGAGCACGGGGGCGCCCAAGCCAGCCACACCAGAGACGGGGCCGACTCGAGCCGATGTGCCGCCGCCGACTGTGACACCGACTAGCCCGACTGCTGGGCGCACTGCACCGGGAGCTGAATCACCTGGTGGGAGACTCAAGTTCTCCAAGAGGTAAGCTGCTCTGGGTCTTCTGAGATTTTTGCCTGTTGAAGTAGCATTTTGATGTCTGTTTTGTCATGCAGGAAGCGTGCCGATATTGATCTCAAGGAGATCGCTCCGACCGCTCCCCTTGAGGACCCCGCTCCAACTGGGCCGGCGCCCGTGAGCACACCTGCTGAGCCGGCGGCCAGCCTAGTCACGGAGATTGGGGTGGTCCCGACTACGGGGCCGCTGGCGCCGCCCGACCAAGGGGCGGTTACTGAAGTTGCTTGCCCCAGCCCCTGAGCCGACGCCCACCGCCGAGGCCATTGCCAGAGCCCCTGAGTCGACCCTTGAAGCCGTAGAGGATGCCGGCGTGGGGGTGGGGACCCCATCGCCGTCATGGTCATCGTCGTTGTCGCCACCACCGGAGATCCCAAACCTCCCTCGGATTGAAGCTCCTCCTCGTAGGTTCCCTCGGATGTTCACCTGGACGGCGCCTGACGGGACCATGAAGAGTTTCAAGCTTGACGAAGTTGCAGCAAGGAGGGAACGCGAAAGCTTGCTTCGCACTGCTATCAGCGGGTCCCAGGGAGTTGGGGTATAATTCTTGTGGTAGAGTCGTGGTGGTCTTCTTATTCTGACGTCTGACTCCATTCTTGACTTGTTCTTTTCCCTGAGCAGAAACTTGTCGACCGTAATGAGGCGATGATAGAGATCCTGGTCGAAATGGCCCCCCACCTTGCGGAATTGGAGCAGCTCCGGGCATTGAAGACCGCGATGGAGGAGCATCACTCGGGGAGGGAAGCCTGGCTGAAGGGTGCCACCGACCAGCTCAGGGATGAGACTTGGGCCCAAGCTGGAAAGATTAGAGGTAAATTCCCCGAATGCATCTTCCCGACTGAACCATTGGTGTATTTCTCCAGCTGCGTTGTTTCCGACTGCCCAGTTGTGTCTTGACTGCGCGGTTGAGCTCTTGGCTAATCTGTTGTGCAGCCCTCGAAGCAGAGTTGAAGACCCGAACAGAGAGGGAATCCCAGCTGAAGGAGGCCGAAGAAGCCAAGGCCGAGCTTGAGAAGGTCAAGGCCGACCTAACAAAGGCCAACGCCAAGCTCGAACGGGAGAAGGCCGAGTTGAAAGAGGCCGTCGTCGAGCTTGGCGAGGAAAAAGTTGGACTGGAGAAGACCGTGGCCGATTGGGAGGCCGACTACATGAGTAAGTCCCCGTCTCGACGATGATCTGAACCAATCCATTAGTCATTCCATATGCGACCGAGTCTGACAAGTTTACTTGCCGATGGGCCTGGACAGACATGAGAGCCAATGTCCAGGCCCAGTATCGGTTTTACACAGAGGAGATAAGAGTCATCAAGGAGTCACAGGAGGCCCTCGTCGGGTCCGTGAAAGGGCTCCTTGACCTCATAGATCCCAGCCCTGTGGGAACCAGTTGCAGCAGGATCCCCCAAGTAGAGGGACGTCTTGAGGACGCACCGAGTGCCTTGAAGAAGTACTCGGATGAGTGTGTTATTGCCGGCGTGGCCCAAACCCTGGCGATGACCAAATCCATCTACCCGAGGGCAGACATTGAAGCCATCGGGGAGAGGTTTGCCGAAGAGATGACGCCTGAGGAGGCGTTGGAGCTGATTGCCCGGGCGAAGCCGACTGCTGAGGTAATTACCTGAGACCTAGGTCTGTAAGGGCAACATATTATGTAGTCAGGATGTATAAACTTTTGTGGAAAACATGTGTAAATATATGTGCAACGCCACCAAGCTTGTGTGCTCAGTCGTCATTAGCTTCACTTGACCGTGTAGTCTGCACCGAGTTAGTCTGTCAGAACTTAATAAAATCATTCGAAGTAGGGAACTGTACTCAGGTGAACGCGACAGTTGTAGTGAAGCTTCGTAACTGAGTAGGACAAGCTCGTATATTATTGACAGCACATATATACATGCAGCCCCTGACTCACTACTCGGTTGATACAAGCGGCGTAGTGAGTCAGAGAAACTGTACACATGAAAAAGTATGAAACTTAGGTATAGAAAGGACATAGCTGTTCTATGTTCCATGAGTTGCTGATGAGGACACCGTCTTTGGTCTTCAGTCGGTAGGCGCCTGGCCGCGTGACCTCGGCTATAATGAACGGCCCTTCCCAGATTGGGGATAGTTTGTGCTTGTCTTTGGTGGTTTGTATTCTCCTTAAGACGAGATCCCCGACCAAAAAGGCGCGGCCACGGACATTGCGATTGTGGTAGCGACGTAGGCCTTGAAGATACCTTGCCGACTGGATTGTTGCGGTGTCCCTTGCTTCTTCCAACTGATCTAGCTCGACCAGTCGGGTATTGTTTGAAACATCTTCTGAGTAAGCCCAGACTCACGGAGAGCCGAACTGTAACTCTGTCGGTAGCATAGCCTCGCACTGTAGACCAGGAAGAAAGGGGATTGCCCTGTTGCCCGACTAACCGTGGTTCTGAGAGACCAGAGAACAGATGGGAGTTCTTGTACCCACCGGCCCGCGTATGGTTGTAGTCGGTCAAATATTTGGCCTTGATGCTTGTAAGACCATACCGTTGGCTCGTTCGACCTGCCCGTTGCTTCGCGGGTGTGCCACAGATGCGTAGCAGATCTTGATGCCAAATTCTTCACAAAAGTCTTGGAATACGCCGCCCGTGAACTGAGTGCCGTTGTCACTGATGATGCGGTTAGGGTAAGTTCGCCTCCCGATTACTCCAGCGCCGGTTTCTTCTTGACTGATGGCTCCATAAGTTGTTCGACAAAGATTCCAGTCAGAACCGCTTCTCGCTTGGATCCCATATTGGCCAGCTCGTCTGCCGCGTCGTTGTATTGACACAGGACATGTGTTATCTCCAGCCCGTCGAACTTGTTTTCCAGCTTGCGGACCTCCTGACAATATGCCGCCATGGTATCGTCGAGACAAGTCCAGTCTTTCATGACTTGGTTTACCACAAGTTGAGAATCCCCGCGCACAACCAGTCAACGTATGCCGAGTGATATGGCAATGCGGAGCCCGTGAATAAGTGCCTCGTACTCGGCGACGTTGTGGGAAGCCGGGAAGTGGATTTGTAGAACGTACTTTAGTTTTTCGCCGGTGGGGGACGTCAATATGACTCCAGCCCCAGCGCCGGCGATCCATAGAGAACCGTCGAAGTACATTGTCCAGTACTCTAGCTTTGCTGTTGATGTAGGCAGTTGAACTTCTGTCCATTCGGCTACGAAGTCGGCTAGAGCTTGTGATTTAATTGTTGTCCTTAGCTGAAAGGTGATATCAAACGCCATCAACTCGAGTGCCCATTTAGTGATTCGGCCGGTGGCCTCGTGATTATGAAGGACATCCCCGAGTGGAAATGCTGTGACCACCGTGACTTGATGTGCTTGGAAATAATGCACCAGCTTTCGGACTGTGATAAGTAGGCCATATAGCAGCTTCTGGACCTGCGGATATCTCGTCTTCGAGTCGGCAAGGACCTCGCTGACAAAGTAGACTGGCCATTGTATTTTCTGAATATGACCCTGTTCGGATCGTTCGACCACCAGTACCGTGCTGACTACCTGAGTAGTTGCCGCCAGATATAGCATTAGAGGTTCTTGGGGCATAGGTGACGCCAACACGGGAGGTGATGTGAGAAATTGTTTGAAATCTTCGAAGGCTTGTTGGGCGTCTGGAGCCCATTGGAAATTGTCTACCTTTTTGAGTAGCTTGAAGAAGGGCATGCCCCGTTCGCCCAGTCGGGAAATAAATCGGTTGAGTGCCGCCATGCAACCTGTCAGCTTCTGGACGTCCTTATGGTTAGTCGGGGGAGCCATGTTCATGATGGCGTTGACTTTCTCCGGGTTTGCCTCGATGCCACGATGAGAGACGATAAAGCCGAGTAACTTGCCGGATGGCACTCCAAAGGCGCACTTTTCCGGGTTCAACTTCATCTTGAATCTTCGAAGATTGTGGAAGGTTTCTTCCAAGTCAGCGATGAGGTCTTCTTTGGACTTTGTCTTGATCAGCATGTCGTCGACGTAGGCTTCCACGTTGTGCCCGATCTGAGTGTGCAGACACCGCTGAATGGCCCGTTGATAGGTTGCTCCAGCATTCTTCAAACTGAACGGCATTGTGATATAGCAGTATGCCCCGAACGGCGTGATGAATGATGTCTTGGGTGTGATGAAAGATGTCTTTAAGCAGTCTTCCTCCCTCAGGCTGATTTGATGGTATCCCGAGTAGCAGTCGAGAAAGTTGAGTAGGTCGCACCCAGCCATAGAATCTACCACCTGATCTATCCTAGGAAGACCAAATGGGTCCTTGGGGCACGCCTTATTGAGATCGGTGTAGTCGACGCACATGCGCCATTTACCATTTTTCTTCCGGACCAGAACTGGGTTTGCCAGCCAATCCAGGTGATAGACCTTCTTGATGAACCCGGCCGCGAGGAGCTTGGTAATCTCCTCCCGAATAGCATCCTTGCGATCTTGAGCGAAGCGCCGCAGCCGTTGCTTGACTGGCTTGGCGTCTGTCTTCACATTTAGGGCGTGCTCGATCACCTCCCTTGGTACGCCCGGCATGTCGGATGGTTTCCATGCGAAGATATCTTTATTTGCTTGGAGGAAGGTGACGAGCGCGTCTTCCTATTTGGGGTCAATCTGGTCCCGCGAGGGCAGTCTTGAAGGGGTTGGAAGGGTCCAGGGGGATCTTCTTCGTGTCAGAGTCCGCTGAAATTCCCGACTTCGCCGCCTTTTTTGCCGGAACTTGATCTTGCTCGACTTCGGTTGTTGCAGCTTGCCGGATGCTGATGCGCCCGACTGTCGCCTCTTGTGATTGAGCCAATTCATAGCTCTCCTTGTCGCAGGTGAAGCCTTGCTTAACATCGCTGTGTAGGGAGAAGACTCCTGCTGGTCTTGGCATCTTGAGCACCATATATGTGTAGTGCGGTATCGCCATGAATTTGGCGAGTGCCGGTCGTCCGAGTATCGCGTGGTACGCGGTCTTGAAGTCGGCAACCTCGAAGCAGACATTTTCCGTGCGGAAGTTATCCTAGGTGCTGAAGGTTACCGGCAAGGTTATCTGCCCGAGTGGAGTTGATGACAGGCCGGGGATTATCCCGTGGAAGGGCGCAGTACTCGGCCGTAGTTCTGAACGAGGAATCTTCATCTCGTCCAAAGTCTTGGCGAATAAGATGTTGAGCGCGCTACCTCTGTCAATGAGGCTTTTCTTCAGCCTGATGTTTCTGACGACCGGGTCCAGGACGAGTGGATAACGTCCCGGGTGAGAAACCCGATCTGGGTGATCTGCGCGATTGAAGGTAATGGCCATCTCTGACTAGCGTAGGTACTGGGGGGTGTCCATCGTAGAGACCGTGTTGATGTCGCGTGCTGATAGCTTCTATTTGCGCTTGGACTCGTACGCGAGCGGCCCCCCGAAGATGTGATTGAGCTCGGCTTAGGGATCTTGAAAATCATCAGCCAGGCCCAAGTCTGGCTTGTCTTTGTCCTTGTCAGTGCCAGACGATGAAGCCTGCTCAGAGGCAAACTTCTTGAGCATGTAGCAGTCTTTGGCCGCGTGCTTGCCCTTGGGATGGAAGGGGCATGGCCCGCTCATGACTTTCTGGTAGTCGTTGTTCCGCTGGGGCCGCGACCGAGTACGCTCCATGTTGGCCACCTCGTTGTCTGACTTCCGCTTGCGGTTGCCAGACTTGTTCTGAGACGGCTCGTTGTCGGTTTTCGCCTTTTGGTCCTTCTGTCGAGACTCCTTTTTCTCGTCCAGGGCCTCTGCGACCGCTTCAGCCGAGTCGGCGTATTTGTTGGCCATGTCGAACAGAGCCTGGACAGACGACGGTGGTTTCCGAGTAAACTTCGCAATGTATGGGGCATCCTTTACTCCCTTGCGGAAGGCGGCGATGACAACCTCGTCTTTGATCATTGGGATCTTGTTGCGCTTCTCGGAGAATCTCTTGATGAAATCTCGCAGAGACTCGTTCTTCTTCTGGTGCAGCTGATAAAGATCGTGCTCTGAAGACGGCCTCTCGTAGGTCCCCTGAAAGTTAGCGATGAGCTGATCCCTGAGTTCTCCCCAGGGATCGATCGACCGCCTCGGGAGCCCTGTCAGCCATGTCCTTGCCAAGTCGGCTAGCGCGACTGGGAGGTAGTTAGCCATGGCTTTGTTGTCGCCCCCAGCAGCTCGGACTGCTAGGGTATATACGGTGAGCCAGGACTCAGAATTTGTCTTGCCATCATACTTTTCAATCCCAGTGGGCTTAAAGCCAGTCGGCCAATGGACGTCCTGTAGCTCCCGAGTGAAAGCTGGGATGCCTTCGTCTTCATGAGGGCTCGGGCTTCGACCACGGCAGTTAAACCACTCGTGATGGAGGCCAAAGTGCTCGTTTTCATCTTCCAGTCGGCGGCGCTTGTCTTCACGTCGTTCGCGGCACCGGGCGCTGATAGTGTGGCGAAGGTCATGTTGTAGGCGCTCTCGGAGGTCTTGATTAGGCCGGCGATCATATTGGTGACGGCGCCGGTTGTCGTTATTGGCGTTGCCGAGTGTAGTTTGCCTGGACACCTCACGTGGCTAACTAGAGCCAGCCGCCCGACGCCGTGCTGAAGTGGATGAGCCGGCTGCTGGAGAACCCGACCGATTAGTCGGTACCACGGTGTCGCCCGACTGCTGTTGTTGTTGCTAGCAGGCAGCGGCCGTGATCATTGCCTTGATCTTGGCGATAGTTGGGGTGGCCTGGTGATCAGGCCCGAGCTGAAGCGTGTCCAGCAAGGTTGTGGGGGCCACAACATTCTGTTGCGGCGTGACGAAAACGTCGTGATCGCCGACTTTAGTTTGGAGAATCTGCTGCTGAGCCGCTCACCTAGCCTTGCGGAGCCCGTCGTTGTGAGCCTCGTAATCAGCCTCTTCCTGTTGTCGCAGTCGGTGCGCCTCCTCCTGTTGCTCCTCTTGCAGTCGGCGCACCTCGGAAGGTGGTGTTGAAGCCATGAAGATCTCGCGGGGGAGGAAGAAGCTAGCCAAGTTGGAGTCCGAGCTGGCGTTCGAACTATTATCCGACTTGGAGTCGGACTCCGAGTAGTTCATCGGAGTAAGAACGACTTCGACCTCTCTAGATCCAATCTGAAACGGCGCTTGGCCGTGTCCAAACTGAATTGCAGGAGATCGGGTCTGCTGCGTGAGATGTAGATCCGCAGCGTCACCAAATCTATGCGGGAGATTGACGATCTCTCCCCTCCTCAGCCCAACCTAAGCTGGCTCAAGGCCTAGCGCAAGTCGGACGCCGAAGGAGAGAGTTGTCCCGATGCTTGGCGATGTGAAGGACTGCCGCAGTAAGTCATTGAAGGAGATCGCGGCGTCCTGTGGGCTGACTGGCGCTACGTCGGCTGGTTCCTCGGCCGGTTGGATTGGATCTGTTCCGGCCAAGGTGAGGTTGTCGATCTGGTCTGCGATGAAATCGAGGCTTCCAAAGGAAATCGTGTCTCCAGGGGAGAACTTGTTGCTGTCGACTCCGTTTGTTGGATCCATCGAATTTGCTGATGAAGAGTTCGCCGGAGCCCCTACCTGGCGCGTCAACTGTCGATGCTTTGCATCGGCAATAAAACTATAGGGCTACTCGGCGAAGGGAAACTCAATGGATTGCAGAGGAACACAAAGAAGATTTTATACTGGTTCAAGCCCTCGGGGTGAGGTAATATCCTACGTCCAGTTGTGGTGTTATTCCTCTGAGAGGTTGTGTTGGTAGCTCTGGTGAACTTCCGTCGTGCCCCTTGAGGGGCGCCCCGCCTCCCCTTATATACTAGGGGACCGGGGTACATGATAAGGATCCCAGCTGGATACGGCCAAGGGATTTCCTTCTTAGAGATAGAAACCTATCCGACTAAGACTGTTATCCCTTATTATACAAGGTAAGCCTGCCGGGTGCTATCTTATCTCTAATTACATGGTTCGGCCCATCCTCTATCCGAGTGGCCCATATGCTAGTGGTGAGGTACCCGGGACCCATGGCCTCCACAAATAGGCTTTGTCTCAATCCACTTTGTGAATTTATCCACAACGACAAACAAGTGTGTAAACCCTCCTAGCGCCTTTTTGAACGGCCCGACCATATCAAGCCCCTAGGCTGCAAAGGGCCAAGATATTGGTATAGTCTGCAACTCTTGAGCCGGGAGATGTGTTTGCTAAGCGAAAAACTGGCACCCCTCGCATGTCCGAACGATATCTTTTGTGTCGGTAACCGCAGTTGGCTAGAAGAATCTTTGTCTGTAAGCCTTTCCGACTAACGTTCTTGATGCAGCATGATTGTCACATATGCCTGAGTGGATCGATTGTTGGATTTTCTTGCCCTCCTCAGGTGTGACGTAGTGCATGCGAACTCTGGATGCACTTCAACAATACAGGTCTTCTCCAACAATGATAAAGGTTTTACTCTGGCTCTTGACTTGTCAGCTTTGTTGCAATCTTCAGGGAGTTTGTCGTCTAGTAGGAATTGGATGATTGGAGTCCGCCAGTCTTAAGAGATGATGAGCACCTCCATTGGTTCTGGGTTTGGCTCAGCCCCCGACTGCACGAGTTTAGGCTTTTTCTTGACAGATGGCTCTAGTAATTGCTTAACAAAACCACTAGTCGGGACCACTTCATGCTTGGATCCTATGTAGGCTTACTTGTTCGCGGCTTCATTGTATTGGTGTAGAACATGTGTGATTTCAAGTCCATCAAATTTGTTTTTCAACTTCCACACTTTTTGACAGTATGCTGCCATGTTGTCATCCAAACACCTCCAGTCTTTCATGACTTGGTTTTCCACAAGTTGGGAACACCCCGCAAACCACCAACCGTCGGATACCAAGTGATATGGTGATACGGAGCCCATAGATGAGTGCTTCATACTTGGCGATGTTGTGAGATGCTGGAAAATGAATCTGAAGGATATATCTGAGTTTTTCTCCGTTGGGTGATGTCAGCATGACACCAGCCCCTACTCCGCCAATCCGTAGGGAACCGTCAAAATACGTTGTCCAGTACTCAAGTTTATCCGCAGGTGCAGCCGACCAAACTTCTGTCCACCCGGCTACGAAGTCGGCGAGTGCTTGAGATTTGATTACTGTCCGTGGTTGGAAAGTAATGTCGAACGCCATCAACTTGAGTGCCGATTTAACGATTTTGCCAGTGGCCTCACGATTGTGTAGAACATCTCCGAGTGAGAATGACGTGACAATTGTAACCAAGTGTGACTGAAAGTATTGCACCAGCTTCCGAATAGTGAGTAAACCATATAACATCTTCTGGACTAGATGGTAGCGCATCTTGGATTTGCCTAGGAGCTCACTGATGAAGTAGATTGGCCGTTGTACCTTTTGGATGTGAACTAGCTCTTTGCCCTCTACGACCAGCACCGTGCTAACCACCTGGGTAGTCGCCACAAGGTATAGCATGAGTGACTCTTGGGGCATAGGTGATACCAACACCGGTGGAGTTGCGAGAAACTTCTTGAATTGTCGAAGGCTTGTTGGGCTTTGGGCGTCCACTGGAAATTGTCAACTTTCTTCAGGAGCTTGAAAAAGGATGTACTCCATTCTCCTAGTCGGGAAACAAATCGGCTGAGTGCCGCCATGCAGCCGGTCAGCTTCTAGACATCCTTCTGGCAAGTTGGGGGAGCCATATTCATGATTGCGTTGATCTTCTCTGGGTTCGCCTCTATGCCGCAATGTGAAACGATGAAACCGAGTAGTTTTCCCGAAGGTACTCTAAAGACGCACTTTTCTGGGTTCAGCTTCATCTTGAATTGTCGAAGACTTTGGAAAGTTTCTTCTAAGTCAGCAATTAGATCGCCTCTGAACTTGGTCTTAATCACCACGTTATCGAGTTGAGTATGAAGACACCGCTGAATAACGTGATGATAGGTTGCACCAGCGTTCTTTAACCCAAACGGCATAGTGATATAGCAGTATGCACCAAATAACATGATGAAATAAATCTTCACGGTCCTCCTCCTTTAGGCTGATCTGATGATATCCTGAGTAGCAGTCGGGAAAGCTGAGTAGTTCACATCTCGTAGTTGAATAGACCACCTGATCTGTACTGGGTAGACTAAATGGATCTTTGGTACACACCTTGTTTAAGTTGGTGTAGTCGACGCACATGCGCCATTTACCGTTCTTCTTCCGAACCAACACTGGGTTTGCCAGCTAATCTAGGTGATAGATCTCCTTGATGAACCCGACTGCTAGGAGCTTGTTGATCTCCTCGCGGATAGCATCTTGCGGTTTTGTGCAAATTGCCATAGCCATTGGTTGACTGGTTTGGCGTCCGGCTTGACGTTGAGGGAATGCTCGATCACCTCCCTTGGTACACTAGGCATGTCGGAAGGCTTCCAAGCAAATATATCTCTGTTCACCTAGAGGAAGGTGATGAGCTCGTCTTCCTATTTGGGGTCGAGTTCAGTCCCAACAAGCGCCATCTTGGTGGGGTCGGAAGGGTCCAGCGGGATCTTCTTCGTTTCTAACTCCGCTGAAATTTCTGACTTGGCCGCCTTTTTTCCTGGGACTTCCTCATGCTCCTCTAAAGTTGTTGCTGTCAGTCAGATGTTGCTGCGTTTGATTGAGGCTTCTTGAGACTGTGCCAACTCGCAGCTCTTCTTGTCGCAGGTGAAGGCTTGCTTGATGTCGGTGCATAGGGAAAGTACTCTTGCTGGTCCTGGTGTCTTTAGCATCATGTAGGTGTAGTGGGGGATTGCCATGAACTTTGCGAGAGTCGGCTGCCCAAGTATGGCATGGTAGGCTGTCTCAAAATAAGCGACTTCAAAACAGATCTTCTCAGTGCAAAAATTATCCCGCGTGCCAAAGGTGACCGACAGAGTGATCTGACTGAGTGGTGTTGAAGAGAGGCCGGGGATTACCCCGTGGAACGGAGTTGTACTCGACCGTAATTTGGAATGAGGTATTTTCATCTCGTCATGTGTCTTGGCAAAAAGGATGTCGAGAGCGCTCCCGCTATCAACCAGAGCCTTCTTCAACTTGATATTCTTGATAACTGGATCTAGGACGAGTGGATAACGCCCTGGATGTGCCACTCGGTCGAGGTGATACATGCGGTTGAACATGATTGCGACCTTGGACCACCGTAAATATTGGAGGCATCGGCTGAAACCGAGTTGACTTTGCGTGCGGTCAGCTTTTGCTTCCGCTTGAATTCATACGCCGATGGCCTTCCGAATATGTGGTTGAGCTCAACGTGGAGCTCCGTCAAGCTGCGTAAAACCAGGCGGCAAGCGCAACAAGAAATCCTTCAGACCAGAGTGGGCGACCAGGACGTCTTCATCACTCCACAGCAGAACATCGTGGCTACTGAAACACTACTAGATACCTTGCAGCTGGGAGCCGATCACCAAGCAACACCGACCATTGCCAGAATCAAGGCCATGACAACAGCAGCAGTGGTACAACAGCACCAAGAGACTGGAGATACCCTGGTTAATTCAAGCAAGATAACTTTTGACGCTGCAACTTCATCAACCGTGGCTAGATGCTAAGCAGCGGGATTTGACCGCCGTCATTCGGAGTTACTTCTTGGATCGCAAGGCCACAATGACAATCACCAGCGATATCATCATGACGGACGCTGGGACAACCGCGATGCCCGGGAACGACTATGCCGTGATCTTCGTCAGGACCTTGAAGCTCGTCGGCATGAACACGAGGAAGATGAACGCCACTGACTGGAAGACGAACATGAGTGTTTTGGCCTCCACCATGAGCGGTTCCACCACCGCAGTCAGAGTCGGAGCCCTCGCTACTCACCCCACTCGGACAACGGAGTTCTTGCTTTCACGCAGAAGCTATGCCAAGTCGACCGGCCATCAGGTTTTAAGCCGACTGGGATCGACAAATATGATGGCAAGACTAACCCGAAATCCTAGCTAATAGTGTACACCTTGGCAATTCGAGCAGCTAGAGGAGACCACAAGGCAATGGCAAACTATCTTCTTGTCGCCCTAGCCCACTCGGCATGGATATGGTTGATAGGGGCACGGGGCTTCCCAGAGGGTCTATTGGCTCCTAGGGGAACTCAGTGAACGGTTCGTGTCGAATTTTCAAGGCACATACAAGAGGCCAACATCCGAGTACGATCTTTATCAATGTCATCAGAGGAAGAACAAGTCACTCCGGGACTTTATCAAGTACTTTTTCGAGAAGAGGAATTCTATTCCAAAGAACAACGTCGAGGTGGTCATTGCTACCTTCCGCAGGGGAGTCAGGGACACACCGTTCATCGCCAAGTTCACTTGGAAGTTGCCCAAGTTCATCAAAGCCCTCTTTGAGTTGGCCAACAAGTATGCTGACTCGACGGATGCCGTTGCTGAGGCACTTGACGACAAGCCCCAACAGAAGGAACGATGCGAGACGGACGACGCGACCCCATGCAAGCCTAGGAATCGCAGGCGCAAATCGAAGGACATCGTTGCCACAGTCGACTGCAACCATCCATGAACTCCCAAGGCAGACGACTACCAGAAAATCATGAACGGACCGTGTCTTTTCCATCCAAACGGGAAGTACTCGGCCAAGAATTGTTTCATGCTAAATAAGTTCATCACGGAGCAAACTTCAACATCTGGTGAAGCCAAGGACAAGGACAAGCCGGACTCGGCCCCAACTGGAGACTACCAAGACCCTCATGCTAAGCTCAATCACATCTTTGGAAGGCCTTCAGCATATGAATCCAAGCGGAAGCAAAAGCTAACTGCACACGAAGTCAACACGGTATCTGCCGATACCCCTCAGTACCTACGGTGGTCCGAGGTCGCAATCATGTTCAACCGCACGGATCATCCCGACCGAGTGGCACATCCGGTGCGTTATCCACTCATCCTGGACCCAGTTATCAAAAACATCAAGCTGAAGAAGGTCCTGATCGATGGTGGGAGCACTCTCAACATGTGGGACCCCAAAACAGGACTCTATGTGTATAAGTACTAGCCCAGGATCAAGCTAGCACACACAACTACAAAGATAATATCACAGCTAACATCACGAAGGAAACAACTATTTATTAAAGAAATTGAATGTGATAAGCCTTATGCCTAAAGTTTATATTTGTTCTGCTACCAAGGGCACTAAGAAACAAAGTAGCAGCGGAAATAAAATAAATGCGTAGAAGCTCCATTTAACTTGCCACAGGCAGTCAACTAAGGCACGCAGCCTACTCCTCATCTTCAGCAACAAACTCCTCCAGAAAGAGCAGGAACCTCTATTCTGGAATTGGGGGGAATTGCAAGGTGAGTACATGGAATACTCTACAAGTGCACAGAAAAATATGCGTATGAACAGCTGACAAAGAAAGGCTATAGCTACTTTGCATAACACAGCATTTGCAGTTATAAACAGTTTATAAACAGATATTTAAAACAACATTTATAAATAATGGGTATTACCAACCAACCTTCCACACAGGACCACACAACTATATTTATTAACCTGCGCACAGCTCATTCCCATTCCATGTTGTCGCAAACTACCCATCATTTGAAATCACCAAGCATGTCCATAACCGCGGACGCGGTTATTCTAATAGATTAGTTAAACACTCTGCAGAGGTTGTACAACTTTACCAACAAGATACATCATCCTCTTAACGGCCATGTGCAAATGTCACACTACACGTTGTGTGCGGCTAAGGAATCTGTAACAAGGCTTTTTAGAAACTCTGCCTTAACACTACCTTCCCCATGAGACACCTTTCTCTCACATAGACAAAAAAGTACCCATGGCTAACCGTAAAACCTATCATCTAACCACCTGGGCCGGCAGTGCCAAGACTCGGAGTCCTATTGGGCCAGGTCCTTCCCATTAGGACATGTGGTTATACGTTACACTCAGATCAATGGCTAATGAAGTAAAGTCATTGATTGACTAGGGCAACTTGCCAAATCTAAAGTAGCACACAGCATAAAGTAGCAGCTTAAGAGCACATAGTTAGCCCTTTGAGCAACTTAAATTTCACACAACGTAGGAGTAGGCTCACATAAAGACCATACCTGGTAAAGATCACAATGATACATTACCACCCAACTAGATTCACACAGAACCACCCATCCAAAACATTTTATTCGCACGTTGTTTACTACACGGTGTAACACATGCTACCGGACAGATAACACATAGCCAAACAGTTTATATGAAAACATTGACAAGTATATCATTAATCAGGATTATATTTTGCTTGT
This sequence comes from Oryza meyeriana var. granulata, assembly GCA_003991445.1. Lineage (NCBI taxonomy): Eukaryota > Viridiplantae > Streptophyta > Magnoliopsida > Poales > Poaceae > Oryza > Oryza meyeriana. The sequence continues at coordinate 288,106 of RYFJ01002479.1, forward strand.
AAACAACCTTGAGCGGGACTAAGCAATTTCTACTCTACCCTGAGTTGAACCCCATATTACACTCACAAGGACTAGGATGACAAGGTATAACAGGAACGCAAATAAATAATCAAGGGAGGGAATAATTAGCAATTAGGTCACTGCTACCCAATTCAATAATTTATAAAATAAAATCATGCATGTATTCAAAATAAAACATTTTATAAACTAGGTCTAATATGTTCAAGAAGTGCACTTGACTTGCTCTAGGTAATGTCCTTGCACTGCGTCTTCTGTGGCGAACTGCTCCTGGCTCTCACGTCTATACGATCGCAAACGAGAAACCATAAGCAAACTAGAAAGGAGCCTAAATAAAATCAATTAAAATAACCAACTGGACCAGGAAGTAGAACTCGATTTTAGAAGAATTTAGGAAAAAGAATGGGTCAAATTGGAATCCGGATGGATGAGATATGGACTCCGGAACTTTGGAATCAGGCAAAAATCTGAGAAGAAAAATAAAAGAAATATTCCTAGAATATTCTCTAGATTTTAATTTTGGGGAAAGAATTATTTTTGTGAAGGAGAAACTAGTGGAGCCCACTGATCAGTGAGATGAGCTACAGTGGACTCAGCGTACGGTAGACTGGTCGACATGGATTGCCACATAGCGACACGTAGGCAAGAAGAAATGATGTGGCACTGACAGGGACAACGAGGTGGCTGGATCTAGGGCTGACATGGCATTGGCTTGCACTATGCAGATCCAACGGCCGAGATAGATCCGCCTAATCGGAAGGTGGAGATTCGATGTGGCTTCTGTGCTGCGGGTCCCATATGTTGGCGGCATAGGAGAAAGGCCCGGCCGGGCGGCCACCATGGCACTGACGACGGTGGCGCAGGAGCGGCGCGGCGTCGGCGACGGCAAGCGGCGGCACAGGCGGTAGCGGCGCGGGGACGGCGAGCGGAGGCCGGGCAGCAGCGGCGCGTTGACAAGGGGGCGATGGCGACAGCGAGCCCAGCAACAGAGCACCGGCTAGAGCAACGGGGCACGTCGGCGCGTGGCACGAGGGCAAGTCGCCAGGGCAGGGGAAGGAGAGGAAGGGGGCGCCGGGAGGGGAATCGACACGGGTGGCGACAGCTAGGGTGGCAGAGGCGGCGTGACGTCGGCGGCCGGCGGACGGAGGGAGACGGCGGCTTCGGGAAAAAGGAGAACGACGACGGGGTGGGCGGCTATATATAGGGCTAGGGCTAGGGCTAGCGGTGGCGCGGCGCGTGGCTAGCGTGGCACGGGCCGGGCTGTGGCGGAGGGGCGGGCCGGCGACGGTTGGGCCGGCCGCGGAGAGGGAGGAGGGAGGCTTCAACCTCCTTGGCCGAAGGTAGAAGGAGGGGGCAAAAGAAAAAAGAAAGGAAGGCAGGGGTTAAATGGAAAAAGAGAAAAGAAATAGGAAGGAAGGGAAAAAGGAAGGAAAAAGACAGGGACTTTTCTAGAAAATTGCAAAATTGGAATATTTAGAATTCTTAGAAATATTGGGAGAATTAGGAATTGAATTGAATATTTGGGGAAATAGGAATTGAATAGGATGTGAATTAGAGTGTTTTCGATTTGATGGGAAATTAGATTAGGAAATGAGCTCCACTCCAAAAATGCAACTAAACTCCAATTAAAAATCAAACAAATCAATGACGTAATTAATTACTTAGTCATTTTAAATACTTTTAATTGACGAAATTTTCGTTAAGCTACTTTAGACAATAAACTAGAGATGAAGTTTCGCAACCAAGCAAAAAGAACGGAAAGCGAAAAATCAGGACGTGACAGTAATAGACTATGGGTAATGGAGTTCAATGGTGACACATAAGCTGTTGTAACACATTAGCTTGGTCATTGCTCTGTTGAATGGAGACTTATGAATCCTTCAATTAAGTGGGAGAATGTTGGAGTTAATTTCGAATAAGGCTAACTAACTAATTAAGGATAAGAGAGAGTAGTCCAACGACTCTCTCCCACGACCAATTCAAGCGCCATAATCGGAGGCACCCCAACAAACTTTGGGATCGGCCCCCGATCGTGCAGCGCACATTAAAAAGGGCCACCGGCACTTGGAGAGCTACCCTATCTCTCTCGAGTTTGGCTAAACCCTAAAATGATGAGGACATCACCGGCATAGATATGACCATGTTAACCACTTCTAAACCAAAGGTGCAACCACTCTATATGGGGCTTATCATTGATGCATTTGATGAATTGGTGCTGCACCATAAAGTGTGTTTATTTTTATTTTCAGAATTACTTACATGGATCAAGGGAAGGTTTGATTGCATATGGAAAGCATGGAAGGTTAATGAAATTGATTGGGGACCAAATCTAAGTATTCCTAAAGTCCTCCACCAGGCCACCACGTCACTTTTGGCCCAAGGAAAGAAGGAGTCCAAATTCAACACGTTTTGGAAGTTGGATTCGGACTGCAGGACAGTACCAACTTGCCACGGCTGCCACGACTTCATATGGACTCCGATTGGGGTGTTCTTGTACTTCATGGAAAGCTTATGAAGTCTACTTTCCAACGGATCCAACCTCATCTTCAAATTCCATCCGAGCCGGCCGCAATCATCAAAACAATCCATATTGGTTCCTGAGTCCGAGTCAAACGGGTGCTGCGCCATCCCCACTTGGGCCCATGGGCCTTGTAACCCTAGGTGGACGTCCCTCCCTGGTCGTATCCCTATTTAAGAGCTGCCGCCTCCCTTGTTACGACTTGGATTTCGTTGAGTTTAGGTTTAGCCCTTGTGCAAACTTCTGTTCTTCAGTTGTGTCGGACGACCACCTGTCAAGACAGCTTCGTGATCCCAACATTGTGTTCGCAATACAATTTATGCTTCATTCATATTCCAATATCAGATTGCCTACGTCCTATTCTTGCTAGTTCTTCGATTGCTCGCAGGGATTGAACCTCGTGTTCAGGTTGATCGTGCCGCCAGCGGGGTCAATAACATCTCGGAGTTGGTTCAGCGATTGCTAAGGCGCAAGCGACGTCGTGCGTTTGTAGTCGGATTGCCAGGGTCATCTCCACCCACAAATCGATAGCTATCAATCTCATCGAAAGATCGGGCACCTCAGTCTCCATCAAGTGGTATCAGAGCTCAAGGTTGCTCGGTGAGAATTTCAGTTTTCCATAGATTAGATTGTTTTTCCTTACCTAGAGTACACAAAAAAAAAATAGCAGTAGATCAATCTATCCGAACCAGTTTGAGCCTCGCAATTTGTCTTTTCAGTACTTTGCATTGTTGAACCTTCGGTTGCATCGTCGTGTCCTGTGCTGGTCTTAGCGTTTAGTCCTGTAGAGTTTCGAGTTCTGGTCACGTTTTTGGTCTCACCGTAGAGTTAGTTGGTTTCGTCTACATCTAGGACTTCAGCGAGGTGTGTGTAAGAAAAAAAAAAGAAAAAAAAAGGAAAAAAAAAGTGTAACTTTTGCATACGACCTCCGATTGAGGCGTTTCTTGATCCGTTGGAAAGAGAACGGGAAGTTAGAGCCTGGAAAATCAAGGGTTTTCAGATCCGCGTGAACCTTCAGGCACACGCGCGGCAGCTTCGACCCCAAAAAACGTCGTTTAGGCCCTCAAAACAGGCCCGCAAACCGAGGAAAAATCAAGTTTCTCAGAATCTGCTCAAAATTAACAGGAACCTTCTACAGGTGTTTCTAAGGCTCCCCGTGTAGACGGCATCCTTTTTTCGAGCCCCTGAACTCAGTGTACAACGTCATCTAGTTTACTCCTGCGCGGTGTACCCGTTTGTGTTCTAGGCTCGCGTCTCTAGTACGGTCTAGCCTAGGACCAGCATTAACCGGCGTTGAACGATTTTTCAGTTTGCATTTGCTGATTTGATTATTGCTACTCCTTGCTACCATACTTGAGCCTTCCCAGCTACACCTTTCTACACCGTACAGACTGGGCTGCACCTGGCAATCGCTCCATCCAATCTTCGCAGATACATTGTCGTTGCTGGTTGCCGGTCACCACTGTGTGCTTGGTAAGAATTGGTAAGAATTCGACAAAGGTTTGAGTGTGAGCGACTTTTGAACCCCATACCCTAGTACTCGTTAGGGACATATTCTTGTGCTGCTGTCCACTAACCATACAGGTTTGGAGAGACACATGGGAGCTGGTAGCTTGCATCATGGATGTTCACGACCTCGACATCATATGGGAGCACATCCACTAGAGGTACATGATGACATTCTAACTGAGATCAGTGGTGCTCTACCATCTTTTGAGGGAAATTTTGACCCTCATGCATACATTGATTGGGAGCTTAAGGTAGATGCAGAATTTGATAAGTATGATATGTCTGAAGATCAAATGGTTTTTGCTGCCTCTAATGCTTTAACAAAAGGTGCTTGGTACGAATGGAAACATATTTGTAGGCACAACAAAGTTCCACAAACTTGGAATGATTTCAAAATGCTTTTTCGAGATGCATATATTCCTGCATATTATGTAAATCATTTGCTTAACAAACTTGAGAAACTAAAACAGGGTAGTAGGACTGTGAAACAATACTACCATGATTTTTAAGATTTGTATCATGTTTGGTGGGTTAAATGAATGCATGAAAGATGTATGAGTAGGTTCATGAGAGGGCTCAATTCTGAAATTCAAACCTTGCTTGTTAACGAAACATATAGACATATCTCCCACTTATTTGTCTTGCTCTCATTGCTGAAAAGAGATTCTAGTATGTGAATACTTGCAAGAATGATGTGACCCATAATGTACAAATTTGTCCACTCTACATGCTAGTCAAGAGCAACCAATAGTGGAATCTGTTGCTGATTTACCTTTGTCACAAGATGAATTACTTGCTGTTCCTTGTGATAAAGACAACTTGTGTGATGATGCTTCTTTTAATCCTATGCCACAAATAGTGAACAAGTGTGATACTTTTCTTGTGAACCATATAAATATGCTAAAGATATGCTTTTGTTCCAATTGCTTGTGCACAAGATGAACTGAAATTGTTGTCTTCGTTAAATACTTTAGTTATATTGAATTTGATATTCTCGTAATCTAAATTGTTTGGAGGAGAGACTTTTTGCATATCTGAATTGACATGCTGTCTAATCATACATATCACTTCATTGGCAAGTATAATTGTAAAGGAGAATATATGGTACACCGAATTATATTTGTTCAAAACTGAAATCTCCATTGGTTGTGAAACAATATGATCAAGTAGAGAACTGCATTAACGCTAATCCTATAATGTCAAGTTTCTCTAGTTTTGTTTTAAAGAAACAGGTTCAATTCCAAGAAGGAGAGAATTTTTTGTTACTACCCACGACATATCCTACAGCAAAGGTCAAACCGAGGACGGTTTGCTGTAAAGAAAGGGAGAATGATGAGGACATCACCGGCATAGATATGACCATGTTAACCACTTCTAAACCAAAGGTGCAACCACTCTATATGGGACTTATCATTGATGCATTTGATGAATTGGTGCTGCACCATAAAGTGTGTTTATTTTTATTTTCAGAATTACTTACATGGATCAAGGGAAGGTTTGATTGCATATGGAAAGCATGAAAGGTTAATGAAGTTGATTGGGACCAAATCTAAGTATTCCTAAAGTCCTCCACCAGGCCACCACGTCACTTTGGCCCAAGAAAGAAGGAGTCCAATTCAACACGTTTTGGAAGTTGGATTCGGACTGCAGGACAGTACCAACTTGCCACGGCTGCCACGACTTCATATGGACTCCGATTGGGGTGTTCTTGTACTTCATGGAAAGCTTATGAAGTCTACTTTCCAACGGATCCAACCTCATCTTCAAATTCCATCCGAGCCGGCCGCAATCATCAAAACAATCCACATTGGTTCCTGAGTCCGAGTCAAACGGGTGCTGCGCCATCCCCACTTGGGCCCATGGGCCTTGTAACCCTAGGTGGACGTCCCTCCCTGTCGTACCCTATTTAAGAGCTGCCGCCTCCCTTGTAACGACTTGGATTTCGTTGAGTTTAGGTTTAGCCCTTGTGCAAACTTCTGTTCTTCAGTTGTGTCGGACGACCACCTGTCAAGACAGCTTCGTGATCCCAACATTGTGTTCGCAATACAATTTATGCTTCATTCATATTCCAATATCAGATTGCCTACGTCCTATTCTTGCTAGTTCTTCGATTGCTCGTAGGGATTGAACCTCGTGTTCAGGTTGATCGCGCCACCAGCGGGGTCAATAACATCTCGGAGTTGGTTCAGCGATTGCTAAGGCGCAAGCGACGTCGTGCGTTTGTAGTCGGATTGCCAGGGTCATCTCCACCCACAAATCGATAGCTATCAATCTCATCGAAAGATCGGGCACCTCAGTCTCCATCATAAAAACTCCCTAAATCACCAATCCTTAGGGTGCTGCAACGATCATAAGACCGTTTCTCGCACGACGATAATAGACGGCCAGTGCAGGCGGAGACCCGAGGGCCAGTGTCATCCTTAGCCTTATCGTGGGACTACACCAAGTCGGAGAACTACTCCGACAAACATCAAATCCATGGCTTCATCCTCCAACTCCGGTTTGATCTCTAGCCTCTATGATTTCCGCATTATTGGGTATTCATGTTTTAGATCAAGTTTTATGTTCAGGTATCTAATTAACTTACAGTGGGTCTCACTGCATTGTTTTTATTTTATTTTTGCTGATTGTACTACCACGTAGGTGTCATATCAGATGAAACCACCACCCAAACCACCAATGGACTTGATTTACACATGTTTTAATAGTTAAGAGACGCTTTATACTTGGTTTTACGATTGAAGGACATAAATGTAACTTAACCCATAGTTGAAAGATATAAAGTGGATTTTTTTTCCTTCGCAGGAGGATGATGATGCTAAATTGGATCGGTTTCGCGAATTTTTACTGTTACTAATTTAATTTTTTTTAATTTACAAAACTAATTTTTGATTTCATTTATTTGCAGAAGTAACCTCTTGCCGCCGTGGGCCAGGGCGGTATTTAAAAACCGCCGTAGCCCAGGGCGGCGAATGGCCTGGGGCCACGGCGCCGTGACGGCGGCCCACGGCGTCGGCCACGGCGGCGAATGGCCCCGGGCCGCCCGTGCCTCTTCCTCCCCACGCACCCGTGCCCGTGCCCGTGCCCGCGCCCACGCCCATGCCCGTCCCCGCGCCCGCGCCGTCCCCGTCCCGTGCCCGCACCCGCCAGCCGCGCCCGGCCTGTCAGCGGGAGGCGCTCTGACGCGTGGGCCCCAAGCGCAGGGAGAGAGAGAGCGGGAGACGAGCGCGGGCGCGGGCGCAGATGCGGGGACGGGCGCGGGCACGGGCACGGGCACGGGCGCGCGGGGAGGAAGAGGCACGGGCACCCCGGTCGACTGACGCCGTGGGCCACCGTCACGGCCTGGTGACGCCGAGGTGGGCCCAGGCCATTCGCCGCCCTGGGCCACGGCGGTTTTTAAATACCGCCCTGCCCCACAGCGGCAAGAGGTTACTTCTGCAAATAAACGAAATCAAAAATTATTTTTGTAAATTAAAAAAAATTAAATTAGTAACAGTAAAAACTCTCGGTTTCGCTTTGCTGACACAACGTGACATGGCCTTCTAACACCTAGGCCCGCATTCCATTTTCTTCCATGCCATCCGGAGTTAATCTGGGCTGAACCAATATGGTCTCTTTGAGACTTTTTACTGTTACTAATTTAATTTTTTTTTAATTTACAAAACTAATTTTTAATTTTCTTTTTTTTGCAGAAATACCCTCTTGCCACCGTGGGCCAGGGCGGTATTTAAAAACCGCCGTGGCCCAGGGCGGCAAATGGTCGGGGCCCACGGTAGCGTCACCAGGCCATGACAGCGTCACCAGGCCTGGCCGTCAGTGGGGCTAACGGCGTGGGCCGCGTTAGCCGGGGGCCACGTGGGCTTGCCGCCGGGGCCCCAGGGCGGCGAATGCCTCACGGGCCCCCCATGAGGCCGGCAAAACTACAGGGGGCAGAATGCAAATTTGCATTCGCCGCCCTGGAGAGGGCGGTTTTTAGCCATTTGCCGCCCTGGGGAGGGCGGTTTTTAGCCCTCCCCTATAAAATCCCTTCGCGCACTCACCCGCGCGTCATTTCCCCCTTCCGCCTCCAGCGTTCGTCCGATAGAGCTGAGGCAAAGGAGGAGCAGTACAGCGGCGAAGCCCTCGTGGATTTTTTAAGCCGAACCCAGGTATTTTTTGCTCTCCCTCCGTCATGTAATCAATTTTTTAGACAAGTGTTAATTAGTACTAGACGTGTAGTGTAATACCCGACATAGTATGAAAATATTAAGCGGTTTGGCATAACCATCGTTAGTGTTAAATTTATTTGACCGTACTAGAATAACATAGCGGACAGGTAGTAAATTGTAGATATTTTAGAAATAAATATACTCCGCCATGGCCATCGTTGGTATATGTCATTTCGACACGTTAGATAAACCTAGCGTATAACTTTATTAGCGCCGCTGGATTAGTTTGTAAAATATAGAAACGGTAATGGTTTGACTCATACCTATAGCCTTTTTATGGAACGAATATTGATTAGTACAGATTAATAACTGTAGTGAAAATCTTTTTTGTCAACAGAAATGGCAAATATAGTTGCATTTGCGATATATCACGGTGAAGGAAATATCAGAGAAGGACAATATGGGGTAGATTTATCGGAGTTCAATGTAGCACAAAAGGGAATTATAGCTCCAGCTGAGAGAAGTTTTCTTGGAGTTTACAATTGGTTAATGAGGGGATTCGGAGTAGATCCTCAAGTAAATGCAATTACACTATACGCACTGGTTAGCTGGGCTGTAAAAGGTTTTTGGTGGGAATTGATGCCAATAGATTCGACGGCCAGCTGGGTATTTTTCGTGGAGAGTGCACTGCAGCGAGGATGGGCACCTAGCATCCTAGTGGTAATGCATGACAGGGTCAGCATTGATCAGGCTGGTCCAAGTACAGCGGAAGGGCCCGATGAAACAGGGGAGCAAAATGAGGCAGAAGACGAGGGTGCCGGAGAGGAAGGAGGCCAAGAAGACATGGGACTAGGGGGTTTGCAGATGAAGGGGAGAGACACCCAGGTCTAGTACAGGAGATGGAAATTGAAGACATAGAACCTGAGCATGTGGAGGATGATGATTCTTCGGAAGACGATATATACCCGGCAGAATGGGACAACGAGGACTTCTCCGGACTCCTTGTCTCAGAGGGGCACACCGTGCCATGGGAGTATCAGCAGAATGAAGTGGTGCAAGGCGCTAGATACGCCGAAAAAGTACAGTTGACAGAGGTTGTGAAGATGTGGGCGGTGTCACTTGGAAGGGAGTTCTGGGTATCAACGTCCACCAAATCAGTGTACGAAGTGCAGTGTGCAAGTTCAAGCGATGGATGTCCATGTAGGATGTACGCATCCAGGAAGAAATATGACGACTATTGATCCGTGTCAATCATGACGGAGCACAGCTGCCATCTTCCGGGTGTTCAGAAGTACCACAGGAACATATCATCTGCATTCATCGCTTCAGAGCTGTATTATGCTGTTGTGGAGAACCTCCGGTTCGAGCCCAAGGCAATTATCAGGCGCATCGAGGAGAAGTACAAATACACCATTACATATGCCAAGGCATGGAGAGCCAAACAGAAGATAATTGAAAGGAGATTCGGCAGTTTTGAAGCTTCGTACAATAATTTGCCTTGCCTACTGGAAACCATCTGTGCAAGGAATCCTGGCAGCTACTCCGAAATCAAAAATTTCCCATCGTTAGCAAATCCTGGGCAGAGCGTCCTTCAACGGGCCTTCCTCTCTCTACAGGCGTGCATGTTTGCATTTCTTCATTGCAGGCCCATTCTCTGCTTCGACGGCACGTTCCTAACTAGAAAATACAGAGGGCAAATGTTGACGGCAATCGGAGTAGATGGGAACAACCAAGTGTTGCCTGTGGCCTTTGCCTTCGTCAAGAGTGAGAACACAGAGAGTTGATACTGGTTTCTGAAGCTGGTTAAGGAAAAGGTGGTGGGGATGAGGCCAGATGTATGTCTCATACATGACCGTCATGCAGGGATGCTGCGTGCAATTGAGGAGCTGCGAAACGGCTGCGCAGACAAGGGATACCCTCCGGTGTGGGAAGATGTAAAGAGCAGATGGTGCATGCGTCATATGGGCGCAAACTTTTATAAGCAGTTTAGAAACAAGGAGCTGATGGCCATGTTCAAACGTTTGTGCGCCCAGAATCAACAGAAAAAGTTCAATGAGCTGTGGAGGAGACTTGATGAGCTGACAGCCAAACATAGAGGCGAGAGTTCTGCAAGACCCGCAGCTAGAGGTGTTGACGGCCCTGAAGCTCTAGGTGCACTTCCCACCGATGACGGTACATTCAGAAGGAGGCCCTGTTCCTAGGTTAGCAGATTTTCGCAGTGGATTGAGCACGAGCCGAAGGAGAAATGGGCATTGCTGTACGATGAAGGTGGAGCAAGGTACAGCATAATGACGACGAACCTTGCAGAGGTCTACAACTAGGTCTTGCGTGGTGTGAGGCAACTCCCCCTTGTTGCCATCGTGGAGTTTATCCTACATGGAACACAGACGTACTTCCACGACAGGTGCAGACAGAATGGCCCATCTATGGCTGATGGAAACCTTTGGTTCGGTACAAAAATGACAGAGTACCTTGAGGAAAAATGTAAGAAGGCAAGAGAGCACCGAGTCCGAGTGCAGGGCACACGAGAGCATAGATTTGAGATATTGTGTGCCGACAGGTCCAGGCGTAGCATATTCGCAAGGAAACCTGTGCAAGAGTGTGTCCTAAAGGAAGATGGGACATGCAAGTGCTCCTGCCGAAAACCAAGCTTGTACCACAAGCCCTATTCTCATGTCATTGCCGCTTGCGGGGAGTGCGGCATTGATGAACGCCAATATGTGTCTCCGTACTTTAAAAAGGAAGCAATCATCCATACATGGAGTACCGAGATTTTTGGTTTCGGCATCGTCAGCACTTTCACTGAAGACACAAGCCCAGTTTATTTCATCCCTGACCCGACGAAGGCAAGGAACAAGGCAGGCCGCCGTCGGACACGAAGGATTCGCAATGATATGGACGAATCCGAGGCCGGCGTTAGCGCTAAATATTGCAGTAGGTGTGGAGAGGATGGACATATCTACAAGAAGTGCACGAAAGACGCCGAGGCCCCAAGTGCAGCGGAAGTTCCTATGGAAGGATCAGGCGCCGACGGAAGGCGGCCAACTAGGGAAGGCACCACTGATAGGCAGCGTCATCGCAGGCGTCTTCGTGCACGTTCGGGTTATGTTGTGTAGTATAGCCGCTGGCCTTTTAAAGGTACTTTGCTGTCTGTTAATTTTCTGACTGTAATGCACTATGTTTATTTGAGCTAATCCGTTCCGCTTCTTTTTCTTTGCAGGTATGGACTACCAGATGCCTCAGCTGCTGGATCACGCCACCGATTAGACCCATCGGTCGTTTCTCTCGGCGGTGCAGAACATCCAGCTCAGTACCTTACGTCCTCGACCTTCTAGGCGACTCCTTCCCATGGACCCTCGGTTCACGACTAGGTACATACAAACGTTGTACTGTGAAGCTGTATATGTGAACTTGCTAACTTGCTTTGTTTTGACTGTCAGGTTGCGGGAGGCAGGCCTTCTACCGCTGTGTAGGCTGGTAGCAGCCGCAGTGGACCCGAATGATCCGGCGAAGAAGTGGGGTATCGACCGGTCGCTGATCACAGCTCTTGTGGACCAGTGGAGACCGGAGATGCACACCTTCTACCTCCCATGCGGTGAGATGGCCCCCACGCTGCAGGACGTCAGCCTCCTCCTTGGGCTGCCTCTAGCCGGCGATCCGGTGGGCCTAGTTGACGGGCTCCAAGCGTGGCGAGAGGACATCCTACAGCGATTCGCCTCGGTTCACTATGCTCCGGGGCTTCCCCTCGTCGGCGAGATCTCCCCGTACACGCATGCGGGCCCCCCTCAGGCTTGGGTACTGAGCTACACGGTAAGAATGTTTTCTTGTTGTTTTATGTTCGTCCTTCAGTCCGTACTAGAATTACAGTGTCAACTTCCTTATATGTTACTGCAGTCTGATCAGCTAGACCCGGAGGCCGACACGTACTCACTGCAGAGGAGCCTAGAGGCGTACCTGTTGTGGCTGTTCGGGTGGGTGATGTTCACCAACTCGCACGGCCACGCAGTCAACAAGGGCTTGATCCCTTACGTGAGGGAGATAGCCGATGCTGAGGATGGTGTTGTTCCCCAATACAGTTGGGGATCGGCAGTCCTTGCCGCCACGTACAGGGGTCTATGCGACGGCTGCAGGAAGACCGACCCAGAAGTGGTCTTCACGGGTTGTCCACTCCTCCTACAGCTCTGGGCGGCAGAGCGGTTCGCAATCGGCCGCCCCGTGGTGGACCACGGTTCGTACGAGACGAGCCTGTACATGGGTGTCCCACCGGAGGACTATCCGACGATGGGGACGGTGTGGTGTCGTCGTGAGGTATGTTCGGTGTTAGAACCGTCTCGGTTTTTTATGTTACTTGGACTAACGAGAACTCTTTACCTGTTTGTAGCGTCGGTATGCTCACGTGTAGGTGCAGAAGTCATACCCAGACTTCGTCATGGAGTTCGACAGGATCACGGACGACGATGTTGTCTGGGAGCCGTACAGCGCCGAGGCGGTGATGGCGTGTGCGCCGCTTGGGCTGTCGTCCCTCTGCAGTAGGGACCAAGCGTACTGGCTGACGATGACGCCGATGCTGTTCGATATTTCTGTCGAGCCACACTACCCGCAGCGTGTGACGCGGCAGTTCGGTATACGCCAGACCTTCGGCCAACCACAACTCCAGGCCGTACCGCAACACGTTCACAGGTATGTGTGGAAATGAATATTCCGTATTATTATGCATTGTGTCACCAGTTGTGCTCTGCAGGTTAAATCGCTGTGGCCAGGCCGCCGGTAGGTTGTGGAGACCCACCGTCATCGAGTACATCAACGACTGGCTCATAGCCACGGAGGACGTCTTCACAGAGATCCACCCCCACACAGCCGACAGGTACGAGGAGTACCTTTCTTGGTACTAGCCCCGTACCAGACTACGGGTGACGTTCACTCCCGGGGCTCCACAGGCGCACGTCGCGGGGGTGCGAGACGCATACCCGACACACCGCGACTAGGACTACTTCCGCGCGGTGAGTCAATGGTTTTCATACTATTTTCAACGGTACTTACCACGCGCAACTAACCACGCATGTCCTACTAAACAGGCGGACGATGCTAGGCAGGTCGACACGGAGCTCGCCCTACTGTGCCAGCGCCTCGAGGCTGGCATCCCTCTCACGGAGCAGGAGCAGGCGTCCTCGTTCCACCGGATGCGCAACACGATGTGCTCGGTCGTCCGTGCTCTGACTTGTCACCGTTCCGATGTAGCCCCGCCGATGCAGATACATATGCAAGGTCCCCATGGTGAAGGGACATCGGCAGGAGCGGCGGGTTCTGCAGGGGCTAGTACGTCGTGGGGAGCAGGTCCTTTCGGTACCACCGGAGGATCGAGGACGGCAGGCTCCACGATCGGGCGAGGTTTGTCAGGTACGTCAGGTTCGAACATATTCTCCATAACTAACTGCACTTTTTATTCGGCTGACGCGAACTTTTCTTTACCAGCCCCACGCGACGGATCTCACCACCACCTGGGGGACACTGGGCGGGGATCTGCCCGGAGCACCTCTGCTTGGATCTCTGCCGAGGATGACCTCGTTCCGGAGTAGGACGTGATCGGGTCGTCACAGCTCGGAGGTGCACCGGACACACAGCCGCACGACGCCGATGCTTTCCCTACTGCTCAGGCGGTCCGAGCCACCCGTGGGGTAGCGGCGGACCGTCTGACGTACTCGCGCGGGCACGTGCGAGCGCAGTGTAGGAGGACGAGGAGGCGTACGGACTAGGGGCTATTGTTGTATTTATTTATTTATAGGTCTCGCATAACTTGTTGTATCAGTAAAATGTAATTGTCATTTTATCTTCAACAATAGGAAAATATTAAGAGGGTTGTCGCTTTGAATCCTAGAGTTCAAATACTAGTGCGCAAATATTCACCCTCTCTAGGCTCGATCCCACCCTTCAGATCTGACCTTTCACAAATATTTACAACGGTACTCCGTCCTCTTTGTACCATTTTAAAAGGACTAACCGCTTTCGGCGCATACTATGCGCGGGTACGGACCACCTTTACTTGCATAATATAGGCCCCGCATGCGCCACATTGTAACAAGCAAGCTTTCGGCGCATCGCTTTAATCATGCGTTGTCACGGGCATTCTGAATACATGGTCGGCCACTTCAACCGCTTTTTGCATATGCATGCCCCTTATATTTTGATCTGTACGTCTCATAGGGATATAGACGCACGACAACCTATATAAAAGCACCATCATAGTAGCAGAGGGCCTTCACCCAGCCCCTCGGGGAAACTTCGCACCGTTTATGAACTACGGCCACTACCTGCCTCACTAATTTCCTTTTCTTCTTGTAGCAGCATCGAACAATGCCTCCTACACCTCTTTTCATGGAGGATTGCAACTGGCGATATTTAGGTTTCGCTTTAGTACTGCCACCTTGGGCTGAACGCTCGATATACCTTTGTGGTGACCGTTGCCGGCTACGCGTATCTCATCAGGAAGAGACTTACGGCTGGAGATACTTCGAGTGCGTGCACCGGAGTCCCCAGGTACGTGTTTCAGTCAAGTCTTTGTCATATTTGTTTTTACGCCCACGACTCTTACACCAGGACATTTACCTTAACAGACCGAGGGAAGATATTGCGGCTTCATCGAGTGGATTGACAACGACAACCCGGAATATGACTACCTCCCGTTAGACGAAAGCATGGCGCAATACATGGCCAGGAGGGCGGAGCACGAACAACGTCTAGAGCTAGAAGGGGTAGACTGGAGAAATCGACCTCTCAAACTACCGCGATGGGAGGACCGTCCAACGTGCGCTTGTGGTGATCGTTGCCAGGTCGTCAGGTCGAGAAGGCCAGGAACTCTGCGACGCAGAAGCTTTGTTTGTCCGAACATTCTTGACGAAGATATCGATATAAGTTCAAGCCGCACCTTACTTCCTGCAAATAGTTTATCTTCACCAAACGTGACGAATTTACTAATCAAACTCGTCCCACAGGATCCTCCAAGGAGGTGTCAATTCAGACAATGGATTGACAATTTCACGCCGCCAGATCTATCACGGCACTGGAACATGTAACCAGAATCACCAGCCGACTACAGCCTGTCTAGATCGTACCATGAATGAATCGCCCGCTTTTCTAGGAACCGATGACTAGAACGAACGGATACATTGTACTGTTCACAAGTTATATCCGTTGTTGTATTTCGTACTATGGGTGTCGCATTCATCATGCCGCAATGCCAACGGCTCGCATCTAGCTAATATCACTATGCTATTGTACGTGCACTACGTTAGGTATCGACCGAGTGGATCACGAATAATACAATATATCGTCTCCCAATGTCGAATTAAAAATCATTCAGTACGTACATTGTGCAAAAATTTGGGAAAAAATTCATAGGCCCTAACATTCTGTTCGCCTGGGGGTCCTAAGCCCCTCACGTAAAACTGATCGGTCTATTACCATGTCATTAATTAAGTATTATCGAAAATAAACTTGAAAAAATGATTCGTACGATTTTACAATCTATGATATTTGGTTTTTTTTTAACATCGACCCAATAAATGCAATGGCACAATAAATAGAATTTAAGAATCTAATTTTGAGAAATAAATTTTCAAAATTTTTGGGGTTAAAAATTAGCAAGAAAATTTTTAAATTTGGTAATTCGCAAATGGCTCCAGGGGGCCGAGGCCTGGGCTGGGCAATGGTCCGATCGGGAGGGGGCAATGGTCCGACGGGGGTATTCGGACGGTCCGATCCCTAGACGGACGGTCCGATCTAGTGCAACAGTCAGTCCGATCAACGGTCCAATCTGGGGGCAACGGTCCGATCGTGTGTATTCGGATGGCCCGATCCCTGGGCGGATGGTCCGATCTTGGGTAATGGTCAGTCCGATCAACGGTCCGATTCGAGGGGCAATGGTCTGATCGGGGGATTCGGACGGTCCGATACCTAAGCGGACAGTCCAATTCGACGGGCAATGGTCCAATTCGGGGATTCGGACGATCCGATCCCTGTGCGGATGGTCCGTTCGCTAAAAATGCATTCGCCGCCCTGGGGGATGGCGGCGAATGTCTCCAGGGGCATTCGCCGCCGTCCCCCAGGGCAGCAACGCCACGTGGCCCCGCCGGCTAACGGCGGCCCACGCCGTTAGCCCCCCTGACGGCCAGGCCATTCGCCGCCCTGGGCCACAACGGTTTTTAAATACCACCCTGGCCCACAGCGGCAAGAGGGTATTTCTGCAAAAAAGAAAATTAAAAATTAGTTTTATAAATTAAAAAAAATTAAATTAGTAACAGTAAAAACTCTCTCTTTGACTACAAACATGCTGGTCCTGATCTACACTGCACAAGATGGCCGCAACTAGCCTTGGGCTCGAACAAACAGATCGAAACATAAACCTTTGGAATCTTGGACTTCCTAACATACATATCTAGATTCAACCTAGTGCATTGCAGTAGGATATCAATGATTGTTAGAAGCAGATCCAGTGTGAGGACTGTAGAGGTTCTAGTCCCTCTACCCACTGGATATCTATAAAAAACAAGAAGTGAGAGAAGGGGAAAGAAGAGAAGGAGAAAGAAGAAAAGGGGTTAGAGGAAGAAGGCAACAAGTCTCTCTTTCTCTAAATTACATCCGCCCCTAGTTGTTAAACACATACACATATCAAACTATGTTAAAAAATTATTAGAAAAATTAAGATTTGCGGGATAGGGGCAAGGTGAAAGAAAGATGGGATTTCAACTGGGCCTAACTTCTAATGTAGGACTAGTTAGCGGGAAAGCTCCTGGACGCGCGCCGTCTATGCTGCCCCAGTGCACAGGCAAAAAAAGTAAATAATAAAATATTAAAAATATAAAATATTAAAAAAATCGAGTAAACTTTATATTATTAATTTAAAACTTTTAATTCAATTTTTGAAACTTTTAACCCAAAATTTAAAACTTTTACTTAGATTTTCAAAACTTTTAACTTAAAATCTAAAACTTTTTACTCTGCTTATTTATGTATTATTTTATAATAAAAATTATCAAGTAATAATGATGGTGCTTAAAAGGATAATTAATGTTTAATGATAGTGATTAGTACGGCGTCCGTACGGCCGTGGCGCACGCGGTTAGCCAAACCGCGCGTGCGCGCTAGGCCTGCCCGCTAGTTAGTCGTTTATGTAAGCCTAGTAATCTGGCAATGGATGTTTCAAGGACAGATTCCTGTTGGCCGAAATATGTTCAACGTGTGGGCCTCTTTATAGGCAATTATTGCTGTATTGGGTTGTACGTATGTAGTGGAATGAAAGGATACGAGAAACAAGCCTTATTTGTTACTGTACTAGTTAACAACGGTGGTGACTGGCGAAGGACAACGTCCGATCAGACGAGCACCCGGCACTACACTCTGGTAAGAAACGCAACGCAACGACTCGCGCGAAAGCAAAAACTCTACTACATCCACCGCTGAAACGCGGTGGTGTGTGACGAAGCTTTTGTCGTCTTGGGCTTAGATGGCCGCGAAGTACTCCTTGCTGCCCTTGGGGTCGGGCTTCATTGACTTGTCACCAGGCTTCCATCCTGCGGGGCAGACCTCGTCCGGGTTGTCCTGGACGTACTGCAACGCCTGCAGCGTAGAAGAAAAACAATGTGTGGTCAGGTCTGCTATAACAATTGTGACCAGTGAAAGGGAACCACCGGTTAAATTGAAGAAACCCATACTGGAAAACAAACATGAGCTAGCCCTATATGTAGGATGGACCAGGATTGGCCCACCTAGTAACTTCCACGCCCATGCAAGGTCATCCGACCAGCTTGGCCTGGGCGCCTGGCCCGACCAAGCCAGCCTAATTCTTAAGCAGCTCGTAGATGCAATTTTGTGGGCCTTTGTTTTCTTCAGGTCTGCTTGCTATGTAAATATTGCGGTCCTTAAGGGGTCTACAGTAGGTGCAGAAAATGTATACTGTAGATTCGATGTCTAGATGTAGAACAATGTAGATGTTCATCTTAGCAAATAGAACTACAAACTAAGGTGTTCAATTCACTTGATCAAAGGTTACATGATCAAACAAAGTGCATATGCTGTTTTTAAAATGCAGAGCACTACATTGCTCTACAACATAATGCACCTCCAAACTGTTTCATGGTGCATGAGTTGTGTTTCACTGGAATCACTTGTGCTAGTTGAATATTATTTTCTTCGCAAAATGTTGTTTCTTGTATGAGTCGCGTTTCTCAAGCACTACGAGTGCTCAACAAATGTGCTTCCTTTCTAGGCTAAAATTCCAAAATTAGCAGCTAGTCATTTATAATTTTATTTCCTAGTGGGCACACAGGGGCCCTACTCATAAAGCGGAATGGCATACCTGAAGGGTCCTCATGGTCTCATCTACACTGCGTCCAATGGCAAGGTTGTTAATGGTAGAGTGCTGAATCACTCCCTCCTTGTCAATGATAAAAAGTCCTCTCAGAGCAATTCCCTGTCAGATCAATGTTCAGATTTAGAAAACATCATAAGCAGACAACAGAACCTGAAAAGTGCACCAGTTGATAGCGAAGAATCTAAAGGAAGAATGCTATGGTTGAATGGGATATTGATATACCTGATCAGGGATCAAGACACCAAAGGACTTCGAAATAGATTTAGTAACATCTGAGATCAGCGGGTATTTCAGATCACCAAGCCCACCAGACTTCCTGTCTGTCTGCACCCATGCAAGATGGGAGAACTACATCCAAAGAATCATTCGTGTGTCAGATCACAAAAAATTATAGAAAAATACCACTAAGGTTATTGTTTTAAGTGCTATAATGGAACTACATAGATTAAATCAAATAATCCCTCTAATTCAGAAAGAGGGAAGTCAATTGTTTACTTATTTTCTTGAGATGAGTCAATCGCTTACTTTGCTTAGCATAGTTTTAAGGTATCACTTTGACCATTAATGTTTACTATAGTGTATTAGCATGAGATTTATAAGGCGCCTTTTATGATAAATATGTTAGCATAATTGTCTTGCAATGAGTATTGGATAATTGGAACAAAAGTAGAACTTCTTTTGTATCAAAGGGATTGATATATCATAACTATACAAAGCAATAAAGTAAGACGCAAATGCTCTCCTCCACTAACAAAGTAGGTCATACAACACGATAATCATGTGATCTAGAATAAATAAGTTTGTTAACACTTATTACACCAGAATAAGATAGATCTTTAAGGACAAACTGCTGCTATAAAATTGATTTTATGGATAATCAATGTGTTAACCAGGCATGCATATCAGCATATACAGGCATAGGGAAGAACAAAGCATATGTGAATCATACAGTCCCACCATCCACGTATTGTTAGCTATTACTGTCTCATCCGTGAAAAAGAATAGTTAAAAAAGATCTTTAGAAAATGGTGAATTTAACTAAACATTCACATGCTACTACACAGAGCCCACAACTATGTTCTGTAAACCATTCCTCCTGGAATTAACAGCATCCAAATATGCAAAGCTTCCAAAGAATTCTTTTAAACTTTAATTAAGCGCTAAAATTGCACTCGTAAGGACAGTAGTTATGCTCCAAAGGTTACATAGCATGTGAATTTGCAGAATATTGTATACAACCGATTGAACTAGCCACATGAATCCATATAGAGAGAGGGAGACATTAATTATGTTATGAACTAGTATGTGTCAGCTTAATCAAACTTGCATGGCTAAGTGCATGCTAAAATTAAACGAGAAATCACATGCAGCAGGAGTATTGTTACATTTAACTGAACAGAACTCTTTTGCTAAAGAATCTGCCATCCAACCACCTCTTGAGTTGGTGGGATCTTAAGGCTGGATAAATAATCTTTGTGAATGTGGCTTGGCTTTTTGTGGATTGATGTTTGATTGCAAATTATATATGTTTTACATCAGCATAAATATATATTTTTCAAGTTTAGAACTGATTTTTTTTCAAATCCGTTGAAATGCACGAGTAGTTTGCTAGCTGTTCACCCACCCCCCCCCCCCCCCCCAACACACACACACCCCACAAAACCACCACCTCTTGAGTTGGTTGGATCTTTTGAGGACAAGTAGATCTTTGTGGTTTTGCTTTTAATAATGTTATGTATGGATTGATATTTAGTTCCAAAATATATATGGTGTCTGTACTATTTAAAGTTTAAATTTTATTTGAACTCAATTGCAACGCATGGGTCTGTGGCTAGTATTTACAAAAAGTATGGAGTATCAATTGGTGGTGCTACAACATACCACACTGTCAATTGAAACACCGAGTATCTCAGTGTTCAACTTCTCGAATTCCTCATATCTGTCACTGAAAGCGGTAATCTCTGCAAACATCAGGCATGCATTAATCAGGGCATCAAACCAAGCTTTGCTGGCACTCAGACAAACATTGATTAGCACCAGCACGAGCATTCTGTACTCACCGGTCGGGCAGACGAAGGTGAAGTCCAACGGGTAGAAGAACAGAATCACATACTTCTTCCCGATGTAATCGGATAGCTTCACCTGCAAACAGAGAGGAATGGCGGCAACCGCAGGAGCACTAAGCACTAATCAGAGCACAGAACATACACCCGCCAACCGCAAGGAAGCTGTATTTGAGATTTGAGCCGATAAGGTAAGGAAGCGCGCGTACGTTGATGAACTCCTGGTCGAAGACGGCCTCGGCCTCGAAGTCGGGCGCCTTGTTCCCGACCAGCGGCGCGTCGTCCTGCGGAGCAGAGCAGAGCGGAGCAAGGTCACCACGGGCAGTAAAGTAAGCGGGAGATGGAACCGAGAAACCCGCACAAGCAACGGGACTCACCACGCCGCCGGCGCGGGCGACGAAGCTGCTGGCTCGGGCGGATCTGCGATGAGGGAGGCGCGAGGCGGGAGGGGCCTGGCGGGGAGGCGGCGCGGGGGAGGGAGAGGGAGTTCGGCGCAACGGCGAGGGAGGAGGCGAGGGGCTTGGCGGAGGAGACGACGGTGGCGGAGGCGGCGAGGGAGCAGGCGGCCATGGCCGCTCCGGAGGAGTGGATGAGGGGATTGGGGATTGATTGGGTGCGAGAGGGTTTGCGGGCTCTGGCTGGATGACACTGTGGCTTGAGGTTTTATATAGGGACCGACGTGGCACCGCCGCGCACGCCCTCCGCACTTCTGGGCCTCGATCTGCTTCGCTGCCGCACATGTTTCGTATAGGCGTCGAGCCCGCTTGCCAAGTGCCCTACGCCATGCGAGGAGGTCTATAAGAGTTACTCCCTCCGACCTATAATACTATTATTTTTATCATTTAAATTTATCCTAAAATATTATTATTTTTTACCTATCAGCCAATCACGATCATCCCTCTATTAATTTTTTTATCTACTTTCTCATCTCAACTAATCACAACCATTCCTCACCATAATCTTAATTTTTTTAAAAAATAGAAAAGTACTACTATTATGAAATAGAAGGAGTAAAATATATGTCCGGTCCATATACTTAGGTCGGGGTGTTAGTTAGATCCATTATAACTTGTAAAATGAATATTTAGATCCGTAATCTTGGTTTAATGTATCACCCGAGATCTACAACGTCTTAATTTAATTGGTCTCGGACTATCACGGGAACAAAAATTTTATATTTAGCCTCTTACTACAGTACGCCCTCCAATTTAACTTCCACCACCACTCCTGGTTTGATTTTACCGCCTGACAAACTTGGTTTGATGGCCATAGTGTGTTGGTTCCCTTTAACTGTACATTGGTTTGATTTATTCTTTCCAGTGGAGATGACCTAAGTGGTCTTCTCATGTTGTAATTTTATTTTTAAAGTACTATCGGGAAAAATCTACCTAACTCTAGGATTTATTTTTTTTCTCAAAAATGTATCTCTTAAATTGAGATTCGTTTGTAGCTCGGAATATTTTTACTTAGCCGAAACTAAGTTATTTGAGTTCATTATATTTTAATTTCATTTCAATTATGCACTTCTATTTGTTGAATCTCAAGTTGTATTGAGCTTTAGAAAAGGGTTTGGCTACATCATACCTTTAATGCAATATATCTTACTTAAGACTAGGTAAAGGATGATTTGTATTCGCCTATCGGACGATTATTAATTTGAGCAACTATTAGAAAAAGTGTACCCGTTTTACCATGACTCCAAATGGTTACAACTTCTAAGTGGTATTTTATAAATTGGAGCTTTGTTTATCATCGTGGTCCTTGGACAAATCTAACCACTTGTCATAAACACATGCAATAGTTTTGCTGTTATAAGGTGCTAGCGCATCAAACCACACCGAAGTTATCCCTATGTTTATGTAAGATGTGTTGATATAGCATGCCATATGCCCACTAATAGAATTGGGTTGATTAATTTGTTGATAACATTTATGCACCACTACTGCAATTTTCACATAAACTTATTGGGTATTGCCATTGTTTTAGTTCCTTAATTATATCCCGTTAAATTACAGCAAATTCAAAAGTGTAGACAATTTTATTGTTGTTTTCTAGATTTTCTTTTTAGAGAAATTCTAAGTTTTGCCATTGACAAACACCTGATTCTACGTTTCGCCATGACTATTGCAGTTCCAAGAAATACCATCATACAAGCGGTTTTGTCTACAAAATGCCACCGCCGTGAGGGTTCCATCAATTCCACTCCGTTAGCCCAAACTAATTTTATCTAAATGCCTAAAGTGCCCTCAGGATTTCTACATTCAATGTTGACGTCTTTTACCCAAGCAAAAAAATGAAAAAAAACCCTAACCTACTTCCCGCAAAGGTGCGGCTCCTGGCGTGGATCCTAGCATAGGCGGCGGCACGATTGTCGGTGCGGGCGGTGTCACACCCTAAATTTAGCCACACAAAATAATACCTGAGAAAATGATCCAAGAAAAATAAAATTTAAATAGCTAAATGAATTATTTAAATGTGAGAAATGCAAAATAATAAGCTACTGTGGCTGGGAACATTTTTCCTATGTTTCCCTTGCCAAAATATATTAACTGGATTTTTATTAAAACTTTCAGAGCACATGAACTATTTTTAATAAAGCAAAAATGACTATCGGAATTAAATCCACTCTGGAAATTATTTTCCAATTTCTTTTCCTTGGGTTTTCTCTTTTTCTTCCTTTTCCTCCCGCTGGGCCGTGGCCCAGCACTATGCCGCCGGCCTCCGTGCGGCCCGCACGCAACCGCGCCACGTCCTAGGCCCGCCTGCTAGCCACCCGTCCCGCTCCTCCTGCCACCGTGCTGCAAGGCCCGCCCGTCAGGCCGCTTCTTCCCGCTCGCCTGCGCATCTTCCCGCTGACAGGCCGAGCCCGCCTGTTAGCTCCATCTCCTAGCTCTGTCCGGATGGGCGAAGGGGGAAATTTCCTCTCTGCCGTCCGATCAGCACCGCATCCCGCCTCCGCGACTGCCCGCTCCTGGTTCAAACGAGGATGGACTGGGTCCTCGCCCACTCCCCTACTTCCTCCGGCGTCCTCACCCACTCCCGTGCGGGAATTGTGCGCACGACCCCGCCACCGCCACCCTCAATCCAGTGAGCGATTGGAGCCGCTACGGCCTCGATCTCGCTCGCCCGCGCGCATAAAAAGCTTCCCCGTCCTCTCCTCTGTCTTTTCCCCAGCATACCGCGTTCTCCCGTGCCCTCAAACACCGCTACCACCACGCACCTGAGCTTCCGCCGCCTTTCACCAATTCCAGCCGTCGCTCCCCGCCGTTCCAGACACCGCCAAGCCGTGCCGCCACCGCCATCGTCTCGCCGTGCGAGGAGTCCGTCGGCAGCTGCTCCGTGGAAGCCGAAGCCCGCCGGAACGCTCCACCCTCGTGCACGGTGAGATCCGGTCCACTGTCTCCTCTCCGGTCGGCCAATTCCGCCACACCGCGCCTCCTTACTCCGTCCTAATTCTTTTCTCGTCTTCCCCATCTCCCAGAGCACCTCGGCCGCCGCTTCCCGTCTCCCCATCACCGTCGAGGCGCCGTTGCCGACGCCGTCCCGAAGCCACCGCCGCTTCCGCCTCGCCGCCGTCATCCTCACGCCGTCGCTCGCCACCGCAAGCCGCTGGTGAGCTCCCCGCCGTTTCCCCGTTCCTTTTTGCCTCTCGCATGCCCGCCACCGTGTCGTGTGGTCACCGCCAGTGACCATTGGGGCGCATGCCGCCGCCTCCCGCTCGGGACGGCCGGTGTGTGGCCGATGCATCCCCGGGCCATCCGATCTGCCACGCGGCAGATCAGGGCCATCCGTCGGCTGTCCACGTGGCCGCTGCGTGGCTGCCGCGTCGGCGCCACGTGGCACACCTATTTCCGGCTTGGTGGACCGAGTCCACCGTGCGCCGGCGCCTTTGAGTCCCTGTCGGGTAGGGCCCACTGGTTGGCACCGTCTCTCTCTCGGGTGATGCCATTAATCGGTTAATTGCGCAATAAAACATTTAATAATTACATTCATGTTGGAAAACACAGTAAAACTTCAACAATTCATAACTAATTCAGACGAGCTCCGATTAAGCCCATTCATATTTCATTAAATCCAGAAAAATGCCAAGAATTCGTTAAAAATATTTTCAGCTCCTGTTTGATACCTGTTAACGCCAAAATTTGGCACGATTCATATCCATGTTTGGTTAAGGAAAGAAGCCATGTCAGCCAATGGAAGCTCATCTGGAAGAGACCAAGCCTGGAAGGAATCGTGAAGACCACGTTATGCAGTTAATTACCTTTATCTATAAATTAGGTAGTTTGATAATTTTAGGAAAACCTGATCTCGTATCCGATCAGGGCTTGTTAGTTTTCCTTTTATAGATAGGAAGTTGTGTGCCGTGTCCTATAAGGACTCTTGTACTCGGGGTATATATACGTATGCCGGGGACCTTGTAAATCATCTCTCGATCAATCAAATTCGGCGCATCGCCACCTTTACAACGGGTTCTTGCTTCTCGAGCGGGCGCATCGGTTAGGTCCGAACTCCTGCGAGAGGGTAAGTCTCGTTACCCGACTATCATCGGCTAGGACTTTCTCGGTTAGGTCCGATATTCTAGTCGGTCTATGGTAGTCGGCTTACCACGGTGTATCGGATCTGTCTACGGCTGCATCGGTTTCGGTCCGACTCTTAGGCTGGTCAGGTATATCACATCACGCGTGCATAGTTTTTATCAGTTTATCGGGGGTAGTTTATCATCAGTTTGTGCTGCATCGGTTGGGTCCGACCTACTAAACTGCTAGCGATAAATTATTCCTGTTAGGCTGATAGCCTTTGTGCAAGCGTCTTATCGGAATGTATAGCCGATAAGTTATCTCATTACATCACAGTTGCATTAGGTCTATCGGCTTGTTTAGGTTTCTTTACTATTATTGATCTGTGCTGCATCAGTTAGGTCTGAACTACTAGATCGATAATAATAGATTTATCCTTGCCGAGCCGATCGGTGTATATGCGACGTTCTATGGGAGTGTTTAGCCGATAGGTTATCTTTTTATAAAGCCGGCTGTATTATCCTTACTGTTTTGGTCATCTATATTATCATCGGTTTTTCTAGCCGATGCATATGTGCTTTCTCAGCAGTCGGCTGGCTTACTATCCTGCGTATCTATTTTATCATCGGCTTCTAGCTGATGCACACGTTGTACTAACAGCTTATCTATTTGTTTATAGCGCTATCGGTTTCCTAGCCGATACACAGGTGCCATCGGCCATCGGCTACGAGGAGCATACATCAGTCCGTATCGGCCGATAGCCGATGTGCAGTTGCTGCTGATCCGGGCACGAGCACAAGACCCGGGAGCGAGAACCCGAGCACGAGACCCGGGCGCGAGTATAGGCAAGGGCCCGGGCACGAGCATAGCGGCGATCGGCTGGAAGGAATCCGTATCGGCTTGCTGGCCGATTGGATCAGTAATCAAATTTCTTCATCTCCTTGTCAATTACGGGGTCAAATTGACTGGCACGCCTGCGAACCTCAAATATTTTAGAACCTGCACTGGAGCTAAGTAGATCTCCCAGGCCTTCGTATGTTCAATCGCATCAAACCAGATCATCTGCGAGCTTCTTGGCACACCCGGTGGTTTTTGGTGCGAACAATACCCCACATGTACTGTTTTTGATTGTTTGTGCTTTGCCTGTTATAGAATCCGACGCCGTTGATTCTTCAATGTACTACGAGGTCGTAGCCGAGTACGTCAAGCCGGAGCAAGGCAAGTCGCACTATAACCTTGATTATTTTGTTCCCGTTTTTCGCTAAAATGATTTGTTTACTTAAATAAACTGCATTATTTCATTATTTTATGTGGATGGGTTTTAACCCTTATATTGATAGGACTATGCTCTAACTTGTGTAACATCCGTCGGAAAGTTTCTCTAGGGGCAGTTTGGACGGATGTGTCCCACCAGCTTACAATGATAACATTCCTTCAGAAAATTACTTGCTGGATACTGATTTCCACCATGGTACTGTTATCTCTGTGGCATTGGAGGCCTTAGCATCTGTGGTGGGAAACGCCGAGGTGGTACTGCTGACATCATCATCCTTGGTCTTGGGGCACTTGAAGAAGGCTTCATCTGCTGTGGAGCCTTGCGCTTGCAGCTTTCCTTCAATTCTCTTTTCCTACGCTCAATCAACAGGACCTTGTTGAGTAATTCAGACATATCCTTATAGTCTACACCAGCAAGCTTGTACTTAATTGGTTCATCCAAGCCTTCGATAAACCACACCATCTTCTTCTTCTCTGTGTTTACATCATCAGGAGAATAGCGTGCAAGGCACTGGAACTCATCATGATATTCTGCAATTGGCTTTCCATTCTGAGTGTGGTTTCTGAACTCCTTCATCTTGGCTGCAATCAGACCTTCTGGGTAGACGCATCTCTGCACCACAGGAACGCCCTGAGTGTAGAGTCGACCTAGAACTCAAAGCCTTCGTCTTCGTCCCAATCCAGCGGATCGACGGCTTCCTCGACTTCACCTGCAACTTCTTCCTGAACGACTGGAGCCCAAAATATACAAGACCGAGTACACAAGTACGCCGCAAGCCATGCAGGGAAACATATAGTGATGCAGGATATAACAAAGGAGGAAACTGGTTTAACTCTAAACCTTATCAGTAGTTCACAAACATCCCACTTTATAAACAAATTTAGTTTTAAAGGGTTTAATATTACATGTCGTCATCTCTCAATTTAAACCATTATCACAATTCTACTTATGCCGTTATTCTGGATTCACCCATAGACATATCTCCATTTACCGGGAGCACGGCGTATTCGATACCAAACGACTCTGTAGCGTCTACCCAGCTTTACCCGCACGATACCCACAGCTAGCTAGGCTGAAGATAACAAAGTGTAGTACTGCCCCAAGCTCATCTCTGTTCTGCCTAGCAGGTTATAGGACAAGACGCTTGTTGGCCTCAACTTGGCCTTCGCGAGGGTGTGCACCAACCCGACGACTCGTCCACCCACTATTGCACGACTAGGAGGAACACGCAGTCCTCAAAGACCACAAAGGGCACCGCAGCACCCACGCTCACATAAACAAATAATCTTACATCACTCAGTGGCCGTTACACACGTTAAATCCTAAAATGCCAATACACTGAAAGGTTGCAGAAGTTCAATTCACTGGAGCAGTACACACTGGGTCCGAATACCTCGATCGTGCGAATGGGCACTAACTATGTCACTTATACTGGCATAAGGGGCTTATGTCCTTAAAACTTTAAATATATCATATACTTCCAAAACTATCACATAAAATAACAATTTCATATAATATTCAACATGTTCATAATAAGCAGGATTAACGTAGAGTTATCAAAGATATATATATTAGGCTCAACTCAAGGCATGGCATTACATTTATAACAATATCAAATAAAAGGTGTTAACTATTTCAAAATACTTTAGAAAATTAACTCATGCATCCTATTTAAGTACTTCAAGGTAGTACTCTACCCAAAATATGACCTATCTCCAGATCGGGTTCAATTGTTGTTCAAAGGATGCATGACTTACCTTTGGGATTGGCGTAGTCGTACCAATCGTCTCCTCCTACGACTGCATAGGCGTATGCGTCAGCTGTGGACTCGGACTCTTTGATTGGATCTGCTGCGGTGGAATCTATCGATACACAAATAAAATAAATAAGCGAATAATTCTAAATAAATGCTAAAAATTCAGAAAGTGCATAGGATACTAAAAGAGGAATTATGGAAGAAATTTGAAATTTTTCCGAAGTCGCGTCGAGCAGAAACCCTAGAGCCAAAATTAGGGTTTTGTCAACGGATACTCGGATCACGACGAAACTGGCACGGATGGATTCGGAATAAATCAAGGAGTCAAGAATAGGTCTTGGATTTTTGTTCTGAGGTCAAAAAAGTAATAAACTAACTGAATCAGAGAAATAGGCTTTTTGGAATTATTTTTCAATGGAGAAATAGAATTTTCTGTTCTTCTCTCTCCATACACAGGAGCTAGCCAGTGCACAGGGATGCCGATGGCATAGGAGGCTGGTTCCCAAGAAGGGGGCGCCGGTTTCGGGGTCCTGGGGTTATGGCAACCCCATTCCCGAGGTCAGTGGCGGTGGAAGAGCCGGCGGTGAGGCGTGCGGCGGCGAGCAAAAGCTGGCGGCAGCGGCACTCATGGTGGCGGCGGCTCCAGTGAACTCCGATAGGGGTGTAGGGGTCAGAGAGCACCAGGGGACTGAGGGTAGTTAGAGATGGCAACGGCTTGGGCTGGGGATAGCCGAGGCAGCGGCGCGCCAGGCTGTAGGGGGCGGCCAGAGCAGGGGTGGCACGGCGCGGCGGTGTCGGCGTGGTGCGGCGGCGCTTTGGCGGGGGAAGGAGAGGGGTTTTACATGGTGGAAGATGGGGAAGGTGATGGTGACCTCAATTTCTGGAGATAGGAGGCAAGGGCAACGAATTTTGGCGATGGATGCCGATGGCCGAGCTAGGGCTCCGGTTCTGTTTGACTCTAGCGACGGCGAACGGCACCGTGGGGGTCGGAGTGGCTTCAGGGAGGTTGAAGGGGAGGTGACGGCGGTCCCTTGTGCTTTTGGCGGCGACCGACGAGGAGCAACAAAGAGGGAGAACGATGGTGGAGACAGGAACGGTGACGGTGAAGGATGGATGCGACGTCGATGGCGGTGGCTAGCTGAGATTGATCTTGAGCTGAGGATAGGCACTGGATAGCTTCCGAGGTTGGCGAGCAAGGAGATGACGCGTGGATGGTGACGAGGTAGCGAAGCAACTGCGTGGCACGGCTGGAGACAATGATGATCGGCAGCGGCTGGTAGAAGCAGAGCAAGGCTCTGCCTCACGGCTGAGCAGGGAAGGAGGATGGGCTGGCCTGGGCTGGGCCAGCCTGGGCCAGAAAAAGAATGAAAAGGGTAAAAGAAAGAGAAAAGTAAACCGGGCCGAGGAGAAATGGGTCGGTGACAAGAAAAGAATGGGCTGATGAAGAGGGTCAGTGTGAAAAAGAATATGCTGATGACCCGAGAATGTCGCGGACTCGTCCGCGAGAATTTAGGATGACAGATGAATGGATAGAAAGATTTGCACTTTCGAGAAAATTAAAAAATAAAAAGAAAAAGAAAAAAGAACGATGAACGAAGAACGACATTTTAAAATTGAATGAAACGATAAACTCGACGTGGATTTTTGAAAATACACAAAAATAAAATTGGTTTAAAATTTAGTCATTTTTAGGGCTGTTACAATTCTCGTACTTTCCACAAGCCAGCGTGGGCAACGGCTAGGCTTGTAGCGCCTCTTCTCCCTCTCCTAGGCACCGGTGGTGAGGGTGGGCGTGATGGAGTTGGGTCGGCCTGGGGTTGGGTTGATCGGCTTTCGGATCCACCGTGGCGCAAGGGGGGTAGCTTGGCCAATATGGCGTACCCTGTCGGCAGGTGCAACCTCAGCGTGGTGTGGATGGTTAGGGAGAGGTTGCGTGAATGGTCCTGTCATAGCCTCTCACGGGGTATCGTGGTGATGCACCGGCACACGGGAACGTGTGTGGGGCTGTGTCTTGTGGGTATAGTTGTATACCTCTGATTAGAGTAAATCTATTTGAATAGCCGCGCCCGCGGACATGGGCAGTTGGCCAAGACTCACCGTGATTAGTCTCACATCTATTTAATTAAAATGACTTAATGGAACTGGTACAGCTCAGGTGGTTGGTTGGGCCTGGTTAACGTGGTGTAGCGTTAATCAGTGGAGAATTAATATTATTCAATTACTTAACCTTTTATTGTTTGCAAACTACTTTTGTCTACAATTACTTTTATGCAAATAAGCCACTAGCCTATCCTTGCTTCCTATGCACTATGCATATTTGTGGGTGTGATTTGTTGAGTACTGTGGGTGGTACTCAGTCTTGCTCCCTTTTCCCCCTCTCAGTGGTGGAGTACGTGTCTGGCGAGGATCACCTGGAGGACTAGGCTGGCTCCGCCGTCAAGGTGCTTGTGGGATGGAAGCTGCTGCGTGACCCGTTGTTTATAGACTTTATTTTACTGTTTCCGCTGTATTTATGTAATATAATTTTACTCTGTTTGTAAGACGCACTTTGTATGGCAACTTGGATCTGTGTACCCTGGCTTTCCTGGACAGGGATTTAATACACATGAATGTTCAGAATTTTGGTGGTGAATTTCTAGGCGTTACAAGTTGGTATCAGAGCCGAGCTTGACCGTAGAACCAGCCAAATGGAAACCCTAAGAGACCTCTGAAATTCTCACTTGCATATGCTTCTCACATTTGGAGTTATTTTGGGAAAAGTGGAAATTCGTTCTCGGATTGGGATAAAATCTTGGCTGTTTATTTGACGGGAATTTTGAGTCAAACCAAATCTGGAGTGAAAAATTTTATTCATGGGTTAGCATAGGTGTCCAAATTTTGGGAAAATATTAGTTAATCTAGGGGAAGGTATGATTTATGGCATGCATAAAATATCTTTATTTGCTTTGTAATTATTATGTAAAATCTATTCGGTATTATTTGGTTTCACAGTGGTATTTTGTTGGTCTCAAGTTTACATACAAAATTATTTTCTGCATAAAATCGTTGTTATTTCCAAATTATTTACTGTTCACTTATTTGGATATGAGCATACATTGATTCCCCCTCCTTGCCTTCTATAGATGGACAACCTCCCCAACCAGCGTGGCACAGACATGGGCGGTTTTGTGGAGGAGCTTCGGATGATGAGCTTCACTTTGGGGTACAGCCATGCCCCAGAGTACACTGCAGTGGAGCCCATGGAGGGTGAGCTCCCACACCAGGTTCGCTTGGAGCTGCCAGGCGAGATGTACCTCTTACCTGCTATGGAGGTCGAGATCAGTGGGCGCACCTTCAACCACGCCTACCAGGAGGCCGCTTTCCGCCTAATTAGAGAGTTGCGCCGAAGACACCACTCTACCCTCTGCACCACCGCCTACCGCTACCTCCCCTACTAGGTGCACTACCAGGACTACAGTAGCTTCTAGCTGGCAGGCAACGAGAACGACACCACCATCGTCTACATGAGGCAGGCGATGTTGGCCATGGACTACATGCACGCCAACTGGGTGCGTGCAGCCCACGACCAAGAGGACGCCAACAGGATGACCATCATTGGTCTCCAAAACCAGATCGACCGCCTGAAGAAGGAGGTTGCGGAACTGAAGGGATAGCCGCCACCCGGTGGGGCCAGGATCCGTCTGACCCCGAGGAAGAGGACTCTTCCTCCAATGCGTGTTCAGTTGGCCCCCTAGAACGAGCCGCACGCACTGCCGCCAGCACCAGCGCCAACGCCAGCACCAACTCCAGCTCCAGCTCTAGCGCCAGCACCCACTCTAGCTCCAGTACCAGCATCGACGGGTGGATGGATCAGCGTGTTGTCAAGCGACGGCAGCTCTTAGGGAGGCACCAGCATCCACGAGGGCTTCACTTCCACTGATGACAGTAACTCCTTTAGCGGGTCCCGCACCTGTAGTGAGGCTAATTCCTCGGCTCACAGTAGTGTGGACTACGTGGGCAAATCTAGGAGCCGTACCGACGACGAGGTGGGCGACGAGCAGGAGCTGGAGTACAACCCGGACAACCGCAGGAGCCGCTCAGATCACTAGATGCGCCGTCCTTAGTGTTTATCATTTTTTTAGTTTGATTTATTGATTAGTTGTAATGTTAGGATGTTTGCTTTGCTTGGGGTTAGTTGGTGGCATACTGTCGGTTGTGGTATGTCCGCCGTAATTAGGAGTTGAATTGATTTTCCTCATGTTTCCAACTAAAAATTTTAGTTAATTTAATCCACTCACTTAATTATCACTCCTGTTTCTGAGCCACCTGTTTTTCTCCTTCCCTTCCACTGCTATCCCCTTCAGATGGTGAATACAAGGAATAGTAACTGTGCTACCAGTGACGCCAGCACTACCAACCAACAGGAAGGAGCACCTCAGAACCATGGAGCTCCCAATCACATGCCACCTCCACTACCGGAAAACCCGACGCTGGCACAGGTTCTGGCCAACCAAAACCAGATGTTGGCCATCATGGTGCAGCAGATGCAACAAAATAATCTACAGCAGCAACACCTGCAACCACACAACCCGACCGTTGCCCCTCCATCAAAGCTGCCTGAGTTCTTGAGGGTCAGGCCGCCAACCTTCTCCAGCACCACAAACCCCATAGATGCCAACGACTGGCTGTTGGCAATTGAGAAGAAGCTCAACCTCCTCTAGTGCAACGATCAGGAGAAAGTCACTTTTGCTACACACCAGCTCCAAGGTCCCGCATCAGCTTGGTGGGACAACTTCCTTGTGACCCGCACTGCTACTACGGAGGTCACTTGGGCAGAATTCTGCCACAACTTCCGGAAGTCTCAAATTCCGGCAAGAATTGTGGCACAAAAGAAGAGAGAGTTTAGGGACTTGGTCAAGGAAGCAGGACAGTCACTGAGTACCTCCATGACTTCAACTGCCTGGCGCGCTATGCGCCCGAGGATGTCTGCACTAATGCGGAGAGACAGGAGAGGTTCTTGGACGGACTGAATGACGAGTTGACCAACCAGCTCCTTTCAAGTGATTATCCAGACTTCGAGAAGCTGGTGGATAAGGCAATCCACCAGGAAAATCAATGCAACAAGATGGACCGCAAGAGAAAGGTGGCCCAGTTCCGAGCTCAACAGGGGCAGCACCAAAGGCCACGGGTTATGCTAGGGTATTAGGGTGGACCTTCCACCATGATCGTTCGCCAGCAGTGTCCGTTCCACCCAGGACACTCCGGAGGCAACAACAGGAATAGTGGGTAGCACCACCGTCACCCCGCGCTGCGCCTACCAATGGCGCCAGCACAACAGAGCCAACCATAGAGAGACAGCAGGGGAAAGACCCTCACCTGCTACAACTGCAACGAGCCGGGCCACTTTGCTGACCAGTGCCGGAAACTGAAGCACAGGGGATTTGGCCTGCAGCACCCCAGAACCCCAACGCCAACTAGCATGTGATAAAGGGGCGTGTTAATCACATCTCTGCGGATGAGGCGCAGGCTGCACCGGAGGTAGTAATGGGTACGTTTCATGTGAACTCCATACCTGCAATCGTACTTTTTGATTCTGGTGCAACGCATTCCTTCATATCCAAGAAATTTGTGGGAACACATGGGATTAAGGTAGTGGAACTTAAGATTCCCATGCGG
Organism: Oryza meyeriana var. granulata; assembly: GCA_003991445.1. Classification (NCBI taxonomy): domain Eukaryota; kingdom Viridiplantae; phylum Streptophyta; class Magnoliopsida; order Poales; family Poaceae; genus Oryza; species Oryza meyeriana. The sequence continues at coordinate 321,932 of RYFJ01002479.1, forward strand.
GTTCACACACCTCGGAACCGTATGACCATAGCTCACTATAGCCCTTCAATGAACCTAGAGATCCAAGGATCCCCCTTTCTAGCCAATCTCATCCTCCTGGAATCCGAAGACCTAGATGTCATTCTAGGGATGGATTGGTTGACCCGACACAAAGGGGTGATCAATTGCGTCGACCGCATCGTTACAATGACCAATTCAGAAGGAGAGGTAGTTACCTTCCAGTCATCGGTGCCACAGCGTCAGGAAGCAGGCTTGAATCAGGTCACAGCAGAGCAATCATTGGAAGGTGGAACGAAACCAGAAAGGAAAATAGAGGACATCCCAATAGTAAGAGAATACTCGGACGTATTCTCGGAAGATCTACTAGGGATGCCACCAAAAAGGGAAATTGAGTTCAGAATCGATTTGGCACCGGGAACAGCGCCAATATACAAGAGGCCGTACAGAATGGCACCAAACGAGATGGCGAAAGTCAAGAAGCAAGTCAACGACCTACTCTAGAAGGGTTACATCTGACCAAGCACATCACCTTGGGGGTGCACCAGTCATCTTCGTGGAAAAGAAGGACAAAACAAAGTGGATGTGCGTGGACTATCGCGCACTAAATGATGTGACTATCAAAAACAAGTACCCCTTGCCAAGGATTGATGATCTATTCGATCAATTGGAGGGTGCCACTGTTTTCTCCAAGATAGACCTGCGATCAGGCTATCATCAGTTGAGGATCCAGGAAGAGGATATACCGAAGACAGCCTTCACCACTCAGTATGGGTTGTACGAGTGCACTGTTATGTCCTTCGGACTGACAAATGCACATGCCTTTTTCATGAATCTGATGAACAAGGTGTTCATGGAGTTTCTAGACAAGTTTGTGGTAGTTTTCATTGACGACATCCTGATCTACTCGAAGTCAATGGAAGAGCATGAGCAACACCTTTGTTTGGTTCTCGAGAAGTTGAGAGAGCACCAGTTGTACGCCAAGTTTAGCAAGTGCGACTTCTGGCTAAGGGAAGTGCAGTTCCTCGGACACATCTTCACCGCCCAGGGAGTGGCTGTGGACCCAACTAAGGTGGAATCCGTTACCAATTGGAAACCGCCCAAGACAGTGACACAAGTGCGGAGTTTTCTAGGACTTGCGGGTTATTACCGCCGGTTCATCGAAAACTTGTCTAAGATTGCAAGACCCATGACACAACTATTGAAGAAAGATGTGAGGTTTGATTGGACGACCGAGTGCAACCGCAACTTTGAAGAACTCAAAAAGAAGTTAGTTTCGGCACCGGTCCTGATCTTACCGGACCCCAAGAAAGACTTCCAAGTGTACTGTGATGCATCTCGCCAAGGGCTAGGATGTGTGTTGATGCAAGAAGGTAGAGTCATGGCCTACGCATCGCGCCAGTTATGTCCCCATGAGGGCAACTATCCGACACATGACCTAGAATTGGCTGCAGTGGTCCATGCTTTGAAGATTTGGCAGCATTACCTCATCGGTAACCGCAACGAGATGTATATGGATCACAAGAGCCTGAAGTATATCTTCACCCAGCCTGACCTAAACCTCCGCCAAAGAAGGTGGCTGGAATTGATTAAGGACTATGATGTGGGGATACATTACCACCTGGGAAAAGCCAATGTCGTGGCAGACGCCTTGAGCAGGAAAAGTTACTGCAACACTACTCGAGTAGAGGCATTGTGCAAGGAAATGCAGTAGGAATTGGAACACTTGAATCTGGGCATTGTCGATCATGGACTCATGGCAGCCCTAGAGGCCCAGCCCACGCTCTTTGATCAAGTTCACGAGGCGCAAGAAAGTGATCCAGAGATTAAAGAACTCAAGAAGAACATGAGGGTCAGAAAAGCTTAGGGTTTCACGGAAGATGAAAACGGGACAGTATGGATTGGGGAACGTTTGTGCGTCCCAGAGAATAAGGAACTCAAAGACTTAATCCTCCGGGAAGCTCATGAGACACAATACTTCATTCATCCCGGAAGCACTAAAATGTACCAGGACCTCAAGGCAAAGTTTTGGTGGGCCAGCATGCGAAGAGAGATTGCTGAATTTGTGGCACTATGTGATGTATGTCAGCGAGTCAAAGCAGAACACCAACGGCCCACTGGACTTTTACAGCCGCTCAGAGCCCCAGAGTGGAAGTGGGAAGAGATCGGGATGGACTTCATCACCGGTTTGCCCCGCACATCTTCGGGATATGACTCAATCTGGGTGGTCGTTGATCGACTCACCAAGGTTGCACACTTTATCCCAGTGCATACAACGTATTCGGGTAAAAAGCTGGCAGAACTATATATGGCTCGCATAATGTGTTTGCATGGAGTACCAAAGAGGATCGTATCCGATCGTGGGAGTTAGTTCACTTCCAAGTTTTGGCAAAAGCTGCAAGCAGAATTGGGAACTCGACTGAACTTCGGCACAGCTTATCATCCACAAACGGATGGTCAGACTGAAAGAGTCAATTAAATATTGGAGGATATGCTAAGGGCTTGCGCGTTGGACTTCGAAGGAACATGGGATAAGAGCTTACCCTACGCGGAGTTTTCGTACAACAACAGCTACCAAGCCAGCTTGCAAATGGCACCGTTCGAAGCCCTATATGGCAGGAAGTGCCATACACCTCTTTTCTGGGACCAGACAGGAGAAAGCCAGGAATTCGGAACCGACGTACTCCAAGAGGTAGAAGAGAAAGTGGCTATAATACGAAAACGCTTAAAGACGGCTCAATCCAGGCAGAAGAGTTACACCGACAACCTTCGCAGAGACCTAAGCTTCGAGGAAGGAGATTATGTGTACCTTCGTGTCACGCCACTCCGGGGAGTGCACAGGTTCCAAACCAAAGGGAAGTTAGCACCTCGTTTCGTGGGACCCTACCAAGTGCTAGCTCGTAAAGGCGAAGTAGCATATCAGTTGAGCCTCCCAGCTTCAATGGCAGGTATACACGACGTGCTCCATGTGTCACAACTAAAGAAGTGTCTGAGGAAACCAGCAGAACAGGCAGATCCAGAACAGATCGAGATCCAGGAAGACCTCACCTATGTGGAGAAGCCAATTCGGATCTTGGAGATCAGTGAAAGAAACACCAGAAGCCGGGTGATCCGATTCTGCAAGGTACATGGAGCCACTACTCAGAAGAAGAAGCCACCGGGGAGCGAGAAGATGAACTAAAGTCCGCCTATCCCCACTTCTTCGTCAGCACGCCCGAATCTTGAGGACGAGATTCCGTTTAAGGGGGTAGGTTTGTCACACCCTAAATTTAGCCACACAAAATAATACCTGAGAAAATGATCCAAGAAAAATAAAATTTAAATAGCCAAATGAATTATTTAAATGTGAGAAATGCAAAATAATAAGCTACTGTGGCTGGGAACATTTTTCCTATGTTCCCCTTGCCAAAATATATTAACTGGATTTTTATTGGAATTTTCAGAGCACAGCAACTATTTTTAATAAAGCAAAAATGACTATTGGAATTAAATTCGCACTGGAAATTATTTTCCAATTTCTTTTCCTTCGGTTTTCTCTTTTTCTTCCTTTTCCTCCCGCTGGGCCGCGGCCCAGCACTGTGCCGCTGGCCTCCGCGCGGCCCGCGCGCAGCCGCACCGCGTCTCGGGCCTGCTAGCCAGCCGCCCGTCCCGCTCCTCCTGCCGCTGTGCTGTGGGGCCTGCCCATCAGGCTGCTTCTCCCCGCTCGCCCGCACATCTTCCCGCTGACAAGCTAGGCCTACCTATCAGCTCCGTCTCCTAGCTTCGTCCGGATCGGGTGGAAGGGGAAAATTTCCCCTCCACTGTCCGATCAGCGCCGCATCCCGCCTCCGCACCCGCCCGCTCCTGGTTCAAACGAGGGCGGACTGGGTCCTGGCCCACTCCCCCACTTCCTCTGGCGTCCTCACCCACTCCCGCATGGGAATCGCGCGCACGACCCCTGTGGAGGCCATGGGCCCCGGGTACCTCATCACAAGCATATGGGCCACTCGGATAGAGGATGGGCTGAGACTTGTAATTAGAGATATAGTAGCACCTGGTAGACTTTGCCTTGTATAGAAAGGAATATACAGTCCTAGTTGGGTAAGATGTATCTCTAATAAGGAAATCCCTTGGCCCTATCCGGCTAGGACTCCTACCTTGTACCCCTGTCTCCCGGTATATAAGGGGAGGCAGGACACCCCCTGAGGACAGAAGATCATTGATCAACACAAATTCTCAAAGGAATACCACCACAACTGGACGTAGGGTATTACCTCACATCGAGGGCCTGAACCAGTATAAAATCTCCATGTGTTCCTTTGCAATCCACCGAGTTTTCATCCATCGAGTAGCCCTATTATCATATTGCCGGTGTAAAACATCGACGGTTGGCGTGCCAGGTAGGGGCTTCGGCGAGATCTAAACCAACAATCTCGATGGATCCTACTTCCGGAGTCGACGGCGACAAATTCTCCCCTAGAGACACAATAACCTTCGGAAGCCTCGACTTCATCGCCGACCAGATCGACAATCTCACCTTGGCCGACGCAGATCCAATCCAACCGGCCAAGGAACCAGCCGACTCCGCGCCATTCGGCTCACGAGATGCTGCGCCAACTATTATCAATCTAATACAACAATCTTCTATTTCGCCGAGCTTTGAGACAACTCTCTCCTTCGGTGTCCGACTTGCGCTAGGCCTTGAGCCAGCCCGGGTTGGGCCAGGAAGGGGAGTGATCGTCAATCTCCCGCATAGATTCGGTATCACCGCAGATCTACACCTTATGCGGCAGACCCGATCCTCCACAGTTCATGTGGGTGCCATGGGCCCCGGGTACCTCATGACAAGCATATGGGCCACTCGGATAGAGGATGGGCCTAACCTTGTAATTAGGGATATAGCCACACTTGGCAGACTTTGCCTTGTACAATAAGGAAAACACAGTCCTAGTTGGGTGCGTTATATCTCTAAGAGGAGATCCCTTGGCCGTAATCTGGTTGGGACTCCTACCTTGTAACCCTGTCCCCCAGTATATAAGGGGAGGCAGGGCCCTCCCTGAGGGCAGGTTGAGTTGGTTCACCAGAATCACCATCGCAAATCCTCAAAGGAATAACACCACAACTGGACGTAGGGTATTACCTCACATCGAGGGCCTGAACCAGTATAAAATCTCTACGTGTTCCTTTGCAATCCATCAAGTTTCCATCCGCCGAGTAGCCCCATATATTTATTGCTGGTGTAAAACATCGACAGTTGGCGCGCCAGGTAGGGGCTTCGGTGAGATCTACATCTACAAGCTCGATGGATCCAGCAACCGGAGTCGACGGTGGTAAATTCTCCCCCGGAGATATAATCTCATTTGGAAGCCTCGACTTCGTCGCCGACCAGATCGGCAACCTCACCTTGGCCAACTCGGACTCGATCCGATCTGCCAGGGAACTGGCTGACTCCGTGCCAGTCGCCCCACATGACACTGCAACAACCGTCACCGACTTGCTGCGGCAATCTTCATCTTGTCCAGGTCTCGGGACAACTCTTTCCTTCGGTGTTCGACCCGGACTTGGCCTTGAGCCGGCCAAGATCGAGCTAAGAAGGGAAGAGATCGTCAATCTCCCGTACAGACTCGGCAACGCCACGGAATCTTCAGACAACATCTGACGCGACAAACCCTATCCTCTAGAGTTCGACTCGGATACGGCCCAGAGCTGCTCGAGATCGGATATAGGGAGGTCGGAGTTATAATCACCCCCATCAAATATTCCGACTACGACTCTCAGTCGGACTACGACTCTCAGTTGGATTCCGACTCTAAGTCGGACAGCAGTTCGGCAAGCTTCTCCCCACCACGAGAAATCTTCATGGCATCCAAAGGCTCTACTCCTACTCAGGAATCACGTCGACTACGCGAGCAGCAAGAGGAGGAAGCACGTCGACTGCGAGAGCAACAAGAGGAAGAAGCAAGACACCGGCACGACGCTCTACGCAGGGGCAGGCGGACTGTACAGCAACAAATCCTCCAAACCTGAGTCTGCGACCACGACGTCTTCATTACTCCTCAACAGAACATCGTGGCCACTGCGACTCTACTGGATACACTCCAGTTCGGGCCTGATCACCAGGCCACCCCGACGATCGCAAGGATAAAAGCCATGCTTACCGCTGCTGCATGTCAGCAGCACCAACAGTCGGGTGATACCCTCATACCGACCAACCGGTCGACATCCCCAACAGCAGTCTCATCTACCAGAAAGCGACGCCGAGCGGCTGGCTCCAGTCAGCCGCATACAGAGGCACGTCAGGCGTCACTCGGCAACCCCAACGACAACCGACGATGTCAAAGCAACCGTCAGGACGATCAGGACCTCTGAGACCGACTACGGCGCGACCTTTGGCAAGACATCATCGCTCGGCGCCGTGAACGAGAAGAAGATGAGCAACGCCAACTGGAAGACAAGAACAAGCGTTTCGGCCTCCACCACGAGCGGTTTCACCGCCGTATTCGGAGTCGGAGCCCTCATGAAGACGAAGGCATACCGGCCTTCACCCAGGAGCTACAACAGGTCGACTAGCCGTCGAGTTTCAAGCTTACAGGCATCGACAAATACGACGGCAAGACCAATCCCGAGTCCTGGCTCATGGTCTACACTCTGGCGATCCGAGCAGCTGGAGGAAATCACAAAGTCATGGCTAACTACCTCCCAGTCGCTTTAGCCGACTCAACGAGGACATGGCTAACAAGACTTCCCAAGCAATCATTCGGCTCTTGGGGAGAACTCCGGGAACGCCTCATCGCCAACTTCCAGGGAACATACGAGAGGCCATCTTCCGAATACGACCTATATCAGTTACATCAAAGGAAGAACGAGTCTCTTCATGACTTCATCAAGAGGTTCTCTGAGAAGAAAAATTCAATTCCGAAGATCAAGGACGAGGTCGTCATCACTGCCTTTCAAAAAGGAGTCAAAGACACCTCGTTCATCGACAAATTCACTCAGAAGCCTCCCAACTCTGTCAAGGCTCTATTCGACATGGCGAACAAATACGCCGACTCAGCCCACGCTGTTGCTGAGGCCCTTGAAGACAAAAAGGCATCATGACAGAAGAAGCAGGAGGGCACCGACGACGTGGCCCTAACTAATGTCGGGAGTCGCAAACACAAGTCAGACGGCTTCATTGTGGCAGTCGGTCACAACCGTCTTCGACTTTCAACAACTGAAGATTATCAGGACAACAAGTGACAAGCTCGGGGGCCCAAAAGCCCAAACACAAGGATGGCATCCCCACTCCCAAATACCGAACAGCTAAGTCGCTTCCTGATAAATATTTCTTCACTTGGCCTTGCCAATGCTGCAGCCGCTTACACCTAATAGGTGTACAAGCTGCACTTTTTTCTGTTTTTTCTCTTTAATGATTGCAAAAGTATTCGAGTAGCATAAATCCTGACCCGTGAAACTTTGCTCCATGAAAGACGAACTCAAGTCACCCAAAACGCGTGTCTAGGAAAGAGCCATGAGCCAACTCCTGACGCTATGGGGCTATGACTAGTCAGGCAGAGTGTTTAAACATAAGGGGTCAACTACTCGGGGAAATTATTATCAATAAGAGGAAGAACCCATATTTACATATATTGTAAAATACATTTTATTTGGGTGATTGTTTCCATCATCAGATGCTACTCATCCGATATGTTTATAGTGCAGGGCCAGCTCCGGATACGCGTGACAGGAACTCAGGGCTGCGAGCCTATCTCCTACGCTCGGGGGCTGGACAAGTCTGCCAAGAATCACTCAGAATGCTCCATGAGGGCTACTGACCGAGTACTTGCGCTAGTCGAGACATCATCTTCCCTGGCTATGCTCCAAGTGAGCTTACAACCGACCTCTGGCACTAGTTGGGGGTCGTATACTACTCGACTGGGTGAGGTACGCCCCATGAGGGTCGCCGGCCGAATCCTACGCTAATGCTAGGATCGGGTACCTTATTTGGTCACAATTCTGTCAGGTTAGGTACGCCTCATGAGCGTCGCCAGCCGAATCCTATGCTAATGCAAGGTTCGGGTACCTAGCTTGGCTATAACTCTGTTGGGTAGGGTATGCCCCATGGGGGTCGCTAGCCGAATCCTATGCTAATGCAAGGTTCGGGTACCCTGCTCGGCTCTCCTGAAGTCAGAGAAGACTTACATCGTCAAAGCGCATCCGGAGTTCTCATGCACTGCGTCACACTTGAGGAGGGCAAGCAGATCCTGCAACATACCTACTCAGGCACCTGTGGCAACCAGGCTGCATCCAGAACATAAGTCGGAAAGGCTTGCAAATAAGGATTTCTCTGGCTGATTGCGGTTACCGACACCAAAAAACTCATCCTAACATGCGATGGATGATACTTCTATAGAGCTATGCTGGGTAGGTCGGCTCAGGCCGGCTTATTTGGTAGGAGCCACCAAGATATGAGTTCCTACAGTAGCATGCTCCATGTGGGCCGCCCGCAGGCTGAGTTGAAATTATAGCGCTGGTGCTACCAACATGAGCCGATGAGGTAAACAGATATGCTTCACGAGAGCCTTATTGCTAAACATATATGTTTGGGTATCTGTTTTATCCACCAGGTCTCAAGGATATATCCTTACAAGAATCATAAGCTGTTCTTCATTAAAATTGGGGATGCAGGTATCTTTCTCGGGTACACCTGACCACGCTGTGGATTTATTTTCATAAAGTGGTACTCGGCCTACATGCGTGGCCATCAGTTGCCATGAGCAACATTATTCCCGCTGACATGATGCGGAGGAGTCTAACTTTCGAGTAGTGCACTATTCGGGAGAGACTATAAATTTCTCATTCCCGCTGACATGATGCGGAGGAGTCTAACTTTCGAGTAGTGCACTACTCGAAAGAGACTATAAATTTCTCATTCCCGCTGACATGACGCGGAGGAGTCTAACTTCTGGGTGGGACGCCACTCGGGAAAGACTATAAACGCCTCTTTCCAGCTGACATGACGCTAAAGAGTCCCATATACAAGTAGCATCCTACTTGGCAAGACTATAAATACCCATTCCGACTGACATGAAGTCAGAGAGTCCTATATACGAGTAGTTCCCTGCTCGGCAAGACTATAAATCATATTCCGGTTGACATGATACCGAAGAGTCTCATATACCAATAGTAATCTACTTGGGAAAGACTTCCAGGTTAAAGATCTTTGACTTTATGTTTAATTGTCTTCACAATTAAGCACAAAGTCGGGGGCTACACCTAATAGGTGCGCCTATTCGGTGCACACTATTCATACTTCTACATGGAGTCCTTCATAGCTTCGCTACTAGCTGACATGAAGCAAGACTCGGGAAGAAGACGCACTCGGACAAAGAGTACTCGGGAGCAATGCACTCGGGAAGACTTCACCGTGGAGGATGAGCACTCGGCATCAGCTGTGACTCAACTATGAAGGTCTCAGGGGCTACTGTGGGTGGCATGGGCCCCGGGTACCTCATGACAATTAATTTCCTCGAGTAGTTGACCCCTTACGTTTAAACACTCTACCCGACTAGTCATAGCCCCCTAGCGTCGGGAGTTGGCTCGTGGTTCTTTCCCAGACACGCGTTTTGGGTGACTTGAGTTCGTCTTTCATGGAGCAAAGTTTCACGGATCGGAATTTATGCTACTCGAGTATTGTCGGATGTTTTACACCGGCAATAAATATATGGGGCTACTCGGTGGATGGAAACTTGATGGATTGCAAAGGAACAAGCAGAGATTTTATACTGGTTCAGGCCCTCGATGTGAGGTAATACCCTACGTCCAGTTGTGGTGTTATTCCTTTGAGGATTTGCGGTGGTGATTCTAGTGAACCAACTCAACCTGCCCTCAGGGGGCGCCCTCCCTCCCCTTATATACTGGGGGACAGGGTTACAAGGTAGGAGTCCCAACCGGATTACGGCCAAGGGATCTCCTCTTAGAGATATAACGCACCCAACTAGGACTGTGTTTTCCTTATCGTACAAGGTAAAGTCTGCCGAGTGTGGCTATATCCCTAATTACAAGGCTAGGCCCATCCTCTATCCGAGTGGCCCATATGCTTGTCATGAGGTACCTGGGGCCCATGGCACCCACAGTTCAGTTTGGACACGGCTCAGAGCCGCTTCAGATTGGATCCAGGGAGGTCGGAGTCGTTCTCACTCCGATTAACTTCTTGGATTTCGACTCCAAGTTGGACAACAGTTCGGACGCTAGTTCGGATACCAGTCTGGCGAGTCTCCTTATCCCCTGTGAGATCTCATGGCTTCAACCCCACCACCGGAAGTACGCCGACTACAAGAGGAGCAACAAGAGGAGGCGCACCAACTACGGCAACAGGAGGAAGCTGACCGTGAGGCTCACAATGACGAGCTATGCAAGGCTGGGCAAACCACTCAGCAACAGATCCTCTAGACAAAAGTCGGCGACCACGACGTCTTCGTCACACCACAACAGAAAGTTGTGGCCACCACAACAGAAAGTTGTGGCCGCCGCAACCCTGCTGGACACGCTCCAGCTCGGGCCTGATCACTAGGCCACCCCGACCATCGCCAAGATCAAGGCAATGATTACAGCTGCTGCCTGTCAGCAGCAACAGCAGTCGGGCAACACAATTGTTCCGACTAACAGATCGGGTTCTCTGGCAGCAGGCTCATCTACATCAGCACAACGCCAGGTGGCTGGCTCAAGTCAGCTACATGAAGAATCGCGGCAAACATCACTCGGTGACACCAATAACAACAATCGGCAGCGTCACCAGTATGATCGCCGGCCCAACCAAGATCTCCAAGTTCGTCTACAACACGACCTCCGACACAACATCAATGCCTGGCGCCGCCAACGCAAAGAAGAAGAGTGCCGCCGACTGGAGGATGAGAACGAGCGTTTCGGTCTTCACCACGAGCAGTTTAACCGCCGTGGTCGGAGCCTGAGCCCTCACGAAGATGAAGGTGTTCCAGCTTTCACCCACGATCTACAGGACGTTGACTGGCCATCGGGCTTCAAGCCTATGGGGATCGAGAAATACGACGGTAAAACCAACCCCGAGTCTTGGCTCACCGTATACACCCTGGCAATTCGAGCTGCCGGAGGTGACCCCAAAGCCATGGCTAACTACCTCCCAGTCGCACTAGCCGACTCGGCGAGGACATGGCTAACAGGGCTCCCGAGGTGGTCGATTGGTTCCTGGGTAGAACTCAGGGAGCGGTTCATCACCAACTTTCAAGGGATCTACGAGAGGCCATCTTCTGAGCATGATTTATACCAACTACACCAGAAGAAGAACGAGTCTCTACGTGAATTTATCAAGAGGTTCTCTGAGAAGCGCAACCAGATCCCAATGATTAGAGATGAGGCCGTCATCGCCGCCTTCCGCAAGGGAGTAAAGGACGCCCCGTTCATCGCGAAGTTCACTCGGAAGCCACCATCCTCCGTCTGGGCTCTCTTCGACATGGCGAACAAATACGCCGACTCGGCTGAAGCGGTCGCAAAGGCCCTCGATGAGAAGAAGGAGCCCCAGCAGAAGGACCAGAAGGCGAAAGCCGACAACGAGCCATCACAACATAAGACCGGCAACCACAAGCGGAAGTCAGACAACGAGGTGGCCAACATGGAGAGAACTCGGTCGCGGACCCAACGCAATAACGACTACCAGAAAGTCATAAATGGGCCTTGCCCCTTCCACCCCAAAGGCAAGCACGCGGCCAAAGACTGCTTCATGCTCAAGAAGTTTGCTTCTGAGCAGGCTTCATCATCTGGCGCCAACAAGGACAAAGACAAGCCAGATCAAACCCTGGCTGACGATTTTCAAGATCCCCAAGCCGAGCTCAACCACATCTTTGGAGGGCCATCTACCTACAAGTCCAAGCGGAAGCAGAAACTTAAAGCACGCGACGTCAACTCAATCTCTACAGCAGACGCCCCCCAATACTTGCGCTAGTCAGAGACGTCCATCACGTTCACCCGCGCAGATCACCCAGATCGGGTTTCACACCCGGGACAGTACCCACTCGTCCTGAACCCGGTCATGAAGAACATCAAGTTGAAGAAGGTTCTCATAGACGGAGGCAGTGTGCTCAATATCTTCTTCGCCAAGACCCTGGATGAGATGAAGATTCCTCGTTCAGATCTACGGCCGAGTACGGCACCCTTCCACGGGATAATTCCCAGCCTGTCTTCAACACCACTCGGGCAGATTACCTTGTCAGTAACCTTCGGCACGCGGGATAACTTCTGCATAGAAAACATCTGCTTCGAGGTCGCCGACTTCGAGACTACGTACCACGCGATACTCGGACGACCGGCGCTCGCCAAATTCATGGCAATACCGCACTATACATACATGGTGCTCAAGATGCTAGGGCCAGACGCGCTCGTCACCTTCCTCCAAGCCAACAAGGATATCTTTGTGTGGAAACCGTCCGACATGCCGGGCGTACCAAGGGAGGTGATCAAGCACGCCCTCAACGTGAAGACAGATGCCAAGCCAGTCAAGCAACGGCTGCGGCACTTCGCTCAAGAACGTAAAGATGCTATTCGGGAGGAGATAACCAAGCTTCTCGCAGCCGGGTTCATCAAAGAGGTCTATGACCCAGATTGGCTGGCAAACTCAGTCCTAGTCCGGAAGAAAAACGGTAAATGGCGCATGTGCATCGATTACACCGATCTCAACAAGGCGTGCCCCAAAGATCCATTCGGTCTACCCAGAATAGATCAGGTGGTGGATTCAACTGCAGGGTGCGACCTTCTCAGTTTTCTTGACTGCTACTCGGGATACCACCAAATCAGCCGAAAGGAGGAGGACTGCCTCAAGACATCTTTTATCACGCCGTTTGGAGCGTACTGCTACATCACTATGCTGTTCAGTTTGAAAAACACTGGAGCAACGTATCAACGAGCAATTCAGTGGTGTCTACACACTCAGATCGGGCGCAACGTGGAGGCCTATGTCGATGACATGGTGATCAAGACCAAGTCCAAAGAAGACCTCATCGCTGACCTAGAAGAAACCTTCCAAAATCTTCGAAGATTCAAGATGAAGTTGAACCCGAAAAAATGCACCTTCGGTGTGCCATCCGGCAAGCTACTCGGCTTCATCGTCTCGCATCGCGGCATCGAGGCCAACCCAGAGAAAGTCAATGCAATCATGAACATGGCACCCCCGACTAACCAGAAGGACATCTAGAAGCTGACAGGCTGCATGGCGGCACTCAGCCAGTTTATTTCTCGACTGGGCGAATGGGGCATGCCCTTTTTCAAGCTACTGAAGAAAGCAGACAATTTCCAATGGACTCCCGAAGCCCAGCAAACCTTCGAAGACTTCAAGCAATTTCTCACATCACCCCCCGTGTTGGTGTCACCCATGCCCCAAGAACCACTACTGCTATATCTGGCGGCAACTACTCAGGTAGTCAACATGGTGATGGTGGTTGAGCGATCCGAATAGGGTCACATCCAAAGAGTTCAAAGGCCAGTCTACTTTGTCAGCGAGGTCCTTGCCGACTCAAAGACGAGATATCCGCAGGTCCAGAAGCTGCTCTATGGGCTACTCATCACCGTCCAGAAGCTGGTGCACTATTTCCAAGCACACCAGGTCACGGTGGTCACATCATTTCCACTCAAGGACGTCCTGCATAACCACGAGGCCATTGGCTGAATCGCTAAATGGGTGCTTGAGTTGATGGCATTCGACATCACCTTTTAGCCGCGGACAGCAATCAAAACACAAGCTCTAGCCGACTTCGTGGTCGAGTGGACAGAAGTTCAATTGCCTACATCAACAGGGAAGCTAGAGTATTGGACAATGTACTTTGACGGTTCTCTATGGATCGGCGGCGCCGGGGTTGGCGTCGTACTGACGTCCCCCACCAGCGAAAAACTGAAGTACATTCTACAAATCCACTTCCCGGCTTCCCACAATGTCGCCGAGTACGAGGCACTCATCCACGGGCTCCGCATCGCTATATGACTCAACATTCCTCGATTGGTTGTGCGTGGAGACTCTCAACTCGTGGTAAACCAAGTCACGAAAGACTGGACATGTCTCGACGACACCATGGCGGTATACCGTCAGGAGGTCCGCAAGCTAGAAAGCAAATTCGATGGGCTGGAGATAACACATGTCCTACGACAATACAATGATGCCGCAGACGAATTGGCAAACATGGGATCCAAGCGAGAAGCGATCCCAACAGGGATCTTTGTCGAGCAACTTATGAAGCCATCAGTCAAGAAGAAACCAGTGCTAGAGCAGTCGGGAGGTGAACCTACCCTGGCTACAAACGAGGTGCTGCACGTATGTCAAGATTGGCGGACTCCTGTTCTTAAATTCCTCCTGGATGATGAACTCCCAGAAGATCACAGTGAAGCCGAACGAATCAAACGTCGAAGCAAGAGTTTCTTAGTTGTCGGAGAAGACCTGTACCGAAGAAGTGCATCCGGGGTCCTCATGCGCTGCGTCACCACCGAGGAGGGCAAGCAGATTTTGCACTCAATCCACTCGGGCATATGTGGCAACCACGCCGCATCTAGGACGTTAGTCGGAAAGGCTTACTGGCAGGGATTTTTCTGGCCAACAGCAGTAACAGATGCAAAAGACATTGTTCGCACATGCGAGGGTTGCCAGTTCTACGCAAGACAAACCAATCTTCCAACCCAAGAACTCCAAACAATCCCAATCTCTTGGCCCTTTGCAATATGGGGGCTTGACATGGTCGGGCCTTTCAAGAAAGCACCAGGAGGGTTCACACAGTTGTTCGTCGCAGTGGACAAATTCACCAAGTGGATCGAGGCTAAACCCGTTGCTACCATAATAGCAGCACGAGCAAAAGACTTCATCATAAGTATATTATACCGATTTGGGGTCCCTAACCGCATCATCACCGACAACGGTACTCAGTTCACGGGCGGCGTGTTTCAAGATTTCTGTGATGACTTCGGCATCAAGATCTGCTATGCGTCTGTGGCACACCCACGGGGCAACGGACAGGTTAAATGCGCCAATGGTATGGTCTTACAAGGTATCAAGGCCAGGATATTCGATCGACTACAACCATACGCGGGGCGGTGGGTACAAGAGCTCCCATCTATTCTCTGGTCTCTCAGAACCACGGTTAGCCAGGTGTCGATGTTTTACACTGGCAATAAATATATGGGGCTACTCGGCGGATGGAAACTCAGTGGATTGCAAAGGAACACAGAGGGATTTTATACTGGTTCAGGCCCTCGATGTGAGGTAATACCCTACGTCCAGTTGTGGTGTTATTCCTTTGAGGATTTGTGGTGGTGATTCTGGTGAACCAACTCAACCTGCCCTCATGGGGCGCCCTGCCTCCCCTTATATACTAGGGGACAGGGTTACAAGGTAGGAGTCCCCATCGGATTACGACTAGGAGATCTCCCCTTAGAGATATAACGCACCCGACTAGGACTGTATATTCCTTTCTATACAAGGCGAAGTCTGCCGAATCTAGCTATATCTCTGATTACAAGGCTAGGCCCATCCTCTATCCGAGTGACCCATATGCTTGTCATGAGGTACCCGGGGCCCATGGCACCCACAGTAGCCCCCGAGACCTTCATAGTTGAGTCACAGCTGATGCCAAGTGCTCATCCTCCACGGTGAAGTCTTCCCGAGTGCATTGCTCCCGAGTGCTCTTTGTCTGAGTGCTGCTTCTCCCGAGTCCTGCTTCATGTCAGCTGGCAGCGAGGCTATGAAGGGCTCCATGTAGATGTTGGAATAGTGTGCGCCGAATAGGCGCACCTATTAGGTGTAGCCCCCGACTTTGTGCTTAATTGTGAGAACAATTAAACATGAAGTCAAAGATCTTTAACCTAGAAGTCTTTCCCGAGTAGATTACTACTGGTATATGAGACTCTTCGGTATCATGTCAACCGGAATATGATTTATAGTCTTGTCGAGCAGGGAACTACTCGTATGTAGGACTCTTCGACTTCATGTCAGTCGGAATGTGTGTTTATAGTCTTGCCGAGTAGGATGCTACTCGTATATGGGACTCTTCAGCGTCATGTCAGCTGGAAAGGGGGTGTTTATAGTCTTTCCCGAGTAGTATACTACTCGAAAATCAGACTCGTCAGCATCATGTCAGCCGGGATGATTATTTATAGTCTTTCCCAAGTAATATATTACTCGAAAATTAGACTCGTCAGCTTCATGTCAGCTGGAAAAGGTGTTTATAGTCTTTCCCGAGCGGCGTCCCTTTCGGAAGTTAGACTCTTCAGCTCGTCAGCTGGAAGAATGTTTATAGTCTTTCCCGAGTAGTATACTACTCGAAAGTTAGACTCCTCCGCATCATCTCAGCGGGAATGAGAAATTTATAGTCTCTCCCGAGTAGTGCACTACTCGAAAGTTAGACTCATCCGCGTCATGTCAGCGGGAATAATGTTGCTCATGACAACTGATGGCCACGCATGTAGGCCGAGTACCACTTTATGAAAATAAATCCACGGCGTGGTCAGGTGTACCCGAGAAAGATACCTGCATCCCCAATTTTAATGAAGACCAGCTTGTGATCCTTGTAAGGATATATCCTCGAGACCTGGTGGATAAAACAGATACCCAAACATATATGTTTAGCAATAAGGCTCTCATGAAGCATATCTATTTACCTCATCGGCTCCTATTGGTAGCACCAGCGCTATAATTTCAACTCAGCCTGCGGGCGGCCCACATGGAGCATGCTACTGTAGGAACTCATATCTTGGTGGCTGCTACCAAATAAGCCGGCCTGAGCCGACCTATCCAGCATAGCTCTATAGAAGTATCATCCATCGCGTGTCAGGATGAGTTTTTTGGTGTTGGTAACCGCAATCAGCCAGAGAAATCCTTATTCACAAGCCTTTCCGACTTACGTTTTGGACGCAAACTGGTTGCCACATAAGCCTGAGTGGGTATAACGCAGGATCTGCTTGCCCTCCTCAGGTGTGACGCAGTGCCTGAGAACTCCGGATGCACTTTGACGATGTAAGTCTTCTCTGACTTGGGTAAAGCCGAACAAGGTACCCGAACCTTGCACTAGCAGAGGGTTCGGCTGGCGACCCTCATGGGGCGTACCCTATCCAACAGAGTTATAGCTAATAGCCGAGTAGTACACAGCCTCGACTGGCGCCGGAGGTCGATTATTAGCTCGCATGGAGCGTAGCCGGGGAAGATGACGTCCCGACTGGCGCAAGTACTCGGTAAGTAGCCCTCATGGAGCATCCCGAGTGTATTTTGGCAGACTTGTCCAGCCCCCGAGCGTAGGAGATAGGCTCGCAGCCCTGAGTTCCTGTCACGCGTATCCGGAGCTGGGCCTGCTATATAAAGATATCGGATGAGTAGCATCTGATGATGAAAACAATCATCCGAATAAAATGTATTTTACAATATATGTAAATACATGTTCTTCCTCTTATTGATATTAATTTCCCCGAGTAGTTGACCCCTTACGTTTAAGCACTCTGCCCGACTAGTCATAGCCCCCTAGCGTCGGGAGTTGGCTTATGGCACTTTCCCAGACACGCGTTTTGGGTGACTTGAGTTCGTCTTTCATGGAGCAAAGTTTCACGGATCAGGATTTATGCTACTTGAGTACTTTTGCAATCATTTAAGAGCAAAAACAGAGAAGAGTGCAGCTTGTGCACCTATTAGGTGTAAGCGGCTGTGGCATTGGTAAAGCCGAGTAAAGAAATATTTATCAGGAAGAGACTTAGCTGTTCGGTATTTCGGAGTGGGGATGCCATCCTTGCGTTTGAGCTTGGGAGCCCCCGAGCACGTCACTTGTTGTTCTGATAATCTTCAGTTGTTGAAAGTCGAAGACGATTGTGACCGACTGCCACAATGAAGCCGTCTGACTTGCGTTTGCGATTCCCGGCCTTAGTCGGGACCGCGTCGTTGGTGCCCTCCCGCTTCTTCTGTCAGGATGCCTTTTTATCTTCAAGGGCCTCGGCAACAGCGTGGGCTGAGTCAGCGTATTTGTTCGCCATGTTGAATAGAGCCTTGACAGAGTTGGGAGGCTTCCGAGTGAATTTGTCGATGAACGAGGTGTCTTTGACTCCTTTTCGAAAGGCGGCGATGACGACCTCATCCTTGATGTTTGGGATCGAATTTTTCTTCTCAGAGAACCTCTTGATGAAGTCACGAAGAGACTCGTTCTTCCTTTGATGCAACTGATATAAGTCGTACTCGGAAGATGGCCTCTCGTATGTTCCCTGGAAGTTGGCGATGAAGCATTCCCGGAGTTCTCCCCAGGAGCCGATTGATTGCTTGGGAAGTCCTGTTAGCCATGTCCTCGCTGAGTCGGCTAAAGCGACTGGGAGGTAGTTAGCCATGACTTTGTGATTTCCCCCAGCTGCTCAGATCGCCAGAGTGTAGACCGTGAACCAGGACTCGGGATTGGTCTTGCCATCGTATTGTCGATGCCTGTAGCTTGAAACCCGACGGCCAGTCGACCTGTTGTAGCTCCTGGGTGAAGGCCGGTACTCCATCTTCATGAGGACTCCGACCCCGACTACGGCGGCGAAACCGCTCGTGGTGGAAGCCGAAGCACTCGTTCTTGTCTTCCAGTTGGCATTGCTCATCATCTTCTCGTTCGTGGTGTCGAGCGTTGATGTCCTGCCGAAGATCACGTCGTTGTCGGCCTTGAAGGTCCTGATCATCCCGACGGTTGCTTTGACGTCGCCGGTTGTCGTTGGGGCCGCTGAGTGACGCCTGATGTGCCTCCGTATGCAGCTGACTGGAGCCAACCGCTCGGCGTCGCTTTGAGGTAGATGAGACTGCCGTTGGGAATGTCGACCGGTTGGTCAGTATGAGGGTATCACCCGACTGTTGGTGCTGCTGATATGCAGCAGCGGTAAGCAGGGCTTTTGTCCTTGCGATCGTCGGGGTGGCCTGGTGATCAGGCCCAAGTTGGACCGTGTCCAGTAGGGTTGCGGTGGCCACGACGTTCTGTTGTGGCGTGACGAAGATGTCGTGGTCGCCGACTTTTGTTTGGAGGGTTTGTTGCTGAGCGGTTCGCCTAGCCCTGCGTAGGTCGTCGTTGCGGGCGTCCAGGCGTCTTGCTTCTTCCTCCTGTTGCTCTTGCAGTCGGCAGGCCTCCTCCTCTTATTGCTCGTGTAGTCGGCACGATTCCTGAGTAGGAGTAGAGCCTTTGGATGCCATGAAGACTTCTCGTGGCAGGGAGAAGCTTGCCGAACTGCTGTCCGACTTAGAGTCGGAATCCGACTGAGAGTCGTAGTCCGACTGAGAGTCGTAGTCGGAATAGTTGATGGGGGTGATTATAACTCCGACCTCCCTAGATCCGATCTCGACAGGCTCTGGGCCGTATCCGAGTCGAACTCCAGAGGATCGGGTTTGCCGCGTCGGATGTAGATTGTAGATATCCGCGGCATCGCCGAGTCCGAACAGGAAATTGACGATCTCTTCCTTTTTTGGCCCGATCTCAGCCGGCTCAAAACCGAGTCCGAGTCGAACACCGAAAGAAAGAGTTGTCCCTGGACTTGGGCGTATGGGAGATCGCCGTAGCATGTCGTGAGAGATTGCTGCAGCATCGTGTAGGCCGACTGGCGCGGAGTCGGCTGGTTTCTCGGCCGGTTGGATCGGGTCCGTGTCGGCCAAGGTGAGATTGCCGATCTGGTCGGCGACGAAGTCGAGGCTTCTGAATGTGATCGTGTCACCAGTGGAGAATTTGCCGCCGTCGACTCCGGTTGCTGGATCCATCGAGCTTGTAGATGTAGATCGCGCCGAATCCCCTACCTGGCGCGCCAACTGTCGATGTTTTACACCGGCAATAAATATATGGGGCTACTCGGCGGATGGAAACTCAGTGGATTGCAAAGGAACACAGAGGGATTTTATACTGGTTCAGGCCCTCGATGTGAGGTAATACCCTACGTCCAGTTGTGGTGTTATTCCTTTGAGGATTTGTGGTGGTGATTCTGGTGAACCAACTCAACCTGCCCTCATGGGGCGCCCTGCCTCCCCTTATATACTGGGGGACAGGGTTACAAGGTAGGAGTCCCCATCGGATTACGACTAGGAGATCTCCCCTTAGAGATATAACGCACCCGACTAGGACTGTATATTCCTTTCTATACAAGGCGAAGTCTGCCGAATCTAGCTATATCTCTGATTACAAGGCTAGGCCCATCCTCTATCCGAGTGCCCATATGCTTGTCATGAGGTACCCGGGGCCCATGGCACCCACACCAGGCAACATGGCAATCCCCTTTCTTTCTGGTCTATGGTGCCGAGGCTATGCTACCAACCGAGTTAGAGTTCGGGCTTACTCAGAAGACATCTCAAACAATACCCGATTGGTCGAGATAGATCAGTTGGAAGAAGCAAGGGATATCGCAACAATCCAATCGGCACGGTATCTTCAAAGCCTGTGTCGCTATCACAATCACAATGTCCGTGGCCGTGCCTTTTTGGTCGGAGATCTCGTCTTGAGAAAAATACAAACCACCAAAGACAGGCACAAACTATCCCCAATCTAGGAAGGGCCGTTCATTATCACCGAGGCTACACGGCCAAGCGCCTACCGACTAAAGACTGAAGACGGTGCCCTCATCAGCAACTCGTGGAATATAGAACAGCTACATTCTTTCTATACCTGAGTTTTATACTTTCCCATGTATACAGTTCCTCTCTGACTCACTACGCTGCTTGTTCCAACAGAGTAGTGAGTCGGGGGCTGCATGCATTATACGTGCTTTGTGAATAATATACGACCCTATTTTACTTAAGTTATGAAGTTTTGCAACGACTTTATTGTGTTTGCCCGAGTATAGCCTCCTACGGTGAACGATTTTTATCAAAGTTCCTATAGACCAACTCGGCGCAGACTATACATTCGGCTAAAGCTAATGACAACTGAGTAATAATTCAAAGCTTGGCGGCATTGCACATATATTTACACATGTTCTTACAAAAACTTATATACACACTGACTGCATGATATGCTGTTTTTACATACCCAGGTCCTGGGTGATAATCTCTGCAGTTGGCCTCGCCTTGGCTATCAACTCCAGCGCCTCCTCAGGAGTCGTCTCCTCGGCAAACCCCTCCTCATGGCTTCAACATCGGCCCTTGGGTAGATGGACTTGGTCATCGCCAGGGTCTAGGCCACGCCGGTGATAACATGCTCATCCGAGTACCTCTTCAGGGCACTCGGTGCATCTTTAAGGCACTTCTCCAGTTGGAAGATTGTGCTCGAGCTGGTTCCCACAGGACGAGGATCCATCAGGTCAAGGAGCCCTTTCACGGACTCGCCAAGGGTTTCCTGTGACTCCTTGACTACCCTGATCTCCTCTGCGAAAGTCTGAAACTGGATCTGGGAATTGGCTCTCGCAGCTACCCGGGTTCACCAACAAGTAAACTTGTTAAGCAAAGCCGCAGACGGAGTAATTAATGGATTGGCTAAGGTTGTTGTCAGAGCGGAGACTTAATTTTGTAGTCGGCCTCCCACTTGGCTATGGCCTTCTCCAGTTCAACTTTTTCTTTCTCTAGCTTGGTATTGGCCTTTTTCAACTCGGCCTTCTCTTGCTCAAGCTCGGTTTTGGCCTTTGTCAGGACGGCCTTGTCCTTTTCAAGTTCGGCCCTAGCTCTCTTGGCCTCGTTCAGCTATTTTTCTCCCTTCGTTCGGGTCTTCGACTCGGCTTCGAGGGCTGCACGACAGATTAGTCAAGAGCTCAATGCCGCAGTCAAGGCACAACTGGGCAGTCGGGAACAATACAACTGGAGAAATATACTAAGGGTTTGGTCAGGAAAATGTATTCTGGAGACTTACCTCTCATCTTTTTGGGTTGGTCCCAATTTGTGTTCCTGAGCTGATTGATGGCTTCCTTTAGCCAGCTCTCTCTCCCCTGGCTGCGCTGCTCCAGTTCGTCTTTTGCGGTCTGAAGCTGGTCCAATTGTTGGAGTTTGGGGGCGAGCTGGGTCAGGACCTCGTTTATCTGCTCCGCGCAGTCAACAAGCTTCTGCTCAGAGCAAGAGCATTACAATGCAGAATCAAGTGTCAAATAAAGAAGACCTACAAGAGCATGTCATGGCAAAGATCTTACTCGGGCCCCCTGGGATGCGGCGATTGTGGCGCGGAGAAAATCTTCGCGCTCCTTCTCTGCTGCTGCTTCGTCGTGCCTATACTTCTTTGCCACCCCTTCGGGGGTCATCCACCGGAAGGTCCTCGGGAACTTTTGGGGTGAAGCTTCAAGCCTGGGGAGGTTCAGCCTTTCCGACGACGACGACGACGGCAACAAGGACAGCGACGGGGCCCTAGCCCTCACCTCGGCGGCCTCTAGGGCCTCGGGGGCTGGCTCAGGTGCTCAAGCTACAGCTTCGGCGACCGTCCCTTGGTCTGCCGGTGTCGGCGGCCCTGCAGTCAGGACAATCTCTGTTTCCGCAACTGGGATCATCGCCAGCTCAGCAGGTACGCTCGCTGGCGCTGGTTCGGCCAAGGCCGGCTCTACAACAGGAGTGGCCGGAGTGGTCTCCTTGAGATCAATGTCGGCTCGCTTCCTGCGTAACGAGTCAAAATATCAAGGTGCTATCACGCCAAACAAAATCTTCAGAAGATGAAAAGCAACCTACCTCTTGGAGAACTTGAGCTTTTGTCCAGGAGACCTGCAAGTCGACGCTAGAGGGCCGCTGGCTGTCAGGCCTGACAGTGCGGTAGTCGGCGGCGGCACTTCCATCCTAGTCGGCCCCACTTGTGGAGTGGCCAGCTGGGGTGACTAGGAACTCGGCGGCGCCATCCTTGGCCTCGATATTGCTGGGCCTGGCAGCGCCGAGCTTGACTTCTTACTCGGCGGTGCGCTTTTTGGGCTCGATGTTGCTGAGCCCGACTGTGCTGGTCCCGGTCCGGGGCTTGAAGGCCTAGCGGTTGCGTAGGTGGTGTCTCTGATCTTGAGGCTTCCAGCTGCGGCACTCGGCCTGATGACCTTCTTCTTGCCCTCGTCTATGACAGGCTTCTTCCCCGTTCTCTTGGAGTCAGGTTGGGCAGCGGAAGGACTTCTCGGCCTCTTCTTCGACTTCGTGGCCGACAGTGGATGGGAGTGGTCATCAAACTCCTTGCACCACTACAGACGATTCAACAATATGCATCACATGATGCTGAGCAACTACGGATACATGTCTACAGGCATTCATCACAGAAGAGAAGCAAGGGTTACCTCGGGACGAGGCCGGTTTTGGCTATAAGCCACGATGGAATGCTCTGCGTCCTCGGTTTCGACCACCCCACTGGAGAAATAACTGAACAATGTTTCGGTCACTTTTTGCTGGTCAGCCATCTCTCGGCTTTCTCGATCAGGGTCATTTTTCCCTTGGTAATCCCAGCAGAATTCGCTCCTCAGCTTCAATGGCTGGACGCGCTGGGTCAGGAAGTGCTTGGCCACCCAGGGGCTAGTCATGCCGGCTCTCTTAAATTTCTCCAATCTTGCCAGCAACTGATGCACTTGGCCCATCTCTTCGAAAGTTGGATCCGTTGACCAATTGGGCAAGACCGCCGGAGGTGAGCCGGTGAATGGAGGCAGGGAGGGTTCTAGATCAGAATAGTAGAACCACTCCTTATGCCAACCTTTCAAGGAGGATTTCAAAGGAAGATTGATATATATTTTCTTCATTTCACTCCTCAACTAAAGGCCAGCTCCCCCAATCACCTGAACCCGATTTTTGGAGGGCTGGGGCTTGATGTGGAATAAGTGCCTAAAGAAATTGAAGTGAGGTTCCACACCCAAGAAGCACTCACAAAGAGTCACAAATGTAGAGATTTGCAAAATCGAGTTGGGATTCAGATTCACCAACTCCAATCCGTAGAAGCTAAGAAGACGGCGGAGGAACTCAGAAGAGGGAAGAAATAAACCCCGGTCAAAAAAAGAGGCAAAAACAACGGTCTTGCCGGCTTGGGGATTTGGAACCGACTCACCCTCAGCCGGGTGCCAGCGGATGATGTCACGGCTTTGCAGCCGCAACGACTTCTCCAGACTTTCCAGCTTCGACCGGCTGCAATCCGAGGTCGGCGGCGCCTCGTCCGACGCCCCAACGAAATCAGGAACCCTCGACATGGTTAGGGGGACAAGAAATTTGGGGGAAACGTGGTCGGGGGCTGGGAATGGACAAAGGAAAGTGGAATCGCTTGAGCTTCAATGGGGAGGAGCAAGCAATGGCGAACCCTAGCGGAGCGGGAGGTGAAATTTCGGCGCGGAGCTGGGAAGACGAAACGATTGGTTGCTTGGGGAAGATGAGGAATCTTTTCTCTCTCCCCCAGCCTTTATAGAGCCTATACCAATTCATGGGCTTGGGCTTACAAAGTCGGTACTGGGCCAGCAAGATATGAGTTTCTACAGTAGCACGTTCATTATGGGCCGTCCGCTGGCTACGTTAAAATCGTGGTACAAGTGCTACCAACAGGAACTGATGAGGTAAACAGATATGCTTCATGAAAGCCTAATTGCTAAACACATGTGTTTGGGTATCTGTTTTATCCACCAGGTATTGAGGATATATCCTTATAAGGATCACAAGCTGGTCTTCATCAATATTGAGGATGCAGGTATCTCTCAAGTACACCTGACCATGAAATGGATTTATTTTCATAAAGTGGTACTCAGCCTACATGCTTGGCCAACAGTTGTCGTGAGCAACATTATTCTAGCCGACATGACACTGAAGAGTCTAACTTCCGAGTAGTGCACTATACAGGAGAGACTATAAATATCCTTTCCAGCTGACATGATGCTGAGGAGTCTAGCTTTTGAGTGGGACGCCACTCGGGAAAGACAATAAACCCCCTTTTCCGGCTGATATGAAGCTGAAGAGTCCCATATGCAAGTGACATGCTACTTGGCAAGACTATAAATTATATTCCGGTTGACATGATACCGAAGAGTCTCATATACCAGTAGTATACTACTCAGGAAAGACTACAAGGTTAAAGATCTTTGACTTTATGTTTAATTGCCTTCACAATTAAGCACAAAGTCGGGGGCTATACCTAATAGGTGTGCCTATTCGGTGCACACTATTCATACATCTACATGAAGCCCTTCATAGCCTCATTGCCAGTTGACATGAAGCAGGACTCGGGAAGAAGAAGCACTCGGACAAAGAGTACTCGGGAGCAATGCACTCGGGCAATCTTCACCGTGGAGGATGAGCACTCGGCATCAGCTGTGACTCAACTGTGAAGGTCTCAGGGACTACTGTGGAGGCCATGGGCCCCGGGTACCTCATCACAAGCATATGGGCCACTCAGATAGAGGATGAGCCGAGACTTGTAATTAGAGATATAGTAGCACTCGGTAGACTTTGCCTTGTATAGAAAGGAATATACAGTCCTAGTCGGGTAAGATGTATCTTTAATAAGGAAATCTCTTGGCCGTATCCGGCTAGGACTCCTACCTTGTACTCCTGTCCCCCGGTATATAAGGGGAGGCAGGGCGCCCCCTAAGGGCAGAAGATCATTAATCAATACAAATCCTCAAAGGAATACCACCACAACTGGACGTAGGGTATTACCTCACATCGAGGGCCTGAACCAGTATAAAATCTCCTTGTGTTCCTTTGCAATCTACCGAGTTTCCATCCGCCGAGTAGCCCTATAATCATATTGTCGGTGTAAAACATCGACAACCCTGCCATCGCCGCCCTCAATCCAGTGAGCGATTGGAGCCGTTACGGCCTCGATCTCGCTCGCCCGCGCACATAAAAAGCTTCCCCGTCCTCTCCTCCGTCTTTTCCCTAGCATACCACTTTCTCTCGTGCCCTCAAACACCGCCGCCACCGTGCACCCGAGCTTCCGCTGCCTTTCACCAATTCCGGCCGTCGCTCGCCGCCGTTCCAGACACCGCCAAGCCACGCCGCCACCGCCATCGTCTCCGCCATGCCGAGGAGTCCGTCGGCCGCTGCTCCGTGGAAGCTGAAGCCCATCGGAACGCTCCGCCCTCATGCACGGTGAGCTCCGGTCCTCTGTCTCCTCTCCGGCCAGCCAATTCCGCCACGCCGTGCCTCCTTACTCCGTCCTAATTCTTTTCTCGTCTTCCCCATCTCCCAGAGCACCTCGGCCGTCGCTTCCTATCTCCCCATCGCCGTCGAGGTGCCGTTGCCGACGCTGTCCTGAAGCCGCCGCTGCTTCTGCCTCGCTCGCTGCCGCGAGCCATCGGTGAGCTCCCCGCCGTTTCCACATTCCTTTTTGCCTCTCCGTGTGCCCGCCGCCGCGCCATGTGGTCGCTGCCAGCGACCATTGGGACGCGCTTGCCGCCGCCTCCCTCTCGGGACGGCCGACGTGTGGCCGGCGCGTCCCTGGGCCGTCCGATCTACCACGCAGCAGATCGGGGCCATCCATCAGCTGCCCGCGTGGCTGCCACGTCGGCGCCACGTGTGCGCCACGTGGTGCACCCGTTTCTGGCTCGGTGGACCGAGTACACCGTGCGCTGATGCCTTTGAGTCCCTGTCGGGTGGGGCCCGCTGGTCGGCGCCGCCTCTCCCTCGGGTGACACCATTAATCGGTTAATTGCACAATAAAACATTTAACAATTGCATTCATGTTGGAAAACACAGTAAAACTTCAACAATTCATAACTAATTTATACGAGCTCCGATTTAGCCGATTCAAATTTCATTAAGTCCAGAAAAATGCCAAGAATTCATTAAAAATATTTTCAGCTCCTGTTTGATGGCCCACATGTACTGTTTTTGATTGTTTGTGCTTTGCCTGTTATAGAATCCGACACCGTCGATTCTCCAGTGTACTACGAGGTCATAGCCGAGTACGTCGAGCCAGAGCAAAGCAAGTCACACTGTAACCTTGATCATTTTGTACCATTTTTCACTAAAATACTTTGTTTACTTAAATAAACTGCATTATTTCATTATTTCATGTGGAGGGGTTTTAATCCTTATTGATAGGACTATGCTCTAGTATTGAAACCTAAATCCTTGTTACCTGGGTAACAACATGATTAGATTACTATTCCTAGGATGCTTAGCCATGCTTAGAAACATAGCTCATCCGGGATTTATCTATATATATATTATCATTAGTTGGCTCGACTTAATGTCGGTAAAATTGAACCTTGGATATGTTAATGTTAAAGTACTAAAATGTGACCCTAATGGTGGGCCGTGAGTGCATGGTTTTGTATGTCGCACCCGTGGAAATTAAGAACCAGTTCACAGGACCCCCTTGGGAAGATTCTCGTACTTTCCACAAGCCAGCGTGGGCAACGGCTGGGCTTGTAGCGCCTCTTCTCCCTCTCCTAGGCATCGGTGGTGAGGGTGGGCGTGATGGAGTTGGGTCAGCCCGGGGTAGGGTTGATCAGCTTTCAGATCCACCGTGGCGCAAGGGAGGGTAGCCTGGCCAATATGGCGTGCCCTGTCGGTAAGTGCAACCTCAGCGTGGTGTAGATGGTTAGGGAGAGGTTGTGTGAACGGTCCTGTCACAGCCTCTCACGGGGTATCGTGGTGATGCACCGGCACACGGGAACGTGTGTGGGGCTGTGTCTTGTGGATACAGTTGTATACCTCTGATCAGAGTAAATCTATTTGAATAGCTGCGCCCGCGGACATGGGCGGTTAGCCAAGACTCACCGTGAGTAGTCTCACCTCTATTTAATTAAAATGACTTAATGGAACTGGTACAGCTCAGGTGGTTGGTTGGGCCTGGTTAACGTGGTGTAGCATTAATCAATGGAGAATTAATATTGTTCAATTACCTAATCTTTTACTGTTTGCGAACTACTTTTGTCTACAATTGCTTTTATGCAAATAAGCCACTAGCCTATCCTTACTTCCTATGCACTATGCATATTTATGGGTGTGATTTGTTGAGTACTGTGGGTGGTACTCAGCCTTGCTTCCTTTTCCCCCTCTCAATGGTGGAGTACGTGTCTGACGAGGATTACCTGAAGGACTAGGCTGGCTTCGCCGTCAAGGTGCTTGTGGGATGGAAGCTGCTGCGCGACCCGTTGTTTATAGACTTTATTTACTGTTTCCGCTGCATTTATGTAATATAATTTTACTCTGTTTGTAAGACACACTCTATATGGCAACTTGGATCTATGTATCCTGGCTTTTCTGGACAGGGATTTAATACACATGAATATTCAGAATTTTGGTGGTAAATTTCTGAGCGTTACATGCGGTGACACACGTAACGATGTGGTTCCTGGCGCGAGCAGCGGCGCAAGCGATGGCACGAATCTAGGCATGGCGAGCTCCAAGCACGGCCTCTCTTCGGTGGTCATATTCCTCCTCGGGACGGCATTAGCCACCGCGCTGATCTCTTCGTCTTCAACTCTACTGGGAGGCCTGCGTTGCCATCAACACCGAAAACAACTCCGAAGACAATGGAAGGAGAAGGCTACTAGCCTACTGCTGTGTTGCCTTGCACTCCACGGGCCAAAGCAACAGCCGGATCAGGTTGAGAAATTCACAGCATGGCAAGAACTAATCAGGTGCGTACTTGAGTTGTTCTTGCGCCGTTGTTAGCTTGCTGTTGTTGAATGCCAGATTCAAGAACGGATCGATCCATCCAAATTTGCTGCTTCTTCGTGTAGCACATCGTGGTGGTCGGCATGGATAGGACCCAAGGGTAAAATGGACCTTTTCCCATAGTCAACAGATGGAAGCTGACCGTAATGATATTTTATAGACAAAACCACTTGTACGATGTCATTTGTTGGAACTACACTCGTCAATGACAAAATATAGAATTAGGCGCTTGTAAATAGCAAAACTTAGAATTTCTCTCTTTTTTATGTTTAGAGACATGCAAATAAGACAACATGGATCATGTGATGCCCCTAGAAAGCATTGACTCGTACCCTTAAGATAATCGCATGGAGTTGTTGTCCGACACTTCGCTGTGCACTTAGGCGTTAGAAAACTAGGCAACTCAATGCAAAGAACAAAAGAGTGTATTTATGAAGTGAAACAAATATGATATAGACTGCTCAATATAGG
Organism: Oryza meyeriana var. granulata; assembly: GCA_003991445.1. NCBI lineage: Eukaryota > Viridiplantae > Streptophyta > Magnoliopsida > Poales > Poaceae > Oryza > Oryza meyeriana. The sequence continues at coordinate 350,883 of RYFJ01002479.1, forward strand.
GGCAGTCTATATCATTATTGTGGTCATTTTCTGAATGGATTCACATTTTCACAAAATTAAAGCTTCTAGAGAACTATTGATTTCACATAAGTAATCTAGTGAATACAATGAGAATAAGCTTCAAATCAATGTCCCTAGAAGCAAGGAGTGCTATTCCTGCAACATACACAAGCTAAGCAGGCAAAGAAAAGGTACATTTTCCACAAATGCATATGTAGACCATTCAGTGTGCCTTGATATCGATGTAAACTTTTCTGAAAGTCAAGCAAACCAATTGATTTCATATTTTTTAAAAGAGAATTTTTTTTGGTGCAAACATTATAAGGTTGCAAATAAATTTGTCTCACATACATTGGGTTGTCATTTACTCTACAACATCCTAGCCCATTCACCTCACCCCGTCAGGCAACTCTTTTACCATGCAAATCGGGTTCTTTGATGACAACGAATATCATTGTAGTTTTTTTAAATGTTCCACTAAAGTTGCAACAAGCTTCATGTGCATTTTGACGAAGTAATCTTAAAATAAACTAATACTACTTTAAATGTGAATTTCAAATAAATATGAGTTTTTAAATTTAAGAACTTAAATTCTAAATTATGATATTCCAAGTCTTGTAATTTATTTGTACTACATTCGTTATATTCTTTTTAATCCTAATATTGAATTCAATATTTGAATGTTAAAAAATCCTAATCTGAGTAAGATAAAAGAGGAATGCAACATTGATTTGGATAGGGATTTAGAGGAATCTAAACAAAAACAAATGAGGAGTATGTGTTTGAAAGTGAAAGGATCTTGATGTCGCCTAAAGGAGGGTGAATAAGCATTCCTAAAAAACTAGAAGCGGAATTAAACTTTAACACTGGAACTTCCGATCTAAATCACCAGATGTTCCGACCGGTCTTCTCTCTCTGACAGAAAGGCCTAATCAAAATTTTTGTTCCTCAGGGTCGGAACTTCCGATCCCTGTGTTGAATCCCTCGAGGAGGATGCAACCATGGACAATGCCCACAACACAAGAGTGATCCGAGGTAGGTAAATAACAATAAATGAATATGAACACAATTAGAGCAATCTATTGAGAGAGTAGGAGACATGATTTTTCACTGAAGTTCGGATCCCAGTGATCCTACATCTCTATTGAGAGACTCCAAAGAGTCGGATCTCCCCCGATCCTAAGCCTTACCAAGCGACCATAAAGATTGAGCTCGATATCCACTCAAGTTACACCTTTTCCTTTTGGATGCGGAGTAGAATCCTTCACAAATGATCCTAGGTTTTGTCCACAATGATCAGAGCTCACGAGCAACGCCTAGCCGGAAAGGAGAAAAACCTCCAAGAGTAATAAGCTCAAAAACAAAAGGAGAAAATACACTCTATGCCACTAAGTTTGCATCGGTTTGACGATTTGCCATTAACATTGTACCTTTCTATAATATACCACTAAGTTCATCAATGTTTCTACAATATGCCATTGGGCTGGATATTTTTCCAAAAATGCCCAAAATGCCCTTATAAACATACAAGGTTGATATTTGATTTATCACATTAGAAGTTATAAAAAGCTATGTATTTTTTTTGTATAGCCTCCTTACACGATATAGAAGTATGTGTATAAGTTTCAAGATCTTATATTACTAGTTTTTTATAAAATATAATTTATCTATTCTATGTTGTATCGAGTATTTTTATGTTGTTGTTTTTTAATGTAAATCATCTACTTATATGTCCACAAAAAATCATTTTTTTAAACTTCTAGCCGGGTCAATCAATTATTCCCTATACGTATGTAAGTGCATTTTGGGCATCTTTAAAAAGTAACCGGTTCAATGGCATATTATAGAAACAATTGATGAACTCGGTGTTATATTATAAAAAGGGAGAAAGTCGATGGCGAATTGCTGAGCTAGTGTAAACTCGATGGCATAGAATAGATTCTCTCTAATAAAAAATGTGATGGGGCCCACTTGTCATAGACTGACCCCCCTTCTTCCTCCTTGACTTCTCCCTTTCTCTCTCCCTTGTCTTCTGCATTTCTCTCTCAATCCACCTACCACCGTTGTTTAGGTGCCACGCGGGTGCAAGCAATTGAGCACTGTGCTATTATGCAGGTGCGGCAACAACACGATGACAGCACCGAGGCACTCTCAGTAGAGGAAGCACGACAACAGCAATGGGTAGTGGACAGAGGCAAGCTTCACCATCTAGTTGGACTCCCTGGTGAGTCCACGGACGACAGCGATCACCTCTGTGGCAACTTGTCACACCCTGAAAATCACCCTAATTAAAAATTATTTTGGGTAAATGGGAATACAAGAATACACTAAAAGTTGTTTGTGAAAGTGTTTCAATAAAATTCTGAAATTTTCAATATTAAAAAATCCCAAGTTAAAATCTATTTAATGCTTGATTGCTTCGGTATTCCATGTGGTGGTTGGAATATTTTAAGCATTCAAGTATTTAAAATAACGGACATTCTTTTTGTTTGGTTTTTGCTTCTGGTAAATTCCCCCATGGTTTAATAAACTCTCTAAAATTTTCTCAGATTTTTGGAGCTCTAGAATTAATTTTAATGTTATAAAGAACATTACAGTAATTAAATAAATAGAAAACAAATCCTTTTCTTTTCCCAATTTCGGCTCGTTTCTGCTTCAGTCCTTTGGTATCTCTCCGTTGAAGCATCTAGGCCCCATTGTTGATTTTGCTAATTGATGGCAAGCGCTAATTGTGGACTAACCATTGTGTTTGAGTATATGCAAAAAGAAGTTAGGTCCACATGCCAAGGAGGATGACCACCAATTAAATTTGATGGCGCAAAGCTATGGAGCAATGACGAACAAATTAGCGGTTTGCTCAAATGATCGAGGTGAAGGGCGATCTAGAGTAAGCTAGTTTTTTCTTTTTGTATTCCCGTACTATCAAGAGGGGTGGTAACCTTGGCGAAGAAGTGATCAAATTGTTGCACTAGGTCATACATGCTTGGTCCATCTATTTTCCTTGATCTTTGTTGCTTAGCGGTTTGACCGGGCTGTCCCAGCCGGTCTGACCGGCCTCATCCAGAACCTCTTGGGGAGTTCTGATGGGGGTGCCGGTCGGACTGCGCACCCCTGGCCGGTCGAACCGGCCCGGTACAGAACCCCCTAGGAAATTCTGATGGGGGTGGCGGTCGGACCGCGGACCCCTATCCGGTTGGACCGGCTCAATCCAGAATAGACAAGGAGTTCTAGTGGGGGTGGCGGTCGGACCGCCTTCCCCACCCGGTCGGATCGGCCGGATCTAGCACCAACAGGGAGTTCTAGTGGGGGTGGCAGTTGGACCGCCTCCCCCAACCCGATCGGACCGGCCACATCCAGTACCGACAGCGCAAATGAGATAGGGTGTCGGTCGGACCAGCGCTTCACCTGCGGTCGGACCGGCTGGTACTTCTTCTGAACAAAAGAGTGCATTTAATGCACCTCAACGGCTAGTTTTTGAGCTGTTGAATTTGAACCCGGTCGAACCGGTCCTTTGCCTGCGGTTGGACCGGAAATGACCTGAGTTGGGGGATTTCGCCCCCAACGGCTAGTTTTTGAGGGAGGGGCTATAAATACCCCTCCACCAGCAGCAAGAAGGTTCTCTTGGCACTCCATTGACTCCATTTGAGCTCTTGCTTGTCTCCTCTTACTCTTTGAGCTTTCTCTCTTCATTTATGAGTGATTGAGGATTGTTGTAGCCAAGCCAAGTGCATTGCATCATTGTTTTAGCTAGTGTGGCACTTGATCATCTCCAAGCCGGTGTTGCTACTTATTACTCTTGGAGGTTGCCGCCTCCTAGACGGCTTTGTGGAGTTCTGGTGACTTCTCCAAGAAGATTGTGGAGGAAGCCCAGGTGATTTATGAGTGGTTCAGAGCTCACCACCTTCGGAGTGAAGGAAGAGCTACCTCTAGTGATCGAGGCTTGTGGAGACTACTTTGAGGCCGGCTCCCGACCATGCCCTGTGTTAACGCCAAAATTTGGTAAGGCCCTATGTCAGATTCGGTCAAAGGGGAAATTGCAGTCAACTGGCGGAAATTGATCCAGAAGAGACCGATTCCGGGAGGGAGCCGTGAAGACCGCTGTTTGGCAGTTATTTACTGTACCTATTAATTAGGCAAGTGTTTATCTTTAGGAAACCTGACCTCGTGTCCGGTCAGGCCTTGTTAAAAGTTTTCTGTTATAATTAGGAAATCATGTACCGTGTCCAATAAGGATTCATGTAACTCGGGGTATAAATACGCACGCCCGGGGACCGTGTAAATTATCACTCAATCAATACAATTTCGGCGCATCGCCACCCTTCCGACGAGATCTTGCTTCTCGAGCCGGGCTGCATCGGTTAGGTCCGACCTCCTGCGAGAGGGTAAGTCTCGTCATCCTGGCTACCTATCGGCTAGGACTTCCTCGGTTAGGTCCGATATTCTAGTCGGTTTATGGTAGTCGGCTTACCACGATATATTTATTTTATCTATGGCTGCATCAGTTCAGTTTGATCTCATAAATTGATTAGGTATATCACATCACACGTGCATAGATCGTATCGGCTTGCTAGGAGCGGTTTATCATCAGTTTGTGCTGCATCGGTTAGGTCCGACCTACTAAACTGCTAGCGATAAATCGTTCCTGCTAGGTCGATACTTTATGTGCAAGCGTCTTATCGGGGTGTATAGCCGGTAAGTTATCATGTTTTAGCATCACGATCACATCAGATCTATCGGCTTATCGAGATCTCGTTATTATTATCAGTCTGTGCTGCAATGGTTGGGTCCGATCTACTAGACTGAATAATAACGTTACTCTTAATAAGCCGATGGGTTTCATGCGATGTTGTTATCGGAGTGCTTAGCCGATAAGTTATCCCTCATTAAATATAGCCGATTATGCTGCTTGCTTTGTTATACATTCTTGCCTGCGTTATTGTTACGATCGGCTAAGGACTAGCTGATTGGTTTATTCTGCCGATCCGAGTGCGAGCACAAGCAGGTTCCCGGGCACGACCTCAGGTGAGGGCCCGGGCACGAGCATAGGTAAGAACTCGGGCACGGACACGGACAGCGGATGAAGATCTCGGGAGCCAATGTGAGCAAGGGCCCGGGCACGGGCGCGGGCAGTATCTTCACAGCAATACCAGTAACTTTAAACTATGATCGGCTGGAGTTCCTTTAGTTTATTTTACTCATGCATTCTACTTGTTTATTTTACCAAGTTTATAGCCGGTTTTTGAGCATCCCTTCGATGATCGGCTAGCGCAATACTTGTTTATTATTATGTTATTGCTCTTGCTGTCATCGGCTTTTAGCCGATGTATAAGTGCTACAGTGCGTATCGGCCATCGGCCGATGAGATGAGTCCAAGCCGGCTTCCAGCCGATTGGCTCATGAATTTGACATCTTTTCTCCTTGTCAATTGCAGGGTCAAATTGACTGGCACGCCTACGAACCTCAAGATTTTAGGACCTGCACTGGAGTGAAGCAAATCTCCCAGGCCTTCGCGTGTCTCCCAGACGCCGGACGGCCCCCGGCGGGTTTTCGGCGTCAACACCCATCCCTTGACAAGGGATTAGGAGGCTTGGTGGTTTGAGTGGTGAAGTTGGGCTCACCTCAACGGGGAGTAGGAAACCGGCAAGTTTCCGAACCTCGGGTGAAAAATTTCTTGTCTCTTGTCCATTTACTTATTGCATTTAAATTCTTGTAATTTACATTCATAGAGACTATTTGAGCCACTATCACCCTAGGATTGCAAAACATAATCTAGGAGTGTAGTTTTATTTGATCTCTATCAAACATATCAACCTAGGTTAGTAATTTGAAGGGAGCAATTATTTTTAATCGCCTATTCACCCCCCCTCTAGTCGACATCTTGATCCTACAAGTGGTATCAGAGCTTGGTCTCTCTTGATTGGGTTTAACCGCCTAGAGAGAAAAGATATCGGAAGAGGTTAGAAATGTCAGCAAAGTCCCTCAATTCAATGGTACAAATTATTCCACTTGGAAAATTAAAATGTCTACTTACCTCAAAGCCATGAGCTTTGGGATTTGGAAAATTGTGAATGAAGGTGGTGTTATGGCACTCAATGATAGAGAACCAACTCAACTTGAACAACACAATACTCAACTCAATGCTCAAGCTATGAATGCCCTATTCAATGCATTAAGTCAAGAAGAATTTGATAGAGTGAGCAATCTTGAGACGGTATATGAGATTTGGAACAAGTTGAGAGATATTCATGAGGGGACTAGTGAGTACAAGGATGCCAAGCTTCACTTTCTCAAGGTCAAGTATGAGACTTTTGCCATGCTACCCAATGAGAGTGTCAATGATATGTATGGAAGGCTCAACGTGATTGTGAATGAGATCAAGGGGCTTGGAGGATCCTACACCGACATTGAAGTAGCCCAAAAGATGCTTAGAGCTCTACCCGCCAAGTATGAGACTCTTGTCACTCTCCTCATCAACTCGGACATGTCAAGAATGACCCCCGCCACTCTCTTGGGGAAGATCAACACCAATGACATGTACAAGGCTAAGAAGCAAGAATTGGAAGAAGCCTCTCCAACAAGCAAGAAGACAATTGCCCTCAAAACCGAAGTTGAAGAGAAGGGCAAGTCAAGGGTAGAAGAAGACAAGAGTGATGACTTGGATGATGAGATAGCTCTTCTAGCCAAGAGATTCAATGAGTTGTTGGGAAGAAGAAGAGGAAAAGGAAATAACTCCAACTCATATAGAAGAAGAGGTAGAAGAGGCTCACACAAGAGAAGTATGAGAAATTTGAGGTGCTTTGAGTGTTTGGAGAAAGGACACTTTGCCTCAAATTGTCCCAATAAGGAAAAGGAGGAAGACAAGTCATCAAACAATAAGAGTGGGAAAGAAAAGCTCTTCAAAAAGCTCAAGAAGAAGGGAAAGAAGATTGAAGCTTTCTTCGGGGAATGGAACTCAAATGATGAGAGCTCCGAAGCTCAATCTTCCTCCTCCGATGATAGTGAAGAGAAGGTCACCAAAAGGAAGAACATGGCCGGAGTTGCAATCAAGGAGGCTCCATCACTCTTCTCTCCATTTTGCCTTATGGCAAAAGGCTCCACCAAGGTAATTTCTAGTGATGAGAGTGAGAGTGATGATGATGATCCTTCTTATGATAAGCTTGTTGCTATGTTTAGAGAGCTCCATGCTTATAGTGAAAAGGAGTTTATCAAGTTCAAGACTCTAAAGAAGGAACATTCCTCTTTAGTGGGCTTGCATGAGGAGTTAAAGATTTCTCATGAGAAATTAACCACTTCTCATGAGGAACTTAAGGTAGCTCATGATGCTCTCTTTTCCACTACAAGACATAAAGTTCAGATAGATGTTGGCATAACATGTGATTTAATTGTTGATGATGATTTATGTTCACATGATCATGTCATATCTATTTCTAGCATATCTACTTCTTGTGATGATATTATGGATATGCCTAGCTCTAGCTCTTGTGTTTCTATGTGTGATTCTTTACTTATTGTGGAGAATAATGAGCTCAAGGAGCAAGTGGCCAAGCTCAATAAGAGTTTGGAAAGGTGCTTCAAGGGTAAGAACACTCTTGACAAAATCTTGAGTGAGCAACGGTATGTCCTCAACAAGGAAGGATTTGGATTTATTCCTAAGAAGGGTAAAAAGCCCACATACCGTTCCACCAAGTTTGTCAAGAGCAATGGCAAGTATTGCCAAAAGTGCCGGGAGGTTGGGCATGTGGTAAGTGAGTGCCTCGGTGGTAAGTCTTCCAATACTTGTGTGTTTGATTCTCATTACATGCTTAGGAAGGCTTACAATGGTTCCATATATGCTAAGTATATTGGCACTCCTATACTAGGTGGTAAAAAGAATGCCATTTGGGTGCCCAAAGCCTTGATCTCTAACCTCCAAGGACCCAAACAAGTTTGGACACCTAAACATGTTTGATCTTCTTTTGTAGGTGAACTACCACACCGGTGGAAGCCATTGGGTGCTAGATAGCGGGTGCACCCAACACATGACTGGTGATAGGAAGATGTTCACCACATTTAAATTGGGCAATAAAGAACAAGAGAGTCAACTTCGGTGATAATAGCAAAGGAAAGGTAATTGGGTTAGGTAAAATAGGCATCTCCAATGACCTTTCAATTTCAAATGTATCTCTTGTTGAATCATTAAATTTCAATTTGCTTTCAGTTGCTCAAATTTGTGATCTTGGTCTCTCTTGCACATTTAATCCGAAAAAAGTTATTGTGACTAGTCTTGAAAATAATTCTTGTGTTTTCAAAGGCTTTCGGTTTGGAAATCTTTATTTGGTTGATTTCTCTTCTAGTGATGCAAATTTGAAAACTTGTTTGGTTGCAAATACCTCATTGGGTTGGCTTTGGCATAGGAGGCTAGCTCATGTTGGTATGAATCAACTAAGCAAACTTTCAAAACGTGATCTAGTTGTGGGCTTGAAAGATGTGAAGTTTGAGAAAGATAAACTTTGTAGTGCTTGTCAAGCCGGCAAGCAAGTTGCTTGTTCTCATCCTTCAAAGAGTATCATGTCCACTTCTAGACCTTTGGAGCTTTTGCATATGGATTTGTTTGGCTCTACTACTTACAAAAGCATTGGAGACAATAGTCATTGTCTTGTTATTGTCGATGATTTTTCGAGATTTACTTGGGTTTTCTTCTTGCATAACAAGGCTAAAACCTCCGAGATTTTCAAAAAGTTAGCAAAAAGGGCTCAAAATGAATTTAACTTCTCAATTATGAAAATTAGGAGTGACAATGGTTCCGAGTTCAAGAACACAAATATTGAAGATTATTGTGATGATCTTGGAATCAAACATGAACTTTCCGCTACCTACTCACCCCAACAAAATGGTGTAGTAGAAAGAAAAAATCGTACATTGATTGAAATGGCAAGAACTATGCTTGATGAGTATTGTGTCTCCGACTCCTTTTGGGCGAAGGCAATAAAGACCGCTTGCCATGCCACAAATCGGCTTTATTTGTATCGTCTCTTGAAAAAGACTTCCTATGAACTACTTGTAGGGAGGAAGCCTAATGTTAGTTACTTTCAAGTTTTTGGGTGCAAGTGTTATATTTATCGAAAGGGTGTGTGACTAACCAAATTTGAAAGTCGATGTAATGAAGGGTTTCTTCTAGGTTATGCCTCCCATAGCAAGGCATACCGTGTCTACAACAAGAACAAAGGTATAGTGGAAGAAACCGCCAACATTCAATTTGATGAAACTAATGGCTCTCCAAAGGGGCACAAGAATTTGGATGATGTAGGTGATGAAGGCTTGATGAGAGCTATGAAGAATATGTCAATAGGTGACATCAAGCCGATTGAAAATGATAAGAAGCCTCTATCCTCCACTTAAGTTGAACCATCTACTTCCGCTACGCCAACTCAAGCTCAAAGTGATGTGGAGAACAAGAATGGAGATGAACCATCTATGCCACCAAGAATCAACAACTCCCTCTCCAAAGATCACCCCGTTGATCAAATCTTGGGTGATATGCGTAAGGGTGTTCAAACTAGATCTCGTGTCGCTTCTATTTGTGAACATTACTCGTTTGTTTCTTGTCTTGAGCCAAAACATGTAGATGAAGCTCTTCATGATACGGATTGGATGAATGCAATGCATGAAGAGCTCAACAACATTGCAAGAAACAAAGTGTGGACTTTGGTTGAAAGACCCAATAACCACAATGTCATAGGGACAAAGTGGGTTTTTAGGAACAAGCAAGACAAGAATGGGTTGGTGGTTAGGAACAAAGCAAGATTGGTGGCACAAGGCTTCACTCAAGTCAAAGGTTTGGATTTTGGTGAAACTTTTGCCCCGTGGCAAGACTTGAAGCCATTTGCATCATGCTTTGACATAAAATTCTTTCAAATGGATGTGAAAAGTGCTTTTCTAAATGGAGAAATTGCCGAACTTGTCTTTGTTGAACAACCTCCCGGTTTTGAGGATCCTAAAAATCCTAATCATGTTTATAAACTCTCAAAGGCTCTCTATGGCTTGAAACAAGCTCCTAGAGCTTCGTATGAAAGATTGAGAGATTTTTTTCTTTCAAAAGGTTTCAAAATTGGAAAAGTTGACACTACCCTTTTCACTAAAATCATTGGTGATGATTTCTTTGTGTGTCAAATTTATGTAGATGATATTATTTTCGGTTCCACTAATGAGTTGTTTTGCAAAGAATTTGGTGACATGATGTCTAAGGAGTTTGAGATGTCCATGATTGGAGAATTGAGTTTCTTCCTTGGACTCCAAATCAAGCAACTCAAGGATGGGACCTTCATGAGCCAAACCAAGTACATCAAGGATCTACTCAAAAGATTTGGTTTGTAAGATGTGAAACCCATAAAGACTCCGATGACAACAAATGGTCATCTTGATCTTGGTGATGGAGGTAAACCAGTAGACTTAAAGATTTATCGTTCTATGATAGGTAGTTTGCTTTACGTCACCGCATCTAGGCCGGATATTATGTTTAGTGTTTGCATGTGTGCACGTTTTAAAGCGGCTCCTAGAGAATGCCATTTAGTGGCCGTGAAAAGGATTCTAAGATATTTAAAGCATTCGTCTACTGTTGGCTTGTGGTACCCAAAAGGTGCTAAATTCAAGCTTGTTGGCTATTCCGACTCGGATTATGCCGATTGCAAAGTGGATAGAAAGAGCACATCTGGTAGTTGCCAAATGCTTGGTAGATCCCTTGTGTCATGGTCATCCAAGAAACAAAATTTCGTAGCTCTCTCTACCGCCGAGGTGGAATATGTTTCGGTGGGTAGTTGTTGTGCCCAACTCCTTTGGATGAGACAAACCATGTTGGACTATGGTATAGACTTCACAAAAACACCTCTCCTTTGTGATAATGATAGTGCCATCAAAATAGCTAATAATCCCGTCCAACACTCAAAAAACAATCATATTCATATTCGCCATCACTTCCTAAGAGACCATGTCGCCAAGGGTGACATAATCATAAGCCACATAAGAACCGAAGACTAACTAGCCGATATATTTACTAAGACTCTTGATGAAACCCGCTTTTGCAACTTGAGGAATAAGTTAAATGTCATAGATATCTCGAATGTCGCTTGATCTCTTGCATTGTGCTTGTTTTTGGTGATTCTATTTGCCTTTGTTTCTTTGGTCTCTCTCTTTGATTTGTTGTTATTTTTGTGAAAATAGGGAGTATCACATTAAGGGGGAGTGTTGCACATCTCATATGTGTAATACAACCTTTAGAGTGTGAACAAATTGATGAAAGTACTAGAAGAGTGTTCAAAAGGCTTAGTTTGACCAAAGTCAAAATTTTGTGAAAAACTTTGTTTGTTGAAATCTACCACTTGGAAAATGTTTCACATGGCATCTTATATGTTTTCCAAGCTTAACCTTGAAAGAAAAATGAATTCTAAAGAAAAGTGCCTTCTTACCACTTTTTGAAAGAAACTAGAATCTTGTTTTTTTTATCAAATTGCCCTAAATCTCCAAAATGAGTTTGAATGAGATTTTAAAAAAGCTTCCAAAACAAAAATGCTAGACTTGACTATTTCAAATGTTCTTGGTATTCAAACTTCTCTCAAAAATCAAATCCTTCAAAAGTTATTTGATTTCGAAATTCAACCAAAAACTTCCATAAACCATAATAGGTCATTGTTGACACCGAAAATCACCGACAGCGTTGGGAACGAGCCGATGATCTGGTTCGATGCATTAGACACGCGAAGGCCTGGGAGATTTGCTTAACTCCAGTGCAGGTCCTAAAATTCGAGGTTCGTAGGCGTGCCAGTCAATTTGACCCTGTAATTGACAAGGAGAGAAAATATTAGATCAATGAGCCAATCAGCTGGAAGCCGAATTGGACTTGTCTCATCGGCCGATTGCCGATATGGACTAGAGCACTTATACATCGACTGAAAGCTGATGATGGCATAGATGGACAAAATAAATAGACCATGTGGCCAGGAAACCAATAGCAATATAAGTAAATAAACTAGCCGATTACTGATATAACGTGTATCGGCTGGAAAGCTGATGACGGTGTAGCGTGCCAAAAACGTGTTGAACAATGCAATCGGCTTTAACTAATAAAAGATAATCTATCGGCTAGGCACTCCGATAGAACATTGCATGGACACCCATCGGCTTAACACGGATAAATCTATCATTATCAATCTAGTAGTTCAAACTTAATTGATGCAGCACAGATTAATAACGATAAAAGAACCTCGATGAGCCGATAGATCTGATGCAATCATGATGAACTATATGATAACTTATCGGCTATACATCCTGATAAGACGCTTGCATAAAATCTATCAACCTAGCAGGAATAACTTATCACTAGAAGTTTAGTAGGTCGGACCCAACCGATGCAGCACAAACTGATGATAAATTACACCCAGTAAGCTGATAAATCTACGCACGCGTGACGTGATATATCTATTCGGACTATGAGATCAAACCTAACTGATGCAGCCGTAGACAGAACAGATATATCGTGGTAAGCCGACTACCGTGAACTGACTAGAATATTGGACCTAACCGAGGAAGTCCTAGCCGATACGGTAGCCGGGGTAACGAGACTTACCCTCTCGCAGGAGGTCGAACTTAACCGATGTAGCCTAGCTCGAGAAGCAAGAACCCGTTGAAAAAGGGTGGCGATGCGCCGAATTTGTATTGATCTTTCTGAAGATTTACAAGGTCCTCGGGCATACGTATTTATACCTCGAGTTGATACAGTCCTGATCGGATACAAAATAGGAGTTTCCTAGCTATAAAAGGAAAATTACCAAGCCCTGATTGGACACGAGATCAGGTTTCCTAAAAATTATTATCTCTACCTAATTTACAGATGAGATATTAACCGCCTTCCCATGGTCTTCACGATCCTTTCCCAAACTCGGCTTCCTCTGGATTAATCCCAGCTAATTGACTGTGATTTCTCTCTTAACTAAATCTGATCAAGAACCGTACCAAATTTTCGCGTTAAGACATGCCCCCCAATTTCGGAGTTTTTCATAAGACTTCGAAATTCTTCCATCTGGGCTTCCAGATTCCTTTCACACCGAGGCAGCCCAAGGTAGCCCACTTTCCTTAAATGTTTGAAACAGTGCCAACGGCCTCGATTCCCGCCCGGTCACCATACCTCTATAAACTGCTTCGCCTTCCTAGCCTCCTTTCTTTACGCTTTCACATCACCAGAGCCCTCTTGCTTCTTCCGAGACCTCGACGAACTCCGGCGATCCAGGCGAACCGCTGTAATCTTCTTCCTCAACCATTGGTCTTCGCTCATCTTCTTCCTCCGCAATGGCTTCAGCAATCTCTGTCCCAAAGGTAACCTCCTTGTCTGATCGCCTTCTCTGCCTTGTAATCTTAGATTGAATCTACCACAATCTTCATCCGTTCTTCTTCGTGTTCTTGTTTACTGTAGAACCTTAAAAACCAGATTTTGATTCCGGCCGCCGATTATCCAAACTTCTTCTATCATGGCCCTATGAGTAGCGAAGACCCTATAGACTTCATCAACACCGAAACCCAACGCCTCCCTTTCAAAAACTCTGCTATGCTAGCTAGCGACTAGACCAACAGTTTCAGGTCATGGCCTAGCAAGCTTCCTGGATGGAGGAACTAGTATATCAGAGTATCGGCCGCAAAGAAAACTCTCTGGGAAGAATCAGATATCGGCCACTGCATTAACCTTTCCCTGGCTGAGACAGAGAGAAACGAACCTCTGCTTGCATCAGCTTCATACTTTTGGTCAGACGCCCTCAATGCTTACCTATTTGGACACGGTCCGATGACCCCAACTTTGATGGATGTAACCATGCTCACCTGCCTCAACACCACAAGTTACATCAACCCCCTCAACCTCCAATTTAAGCCTATTCATCGGCTTCAAACAAAGAACACCAGTGGCTGGTCCAAGTATATATCAATTCACAACAAGGTAACTGGACCAGCGAGAACACACTGCTTTCTTGAACCTGTGGTTGGAACGATTCGTTTTTGGTGGTGCAACCCTTGGCCCAACAACCAACATGCAATGTTTGGCAGAACGCTTGGTTGATCGGAAACAAATCCCCTTGGGGCAATACCTTCTTGGTGCCACTTACCAACTGCTGCATCAAGTAGCAGTCAAGCTATCAGCTGGCCAGCCAGTTGGCCATATTGGGGGGTCCTTGGTGGTTTGTGCAATTATGGCTCAACGTCTATACATCCAAGGCAATCTCCGGGACTTCCTTTCTCAATTTAAACTTTCCAGCCGATCATACAGAGGAACAGGAACCCATCTATCGCTGATGCATCTCTGTGGGCGAAGCTGCATCGGCCCTCCCTGGCGGCAAAATGACCTCCGTCGGACTCAGCCAATGGTTCAAAGGTTTTTATTATGGCTTCACTAGGGATGCCACACTTTGGTTCGCATATGATGATGCAACATCATTTGAGATGCCCTTCAAATTCAATCCTCTTGACGCGCTGGCCGATGAAGAATCCAAGATCATATTTCTATTGGCCATTACCCCCTGCCTACTGCCGACTGGCTTTTCTCAGGGCCGATCGCAACAACCATCCTATGAATTTTATCATCCATCGGTCGGTTCCCGCCAACTTGTCCTCGGTCAACTTCCCATCAGCCTATTCTTCATTGACAAACTTCTGGCCCGGGGTAATGTCAACAATACTTTAGAGTATGATCGGATGCAGACCCTAACGGAATCCCTACCTCTGGGCACCGCCACCAGCGTGGAGATCTGCACTGCCAACACAAAGCTCTTTGCCCGATGGTGGTCAGAATGGAAGAAACACCTGTTCAACTCATCGGCCATCCATTACTGCTCTCGCCTCAACGCCAATTACGTCGAATCCGATGAAGAGGTAACATCCCACGAGCCTTAATCATCATCTCCGATCATCTCTTATAATCTAATCTTGCAGGCTGTCGACGAGGAGCCACCGACAACAAGCACCAGTGGCCGGCCGATCATATACCAACCACCATCGGCCAATCCGCACTTAGGGCATGGTGCTCCACCTCCATCGGCTCTTCTCAAGGCGCCACGGCCGACAGGACCAAAATGCAAGAAGCTGGCGTCTCGCCCTCCTCAAAAGAAACAGAAAACCAGTGCTGATGTGGTCACGGCGCCACCTGCTATTCAAACAACACCGGCCCTTCATCTCCACGGGTATGCACTAAGTCTTAATATTATTATCTGTTTCCCATCTTTACATTATCGATCTTATTTTCAGCTCGAGTCATCGGCTCCCAAACCTCAACCTTCTGCTGACACCCTTACAATCATCGAGCCGACGACTTCGCAGCCATTCCAACTCTAGCATCCAACCCCCAAACCATTGTTGAGGCCGTTCTTACTACTTCACCGCCAGGTATCGGCCATCCTGAAGAACAACCCACTCATCCACTTGATGCTGATGTCGCTCAAGCTGCCGATGTCCTGCCTCAGGTAATCTCTTTACATCCATATTTCATTTTAACTCTTTACTGATCCTTTTACCGATGTCAATCTGCAGTCCTTAGCCGACTTGTTCTCCTTTGACATCGGCAAGTACTTGGAGGCAGATGAAGAAACAGCCACAGCGCAATAACCAAACCATCTTTTCCAGCCGACTTGCGCGAATACTTGCTAAATATCATTCGTCTGCTAGAAAACCCTATCGACGCCCTGGTGGAAGACTGCAGGCCGATCCGGGCAAGATTTGTGGAAATTGAGCATCATTTGCCCGAAGAGCTCATCGACGCACTGACCCCTGCAACATATCTGGAATCCCACAAATTCCAACTCATCAAGCTCAGGCAACGAATAGCCGATCGTGTTAATCAACAGAAGATGGTCCAAGATATCCAAAACGATCGGCTGTGAAGGACCGGAACAAGCGACCAGAGGGGGGGTGAATGAGCCTATAAAAATTTCTTTCAAAAAAACTCGGCTATGTCCAAATTTCAACCCAACGCCCTCTCAATCAATCGTCAAAGATTACTTACCCCAACTAGTGGTGTAATAATCTTAGGAACGATAAACAAGTTCTCCAAGCGGCAGAAGCAAAAATAATTAAGACAGCTCAAATCTGCCTGTAAAATTCTCAAACACGTTGCGTGCAGTAGCGAAACAGCAGCTTGCTGGTGGCGGCAAATAGCAGGTGCTGAACTCCCGTCTGGCGTGCTCGACCAGCAGCAGCAGGGAACGGCAACGAACAGCGGATAGCAGAAACTTGACTCCGCGACGGCGCGCGTGAGGTCACTGGCAGCAGACAGTAGGAAAAGTAGATGCAAACAAAAAGAAGAAAAGTAGATGCAAACAAAAAAGAACAATTCACAAGATGAATGATTAACTCCAGTAATTGTTCTACAGAACTGCATCTAGCCTCCGCCCGATCGTCCTCCCTCTCTTGATTGGAGAGATCAATAAAAATCTCTCTCTAGACTTGAAGACCTAGGCTAGATCGAGAGAGAAGGTGTGTTCCTAGAACCTAGGCACGGGTACTGTTCACGTGAACAGTAGCTCGCCCAAAAATCCAAAAAGCCCCCCTCTCTCAACCTAGGTGCCACATATTTATATCTCAAAAGGTGCCCACCTAAATTACAAGACTGTCATTACGCGACGTAAACGACACGTAATGGCATGATAATCATATCCAATCAATCACGTCCTCCATGTCAAATTCCGCGATGTTCGCATCCCTCCATCTCACGATGTGATCCTCGCGATGTCGCCGCACGACATGCGAAATCATATCGGATCGCCGGAATTTCCATCTTCGGCCACGCCCGCCGCACGAGCGTCCCGGTACGTCCTTGGTTTTATGGCTCAACCAAGAAACCGTCACCGACGTCCTCCCGCCGTGTAGCCAGATACAGTAGACGTACACCGCACAATCTCCGTCCCTCGAACGCGAGCGTCGAACCACCCTTCACCGCCGCGGTTCATCAGCATGGCATCCTATCCGTTCTTCACAGATTGCCGCATGATTAGTCTCCACCTGTCACCTGCACCACAGCCTGCAAGAGACACGTCACACGCACACCGTGTGTGTAATCGCTCATCACAAGATAGCCCCACGGCATCTCAGGCTGTCAGCCCAAACAAAAAGAAAAAGCTTGACGATATAGTAGCTGCCCCTCAAGAACTCCAATCCAAACTAGACCAGCTGAAGAAAAGGGAAGCCGATTTGCTGGCAGAACTTGAAAAAACCCGCAAGGACATCGAAACAACAGAATCCCAGCTCATCGGCCTGCCACAAGCTATACAAGATCAAGAAGCCAAAGTTGCAGCAGCAGTACGTCAAGTCGTCCATCAGCGCAAGAACTTAAAGACTATCCCGGGGTCCGACGAAGAAGACATTCATGCCATTGGTGACATCGACCAGATTCGCCTGCGCGCGATCGAAATAATCCAAAAATTCTTGTAAATCTTAACATTGATGACTTTGATGGTTCTCTGAAACATGCTGATTAACCTTTTGCTGTAATATAACTTAATCAGCTGTTATTCATTCATCATACTCCATCTTCGCTTGATAATATTTTATTTATTTGATCTCAAGGCGATATCAATTGATATCGGCTATCTTTAGGCGATGTAAAATCATCGGCTCTTGCTCTGAACTATTTAGAAATCGGCTGCATCTAACCGATTCAAGAGTTAATCCAAACGCTAGGATAGTATTTCTTGAGATACTTCCCATTAAGTGCCTTAGCAAACTCTGTCCCCTCGAAATCTTCCAATATATAAGCATTTCCAGGCACACAACGATTAATCCGATAGGGCCCTTCCCAATTAGGTGACTACTTCCCAAACTTACTAGCTCTGGACCCGATCGGCAAAATTAATTTCCATACAAGATCTCCTTAGCAAAAGACATATTTATCACCTTTTTGTTATAATGCCTAGCTGCCTTAGCTTTATTTTCCTTGATCCTGTCCAGCGCCCTTAACCGATTCTGAGCCAAATCCTCGAGTTCATCCGTCATCAAGTTATAATAATCATCGGCCGTCAATTGATTTTGCAAAGAAATTCTCCTAGAGCCGATGTTAGTCTCCCAAGGCAAAACTGCTTCATGTCCATATACCAACTGATATGGTGGCACTCGAGTAGATCCGTGACATGCCATCCGATAGGCCCATAATGAATCGGCTAATGTAGTATGCCATCTCCGCGGCTGTTCATCAATCTTCCGCTTAATTAATTTGATCAAACTCTTATTCGAAGCTTCTGCCTGTCCATTAGCTTGAGCATAATAAGGTGATGAATTCAATAACTTAATTCCCATACTGGCAGCAAATTGTTGAAACTCATCAGACACAAAAATAGATCCCTGATCGGTAGTTATAGTCTGAGGAATTCCAAACCGATAAATTATATGCTCTTTTACAAACTCGACCGCATCTTTGGACATGACTTTCTTCAAAGGAATCGCTTCCACCCACTTTGTAAAATAATCTGTTGCTGCCAATATGAATTTATGTCTTTTACTCGATGGAGGATAAACCTGGCCGATCATATCAATTCCCCATCCTCTGAACGGCCACGGTTTGATGATAGGATTCATAGCCGATGCTGGTGCTCGCCGTATATTTCCAAACTTCTGGCAATCCTGACATCCTTTATAGTACTTGAAACAATCTTCCAGCATTGTCGGCCAAAAGTATCCTACTCTTCTCAATATCCACTTCATCTTATGAGCCGATTGATGAGTTCCACAAATACCATCATGCACTTCGCACATAACCACTTTGGCTTCTTCCAAATTTAGGCATCTCAGCAGAACCCCTTCAAAAGTCCGATAATATAACTCCTCATCAAGCAGCACATACTTAGTAGCCTTATACCGAAGTTTCCTAGAAACCGATTGCGATGGATTTTGTAAATAACCAATTATTTCCTGTCTCCAATCATCGGCTTTATCCTGAATATCACTATCGGCTACTTCAACCTCAATCTGTCTATTCAGCCAATAACCCGAAGCAATCTGCGCAAGACGATACCATCCTGAAACCCTTCAATAAATCTCTGCATTCTTCATGATACGATCTCAAAATATCATCTCTGTATTCATACTCCCCAGACAACTGCTTGATCACTAATAAGGAATCCCCAACAATCTCTATGATATCGGCCCTGATTTCCTTTAAAAGTTGAAGTCCTTTTAGCACCGCCTCGTATTCTGCCTGACTATTGGTCTGATAGGGTTTAATTGTAAAGGCAAACAAACTTGCTCCCCGAGGTGATACAATAACCAATCCGATACCAGATCCATGCTTGCAAACCGATCCATCAAAAAACAAAGTCCACGGGATCGGTTCCACATAATTTTCATGAACCCCTCTGTGTTGCACAATGAAATCGGCCACTGCTTGTCCCTTGATCGCTTTAACCGATTCATATCTCAAGTCAAACTCTATTAGGGCAAAAATCCATTTACCAACTCGCCCTTTTAAGACTGGAGCCGACAACATGTATTTCACCACATCGGCCTTGCAAACCACCGTGCACTCAGCCGATAGGATATAATGCCTCAACTTCGTACATGAGAAATATAAACAAAGGCATAATTTTTCCACCGCAAGATATCTCGTTTCAGCATCCAAAAGCCTTCTGCTTAAATAGAACACGACTCGCTGCTTGCCTTCAAACTCTTGTATTAAAACAGACCCGATGGATTTTTCATCGGCTGATAAGTATAACTTGAACGGCACTCCTTTCTGCGGAGGAATCAAAACAGGTGGGGAACTTAAATAACTCTTAATTTTATCAAATGCCTTATACTGTTTCTGCCCCCCCACACAAACTCTTGATTGGCTTTCAACTTCAATAACGGAGTAAAAGGCTCAATCCTTCCTAACAAATTTGATATGAATCTCCTTACAAAATTAATCTTGCCGATCAACGACTGTAGCTCTGTCTTGTTGCTTAGTGGCTCTGTATTCTTGATGGCTTTGATGCTCCGTTGACTAACTTCAATTCCTCGCTCATGAACCATAAACCCTAAAAACTGCCCAGCCGATACACCAAAATCGCATTTATTGGGATTCATCCTTAATCCGTATTTTTTGCCTTTCCAGCACTTTTCGCAAATCGGCTATATGGCTTTCATGACTCTTGGGATTTAACCACCACATCATCGATGTAAATTTCACTAATAAGCCGATGAGATCATGAAATATATAATTCATCGCCCTCTGATATGTCGCACGGCACTTTTTTAATCCAAACGTCATTACACCCCCTCATATAAACCGATAGCTCCAGGACATCGAAACGCAGTCTTATGTATATCTTCCTCTGCCATAAAAATCTGATTATATCCTGCATTGCCATCCATGAAGCTAATAATCTTGTGGCCTGATGCTGCATCTACCAACAAATCTGCTATCGGCATTGGGTATTCATCCTTAGGGGTAGCTTTATTCAAATCCCGGAAATCGATACATATTCTCAATTTTCCATTTTTCTTTTCCACCGGGACGATATTAGAAACCCACTCAGCATATCGGCATGGCCTTATAAACTTCGCATCATATAACCTTGTGATTTCTGCTTTGATTGGCTCATACAACTCCGCTTTAAACCTCCTTGGAGCCTGTTTAAACGGCCGATATTCTGGTTTAATAGGAAGCCGATGTTCAACAATTGATCGGTTTAATCCTGGCATTCATGGTATTCCCAAGCAAACAATCCCGATACTCTTTCAACAATTTTTATCAATTCTTCTCGGAATTAAGACACAATTTTTACTTATGTACGTCGGCCTTGGCCTATCTCTTGGTCCTATATCAATTTCTTCCAAATCATCGGCCGACATAAACCCTTGACCCAGCTTTCCCTCGAAATCTTCAATAGTGCCCATCAGAGTAACAATTCTGAGCCGACTTGCCGAATCGGCTGTATCCCTTGACTGGTGACCTTAAGATAATCCCCTTCCCACACTTTTCCAGACAAACAATCGACACCATCGGCCTCCCAGACCGGCAAATCGGTCTTTGCAATGTTGGTCGATTGATCTGCTAGGATTACCTCAACTTGGTCTCCTTGCCACTGTATTAGACTCTGATGCATCGTCGAGGGCACACAACAGTTTGCGTGAATCCAATCCCTGCCAAGGAGTAGACTATATGATCCTTTTCCATCGATAACAAAAAATGTGGTAGGCAATGTCTTGTTTCCCACTGTTAATTCCACATTTAACACGCCTTTCGTCTCCGAATTCCACGTTTAACACGCCTTTCGTCTCCGATGGATTCCCGCCAAAATCTTTTAACACCATATTTGTCTTGATCAAATCTTCGGCGGTTCTCCCTAGCTTCCGATACGTAGCATACGGCATTAGATTAACAGCTGCCCCCCATCAACTAGCATCTTCGTCATCGGCTTCCCATTCACATAACCCTTGATATATAATGGCTTCAAATGCCGATGCTTCGATTCTTCAGGCTTATCAAATATAGCCTGATCGGGTTGCAGCGTTAACTAAGCAAAATCCTCTTCATTGCCTTCCTCATCAGATGAAAGTGTTTTATACTCCTGAGGCAAAAAGAAAACCATGTTTACTGGAGCCGATGGATCAACCTCATCGTCACTCTACTTCACACGCCATACCCGTTTAGTCCTCTTGTGACGATGATCGGTTTCCTTGTAATCTCGTTGTTGTTCTTCCTGCTGCTCTCGATGCCATAACCGCTGTGCCCTTCTTTTCTGATTTTTCGTAAATATTCCACTAGGACACCATTGAGGATTCTGGATTTTGCTATTCTTCATGTAATCCCTCTCCATCGTTTTCTTCAAAAAACTCTTCATGGATCGGCTCTAATCAGCTATGTACCGATGCTCTTCTTTCAAGCGGCCGATCTCGTGAAAATCCTTCATGCTCAAAAACCCGAGATCTCATAACATCGCATTCA
Source organism: Oryza meyeriana var. granulata (assembly GCA_003991445.1). Lineage (NCBI taxonomy): Eukaryota > Viridiplantae > Streptophyta > Magnoliopsida > Poales > Poaceae > Oryza > Oryza meyeriana. The sequence continues at coordinate 372,808 of RYFJ01002479.1, forward strand.
GGACAATCTCTGATCGACGGCAATCTTATCCCTCATTCCTAGCAAAATTGAAAGAACGGGCAATCCCAATGTGGATTATATCTCTCCTCGTATGACGAAGCCCGCTGTTCCTCTTCGCGCCTTGAATATTTATCTACCAGTTGCGATGAAGTAATTCTAGATCTTCTAAATTCCCTATATCTTCCTTCATCGGCTTGATTCATCGATGATCCCGCATAAACCATATTCACGGGGAATGGATGTCCATTGATCTTCATCGGCTTTTTGTCCTCAAACTTGATCCTTCCCTATTTGACAGCCGATTGAATTTGTTGCCGAAAAACTTTGCACTCATTGGTGTGGTGCGATATCGTGTTGTGCCACTTGCAATATTTCTTCCTCTTCAATTCTTTGGCTGATGGAATTACATGATTTGGTGAAAGTTGTATCTGTTTCTCCTGTAACAATAGATCGAAGATTTTAACGGCTTTATTGATGTCAAAGTCATATCGTTCCTCCTTGCCGATATCCTTCATAATAAGCCGTTTGATGGTACACGCAGGAATATCTTGTTGCCCCCCAGCCTGGTTCTGCAAAAACAAGTTTTCCGGTATGTCTTTTCTGGTGCCAAAAGTGACTTGATTTGGTTCCATCTTTGGTGGGAGGTAAACAGGACCTCGACTAGGCTCTTGAGCAATCGATCCATCCACTGTCTTCTTGATAAGGCTATGTAGCGTGTTCACCAATATTCCCGATTGATTGATAAGCGCGTGATGCACTGCTTCATTTACCATCTCTTGCAAGGGTTTTGGTGGATTTTCAGGTGATGCATGGCTCGATTCACCAACTAGAACTGGTTTCGGGAATTGAGATTTTTGAATCGACCCTTGTCGTGTCACGCCAAAAGATTTCAGACAAAGCTTCTGAAAATTGGCCATATTCTGCTCAACTTGCTGTCTCTGCTCGTCTGTTAGGTCTTCCATGCTGACCGGAATCACATTGTCTATTCTGATCTCTTTTCCGGCCATGTCGAAATTCCGTGTCCCACCAAGCGTGCCAAAAACGTGTTGACACCGAAAATCACCGACAGCGTTGGGAACGAGCCGATGATCTGGTTCGATGCACTAGACACGGGAAGGCCTGGGAGATTTGCTTAACTCCAGTGCAGGTCCTAAAATTCGAGGTTCGTAGGCGTGCCAGTCAATTTGACCCTGCAATTGACAAGAAGAGAAAATATTAGATCAATGAGCCAATCGGCTGGAAGCCGAATTGGACTCGTCTCATTGGCCGATTGCCGATATGGACTAGAGCACTTATACATCGACTGAAAGCCAATGATGGCATAGATGGACAAAATAAATAGACCATGTGGCCAGGAAACCAATAGCAATATAAGTAAATAAACTAGCCGATTACTGATATAACGTGTATCAGCTAGAAAGCCGATGATGGTGTACCGTGCCAAAAACGTGTTGAACAATGCAATCGGCTTTAACTAATAAAAGATAATCTATCAGCTAGGCACTCCGATAGAACATTGCATGGACACCCATCGGCTTAACAAGGATAAATCTATCATTATCAATCTAGTAGTTCAAACTTAATTGATGCAGCATAAATTAATAACGATAAAAGAACCTCGATGAGCCAATAGATCTGATGCAATCGTGATGAACTATATGATAACTTATTAGCTATACATCCCGATAAGACGCTTGCATAAAATCGATCAACCTAGCAGGAATAACTTATCACTAGAAGTTTAGTAGGTCGAACCCAACCGATGCAGCACAAACTGACGATAAATTACACCCAGTAAGCTGATAAATCTACGCACGCGTGATGTGATATATCTATTCAGACTATGAGATCAAACGTAACTGATGCAGCCGTACACAGAACAGATATATCGTGGTAAGCCGACTACCGTGAACCAACTAGAATATCGGACCTAACCGAGGAAGTCCTAGCCGATACGGTAGCCGGGGTAACGAGACTTACCCTCTCGCAGGAGGTCGAACTTAACCGATGCAGCCCGGCTCGAGAAGCAAGAACCCGTTGAAAAAGGGTGGCGATGCGCCGAATTTGTATTGATCTTTCTGATGATTTACATAGTCCCCGGGCATACGTATTTATACCGCGAGTTGATACAGTCCTGACCGGATACGAAACAGGAGTTTCCTAGCTATAAAAGGAAAATTACCAAGCCCTGATCGGACACGAGATCAGGTTTCCTAAAAATTATTATCTCTACCTAATTTACAGATGAGATATTAACTGCCTTCCCGTGGTCTTCACGATCCTTTCCCAAACTCGGCTTCCTCTGGATTAATCCCCGCTAATTGACTGTGATTTCTGCCTTAACCGAATCTGATCAAGAACCGTACCAAATTTTGGCGTTAACAGTCATTTCTAGCACTTAAATGAGAATTGTTGCAAATTTCATAGTAAATCTCAAATATATGGAAATTGTCAATGTTTGAGCTCATACATTCAAATGGCACTTTTGTGTCATGTTATTTTTTTTCCTAAAATCTTCAAAGCTTGTGTTGTGCCTTTTTGTGTGGGGGGATTTGCCTTTCCAAGGGCTGGAGGCAAGTAGATCGGGCACAGGCGGTCTGACCGGCGCTATATGCGCGGTCCTACCGGCCTGATGCCTGCGGTCCGACCGGCTAAGGGGGGCCGGTCCGACCGGGCCACGGGGTGGGGGCCCAGGGACGTCTATTACTTATCCTACCCGACCTTCTTCCTCCTCTATCACTCTTCTCTTTTCCCAACTCGCCCCAAACCCGTTTCTCTCTCTCCCTCAAACCCTAACTCTCCTCTCCTCTTCCTTCTCTCGGTTGGACCGGGATTTCTTCTCCATTTGGACCGTAAGTGATTCTCCTCCGTTCCCTCTCTCTATTCCACGGTTTGGTTTTGTATTTGATTGTGTTTTTGAACCGTGGATTGGAACCCTAGGTGGAGGGGGTGTGCTTCATCGATTTGCATCTCTAGAGGGGAGTTCTTAGTGCAAATCAAGTCTATTTCTTCCGGCAATCTAGTGTCAATGGCTCCTCCTCGCAAGAAAATTGCAGAAAGACGCTCCAAGAAGCGTCATTATCCCGTCACTTCATCAGAGTAAGAAGAGATGGATGAGGATGATGTGGTGGAAGAGGAAGAGGAAGACCATGAAATAGATGAGGATGAGGATGATGATGATGATGAGGAACAGCCTATTTATCCTTGAGGTGACCCAACTGCTCCACCTCCTTCGCTCTATAATTCAATGCCTCCTCAAGTGGATCCAACTATCAACTTCCGAGTGCGATTGAACAACCCTACGGAGTACATGCTTCTTAGGGATCATGATCAATTCAAGAGACCTCACGACTCCAACGATCCAAGGTTCCATACAAACTTTCAAAAGGAAATATTTGAGAAGGTTTATACTTCCACCAAGCCCTTTGCTGATCATAAGTACATTGTGTGGAAAGACATAAACAAGACCTCGGAGTTTCAAGGGTTGCAAAATCTTTTCCGAGAGGTGGGAATTGACAAGTTTGTTGCTATCCATCAGGATTATGACCCCACTCTTATCCGTCAATTCTACTCTACTATTTGGATAAATGCAGATTTCACTTAGATAAAGTGGATTAGTGGAGAGCTTGGGTGTGGCAACTAAGCGAGAGTTGCAAGAAGTGCTGAAGTTGAGATATCTTGAGGGTACACAGCTTCACTCTGATCTACACTACTCTCCAATATCTGTTCAAGACCAAGCTCAATTCTACGACATAATTGTTCATTGCACACTTGGAACCGTCACTGGATTAAGAACTGTGCCAAGTGTAATCAACTGGATTGTGAGAGCTTCGATTGTCCCAAGGTGTGGCAACAAGGATGCCATTCGTGGTATCACATGGCATGTGATCAAAGCTATCATAAGTGGAACTCAGTTTGATGTCGCCGACCTTATTCTTAGAGAGATGCACATGTCAAAGAACACCCTTGGACAAGGTATATACTATGCTCCATTCATAATGAAGCTTATCCTTGCAAAGTGTGGAAAAATGGGCAATAGAACATCTCGCCATAAGGAGTATAGGCCCCGGCTTTCACCAAATGCTCTCTCCGGGTGGTCCTTTGAGAGCAGTCAATCTTCTCGTTCCGCTCAACCTCAAGGGCCTTCTTTTGATGATCATCCTTCTCCTCCTTCGCCTCCACAGGACTTTGGTCAGTTCTTCTCTCCTCAATATGCATATTTTGGGATGCAGCCAATGGAGTATTTCAATCCAGTCATGGGAGCTCTCAATGCTCTAAATGAGAACTTCACTCGTTTGAATACCGGATTTGAGGAGATGACTCAAGAAGTGAGAGGCTTACGCGGTAATGTTGTAACTTTGCAAAATTCTATTGATCGTGGTGAAGGTCGCATGGATGGTTTGGAGTGACGTATGAGAATTCTAGAGACCTCCTATCCGGTTGTCTACCATCGTCGCCATAATGCGCCTTCATCCCCTCCTCCTCAAGATTGAAGACCCTTATTGGTGATTAATGCCAAAAGGGGGAGATTTGGGATAATTGGGTTTTTTTAGGAGACCCGTGCTTGGAAGAGAAGGGGGGTTCTCGTCAAAGAAAAAAGGGGGAAAATTGATCTATCTTCTTGTTTTGGGAGGGTCTAGTCTTTTTAGCTATTTACTAGGTTAAGGTGGTTGGTCTATACTATGTATGGGGTAAGCTCAGGATATACTATGTATTTGTGTGCCTTGGCAAGCTTATTGGACCTTTTGTTAGTTGTCAGTTTGGTTGTAATAGGATAGTTAAACTCTCATTTGTCTCCTTTGGAGTTTATTGCTACTCGAAATTTATCTCATTTGAGCTATCCTATTTCTTTGATTAAGTTCAAGTTGTTGTTGTTTATCACGCTCTATCATTTTAAATTGATGGAATGCAAATCATATTGCAAACTCCTCTCGTCGCCGTTGTGGCTCTTGTGATTGTCGTGCACATGTTTAGGGGGAGTCTATTGTATGATTTGCCTTCGTGTATTAAACTTCATTTATAATTTTGCTTTATATGTGGTGTTTGTCATTAATTACCAAAAAGGGGGAGTATATGCAAAAAGAAGTTAGGTCCACATGCCGAGGAGGATGACCACCAATTAAATTTGATGGCGCAAAGCTATGGAGCAAGGACGAACAAATTAGCGGTTTGCTCAAATGATCGAGGTGAAGGGCGATCTAGAGTAAGCTAGCCTTTTCTTTTAGCATTGTCATACTATCAAGAGGGGTGGTAACCTTGGCGAAGAAGTGATCAAATTGTCGCACTAGGTCATGCATGCTTGGTCCATCTATTTTCCTTGATCTTTGTTGCTCAGTGGTCTGGCCGGGCTGTCCCAGCCGGTCTGACCGGCCTCATCCAGAACCTCCTGGGGAGTTCTAATGGGGGTGTCGGTCGGACCGCGCACCCCTGGCCGGTCGGACCAGCCCGGTACAGAACCCCCTAGGCAATTCTGATGGGGGTGGTGGTCGGACGCACACCCCTGTCCGATCGGACTGGCTCGATCCAAAACCGACAAGGAGTTCTAGTGGGGGTGGTGGTCAGACTGCCTTCCCCACCCGGTCAGACCGGCTGGATCCAGTACCAACAGGGAGTTCACCCGGTCAGACCAGCCACGTCCAGTACTGACAGCGCAAATGAGATAGGGTGCCGATCGGACCAGCGCTTTACCTGCGGTCGGACAGGCTGGTACTTCTTCTAAGCAAAAAGGTGCATTTAATGCACCTCAACGGCTAGTTTTTGAGCTGTTGAATTTGAACCTGGTCGGACCGATCTTTTGCCTGCGGTCGGACCAAAAATGACCTAAGTTGGGGGATTTCGGCCCCAACGGCTAGTTTTTGAGGGAGGGGCTATAAATACCCCTCCACCAGCAGCAAGAAGGTTCTCTTGGCACTCCATTGACTCCATTTGAGCTCTTGCTTGTCTCCTCTTACTCTTTGAGCTTTCTCTTTTCATTTGTGAGTGATTGAGGATTGTTGTAGCCAAGCCAAGTGCATTGCATCATTGTTTTAGCTAGTGTGGCACTTGATCATTTCCAAGCCGGTGTTGCTACTTATTACTCTTGGAGGTTGCCGCCTCCTAGACGGCTTTGTGGAGTTCCGATGACTTCTCCAAGAAGATTGTGGAGGAAGCCCGGGTGATTTATGAGTGGTTCGGAGCTCACCACCTTCAGAGTGAAGGAATAGCTACCTCTAGTGATTGAGGCTTGTGGAGACTACTTTGAGGCCGCCTCTCGACCTTGCCCATCCCTTAACAAGGGATTAAGAGGCTTGGTGGTTTGAGCGGTGAAGTTGGGCTCGCCTCAACGGGGAGTAGGAAACCGGCAAGTTTCCGAACCTCGGGTGAAAAATCTCTTATCTCTTGTCCATTTACTTATTGCATTTAAATTCTTGCAATTTACATTCATAGAGACTACTTGAGCCACTATCACCCTAGGATTGCAAAACATAATCTAGGAGTGTAGTTTTATTTGATCTCTATCAAACCTATCAACCTAGATTAGTAATTTGAAGGGGGCAATTATTTTTAATTGCCTATTCACCCCCCCTCTAGTCGACATCTTGATCCTACATCCGTCCAACTTGAACTCTGGTTTTCCTCCTCTTTTAGGGCTTTGTGTCGTTTCCAAAACCCTAAAATCCTTTTGAACTCCCAATCCGAGATTCTCGATATCCGAAACATCCTTTTCCTTTTTGAAATAAATCCTCAATATTTCCTTGCAATCAACTCAATTCCTTCGATATAAATCCAAATCCCCATGATATATTCTCCATTTTTTGATTCCCTGAATATATCCCAATAGTACAATATTCCCCGAATATTCCAAATATTGAAGATGTTCCCTAAACCTCCCAAAATTCCAATTGTTGCCCAAGGTTCAGTCTCCACAAAATAATCTCCACTTTCCAATCCCCAAAATACTCTCCTATTTTGAAGGTTCCAAAATTCCTTTGATTTTCTCAATTCCCAAAAATATTTCGATTCCAAAAAATGTTCCAATATTCTACTTGGGAAATATTCTAAATACTCCAAAAATCCCTGTTAATCCTAAGCTATTTCTTAAATCCTCCAATTTTCCAATTTTGGGAAAAATTTCCATAAGAGCCCCTTCCTTTTTCCCCCTTTTCCTTTCTTTTTTCTCTTTTGCTCTTTTTCCCCTTGCTCTTTTCTTTTTCTACCTTCTTCTCCCTTCCTTCTTCTTACTCTGGTTCCCCCTCCCTCCTTTGGCCAGCCCCCCGAGCTTGGACTCCTCCCCAACCCAGCCTAGGATGCGCCTCCCTCCTCGGCACTCGACCCGGCCTGGCCCGCTCCAACGCCGAGCCGCACCGCCGAACCCCGATGTCTCCACTACAAAATCCACCGTGCTGCCGCCCCGAACCGCTGTGCCCTAGCCCCATCCTCCCCTATAAATATCTCCCTGCCCCCACCTCTCTCCCATGTCCCATGTCCTAGCCGCTGCCCTAGTAGGTGCCGCCCTCTCCCTCCTCTGTCACTACCGTTCTGCTCCTCAGGCCGCTGCCACGGTCATCGTCGCCCTCCGCGTCCACCACCGCCACGGGTGAGCTTGCTGACACCTCTGTCCTCTCCCCTTCCTTGCTTGCCGCAGGCATCATCTTCCTCACCGGCGCCCACCTCTACTCCCTCTCGGTTCTGGCACCGCCGGCCGCCGTTCGTCATCCTTGGCACCGTCGTGCAGTTGTCCCGACGCCACCCCGGCGTCACTGCCCTTGCCCGCCGATCATCGTCGTCGTGCCGTTGAACACTTTCCCGTCGCGCCATGACCGGGCGCAAGAGCTCGCCCCCCTCCTATGACACTGCCATGTGGACCCCACTGGTAGTCTCTCCCTAGTTGTGACAGACATGTGGACCCCAGTGATTACATCCTCAAGCCATCTCAGCCATCCAATCCATCTAAAGTTAATCCGATCCGTCCGATCCTCATAAAACCCTAAATGCATCTAAACCGTTTAATCATCCAGATCGGATCCGAACCGTCGGATTTCCTTAAACCATCTCGTGCCATGTCAACCCAAATTGCCCGGTCATCATCCATTTCTGCATCCACCTCATCGAGACCTCATCCCCTATGCCCAAGTGCCATCCACGTCAGCTAGCCAATCCACCATCCTCTATTCTCCTCTGGTCGATAGACCCAGTCCTTGTGAACCAAGCCACTGACCAGTGGGCCCCACCTACTGTACACAGTCAAAAATAATTCTTTTAATTAAATTCCAAGGGAATATTCTAAGAATATTCCTTTTCTATTTCTTTTTCGATTTTCACTGAATTCAAACTTCCGAAGGTACTCGCGCAAACTACACAAGGTACTCACGCAAGGTACTCGCGCGCGGTCAGGCAACGTCGGCGACTAGGTGAGGAAGGTGGAGTCGGGGAGGAACTCTGGGAACTGGCGGCATGTCCCTCAGTGGGAGCAGTAAAGTCGGTAGTGCGGGCAGAAGTCAGGGTGTGTGGGGATGGAGGGATGCAGTCGCGGAGGGAGTGGTAGTGCCTCTCGAGGCTGCGGTATGCCTCTAAGAGTTGACAAAACGAGTCAAGGAAGGAGATGACTCACGACAGGTGCAAGGGTAGATGCTAGTGGAGGATCCACTAACTCGGTGGGGAAGAAGGCGAAAATGGGAGGAATCAAGGCGAGGGTAGTACTGGTCGCAAAGACGGCGAATGGCTGCAAAGGCCACATCCTGATAGGCGAGCTGGAGTGTAGGCCTCACCATCACAAAACGGTGGCGGCGTAACTCGGGACGAAGGGGGTAGAGGCGGAGGGTAAGGCGGCAACGAGGAGGTACAGTGGCTACGGTGAAACCGGCGAACTAAGGAGGGGAGTATCTGAGGAAGTGAGCCAAGTCTTGGAGAATCTCGATGAAGCCTCCCTGACCTTCACCATAGGAGAGGTGAGTGTTGCTAGAGTCCATCTACAAATTGAAAACAAGAAGAGAGTTAGTCAAAATTTTTCAAAAGTTTGCTAAGGAAAGGGGAGGAGTAAGAAAGTCTTAAGTTTTCGCAATTAGTTTTCAGAACGTATCGTCCTTAGGGCCTTCCTAACGTGGGGGTTTCGTTCCTAGGGGCCAAACCTAGGCTCTGATACCACCTCTGTAACGCCCCTCTCCCGCCAACCCATACAGGTCAGCAGATGAGGAACGTTGTTATCTTTAATACCTGTACCAGTCCCATGAGACAAGCTGGCACATACAGGACATCGGTGGATCACAGCCAAACCTGCTTTATTTATTGAACATAGTCCTTACATAAGTTGCAGACTCGGACAGAACCCGAGACATGCAACGATACATTACAAAAGTCGGCAGCGGAAAATACACGGGTAGACCTATACCCACAAGCAACGGCTTGGGGACCTAGACCGAAACCTTAGAACTCTTCGTACTCGGCTTGCTCTTGGTAGAACTGGCTGAGGGTAGGGTCTTCATCTTCATAGACTTCTGAGGGGAAATAAGCAAGAGTGAGTACACGGGGTACTCAGCAAGTCACGGAAGTATGTGGCATGCAAGGATTAGCAAGGAAGGTTAGGGTTATTTTCGCAAAGGGGTTTTCAAAGGTTTTGTGATTTAAAATTCTAAGTGTGCTCTTTAAGTTGTCGGAAAGAAGCTCACACTTCAATCCATTCCATGAGTTGCTTTGCAACAACTCACCACAATTAAGTTAGTCGGGAAGAGACTCGCGTCTCGACCCATTCCACAAGTCTGAGACTTGTCACAATTTCCGATTCAGAGCGTACCCTCCTCTGGTACCTCCATTTGGGTGCATTCTCTTTATCTCAAAACTTGCCTCTTAACTCAAACAACCCAACTCTGGTGTCATCCAACACCCCGGGTCACATAGGCCCGTTTCAGGCCACACAGGCCATCCATCAGTCACACAGACTGATTCTGGTAACGATTCCCAATCCGCAAAACAATTGCACAGATATTTATAAAAGAAAGTCTACGCTAGAGGAATCACTTCACATTCGCCCATAACCGTGGGCACGGCTGTTCGAACAGTTCATAACAAACCTTTGCAAAGGGTGTACACTTTTCCCACACGACGCGAGCTTACTCCCACACTGGCCAAGCGGGGAGGTTCGCGATAAGGCCTTTCCAAAGCCTTCCCAGGATAGCACGTTGCCCTATAAATGGGTGCTCACACTCAACCAAGTACCAGGAACTCATTTCCTGTACTCAGGGACGGGGGTATATCGCCCTCTTGGCACCCAGCCAGTCCTATATTTATTAGCAACCGAAAACCATCCTGGGAACACTAATTACTTGGCCAGGGGCGTCCCATTCCACCCGTGTGGTCGCACTGCTATATGTTCAGTGCAATTACACAAGGAAACGGTCCTTAAAAGTCTGGAGAAGTCGAAGCCACACAGGCAGCGACGACCCACGACCAAGTTTTGTAAAACCATTTTATTTTGCAAACTCTCGACCAAGGGTGTCGAGGACTTTTTAAATCATTCTAAAACCCTAATTTTCCCATCATCATATTTTATTTTAGATAAAGGGGGTCATCGACATCTGTACACAAGTACGAACATCAAGATGACAGGGTTACAAAGATCAAGTCATCAATTTATCCAAGGCAAGGTCAAATGCAGCAATTAGGTTGAGCCGGACGGATTCGATTACGAATCACGACCGCTAAAGTCATGTTCCCAATTATGCAAGTTTTGGAAATTAAAATAAATTTTAAATCATGGGTCCAACATGGTCAAGGGTGACTTGCCTTGCTCGAGGTCCTACGGGTCTTCGACCAAATCTTCTTCCGGCGACTCCTCGGGAGCGGCCCCTAAGCGTTGCAAAAGAAAGTATGCAAAAACACCAAGAATCAGGACCTATTTTATACAACTAATAGTGCCAATGTGTAGATCTCAATTTGAGAAAATTTTTGAGAGTTGAATGGGCTCAAACAGAGCTACGGTTTAAAAGTTATGAATTTTCAAAGTTTGGATTAATTTTCTGAAAATAAAAGGATTAAAAATTATCTTAGAAAAGAAAAGGAAGAAAAGAATAGAAAGGGGTCAGAGGCTGACAGGTGGGGCCCTCGGGTCAGGAGAAAGAAGAGGGACTGACATGTGGGACCGGGTGCTACAGGAGAGAGAGGGAAGGCAGAGGTTGTCACGTGGGGCCGGCTTGTCAGTGCGGTAGAGAGAGAGTCAGAGGGGCTGGCAGGTGGGCCGAGGCAGCCTGCGTCGGCTGACGCGGCACACATGCGGCAAGGCCACGTCGGTCGGTCTGACGAGGTCGACACGACGGGGAATTGACGGCCGACGATCGCCGGAGCGATCTCGCCGGCGACGGCAAATCTCGACGAGCGGCCAACGGCTACAGGGAGCGGGGACGATGGTGAATTGGATGAACGGATCGGATTGGGTGAAAGGGCATCGGACGATGGTCGGCGACGGCCATCCAGAGACGGCAGTGGCGGCGGAGGGAAGAGCTCGTCGTCGGCGACCATTCAGACGGCGGAATGGCTCGGGATAGGACGGTTTAGGTGCGGAAGTGAGTGAGGAAGAGATAGGCGGGGTCAATTTGTGCTTTACCTGTGTCTGTGGAGAGTTACAGAGCGACGGCGATGGCGGACAACGGCGAGCAAAATTGGGCGTTTTTGATTTAGTGGTTGATTGGCAGCGGGGAATGGCGGTGAAGCTTCCTGGTGATTAGGGGAACTCAGCGATGGCGGTGGATTGGCCGGTGAGGGTCTGTAGTGGCGAGGGGAGCTCGGGTCAAAACACTAATGGCGGCGGTAGAGAGAGGATCTCGGTGATCAGCTAGCTCGGGCTTGGTTCTTGGTGACCAACGGAAGGAGTGCGTTGCCCTATTTATAGGGGAGCTCTAGCGCTAGCGGACAGCAGACATAGATGGTGGAGGCTGAGGATAAGCTCGAGCTCGGCCGACGAGGTGCATCAATGGCGCCGGCCACTGTGGCTCGTGTCACGCACTCCAGAGAGGGAAAACGGGACGCGGCGGGGACGGCGAAGCGACGGGACGAGGTGACCTGGCGTGCGTGTCGACCTCCGGGGCTCGGCGCTGAGAAAACGCGACGGCGGCCAGCTTCTTGTCTCTGGGCTCGAGGTGATGATGACAGGGTGCGCCTCGCGCTGTGCAACGAGCGGCGGGGTGATGATGGCGGAGTGTCTCGCGCCGTGCGCCAGGACAGGGGAGATTTGATGGGTGCGAGCAGAGAGAACAGAGAGAGGGATCGGGAGAGATCCAGAGAAGAGAGAGAGGCGAGCGGCGGGAGGAAGATGATGCTACTGTTGTCGATCCGACAAGTGGGCCGCGTCGATCTCAGCCGTCTGCGAGCGAGCATCGGGCGGCCGAGGGGCAAGACAGAGGCGAGCGACCGACGCGTGGGGCCCACGGGAGTTGAATCCCTTCTGCGCGCTCGCGCGGGCCGAGCAGGCCGCGCCGAGGGGGCACAGGGATGGGCTGAGAAAGGGAGGAGGTTGGCCCGGCTTGCATAGGAGTCTTTATTATTTTCCAGAGAATGATTTGAATAGTTTTTGAAGGTTTTGAATTTGGAAATTGATTCAAATAGAGTTTGAAAATTTTGCAAAAATTTGGGTGAGTTCTACAAAGGCTTCTAGGGCTGTTTTAAATATTTTTGAAAATTTTCTTGAGATCACCCATGGCACAAAATTCCAAATTGATTAAAGAGCCAAATTTTTGAATCTAGCTTTTTATTAAAATAGTTTTGCACAAGATAAAAAAATGTGGTCATTACATTAGTGGCTGTTGTAAGTCCACACATGGCAATTGTCAATAAGTCCAAGGTTTTGGGCATCGAGCCATCTCACGGGAAGGCACTTGATCACCGCTATCGGAGATCGGAGGCTTGGCGGGAGGCACTTCTTTTGGGCGGGTTACATGAAAGAGCTTGTCACAGTTTCGCCCTTTGCAGTACCATGATTGTATTTCGGGTCCTGGTGACATGTGTGGAACCGTGTCTTGTGGGTAAATTGGTACACCTCTGGCCAGAGTAAAACTGTTCGAATAGCCGTGCCCGCGGTTAATGGGCGGCCTAACAATATTTTTTGTGATTAGTCTCACATTGCTATTAGTGATAATAAATGATGGAAACTTGATAGCTCCAGATTTTGTAGTGTCCCCGCCCTGGCACCACCTACAGTGACACTAGAGAGGAAGCGCCGCAGGAGATTGGCATGAACCAACTCCCACGGAACCGCGATGCCGGTACCAGTCCCAGGAAACCTTGCTGATACCCGCGGTCAACGGAGATGTACCACAGCAATTAGCTAAATAAATAAATATATATACATACTATACCTTTATAAGTTGCGACTTCGGGCAAGCCCTGAGCAGCAACCCGCAAACAGAACAACAGCAGCGGAACGACAGCACAGCGAGAACCCAATCCACAAGCAACGGCTTGGAATTAGGAAAGAAACCCTAATCTTCACTTCAACTTCGCTCTTCCTGAATGAGGGGAGAAAAAGAAATAGATTGAGTAGTTACGTACTCAGCAAGTCACGGAAAACGTGAGTTATGTTGGCTATCAAGGATAGGCTGGGGTTTATTTCGCAAACCTTTTTATTTGAAAACATTTTCGAAAACCTAAGTGTGAGTTGTCTCAATGTGACTGGAAGGAGGCTCTCGCCTTGATCTTGTCCGCGAATTGCTTTTCAACAATTCAAGCAGATGAATCAGATTTTAATTGTTTTTAGGTATTCTATTACCGCCTGTCGGATTGCGACAGCAGTTCAGTGGATCTGTCCACAAGCAGCTTCTCACTGTATACTCATCTATTACTTTATTTTCAATTTCGTCCACTCCAGGATGTAATCTCATGTTTCCTCTATTATTTTCATTTCACTTTTGTCCTATCCAGGACATCATCTCATCTCATAACTCATCTCGGTGGCTCCTCGAGCCATTCTCAATCTCATCTCAAAACATACACCGCTTCCGCTCGGGAAGCCTAAACTATGATGCCATTCGACATCCCGAGTCACACAGTCCCGTTTCAGACCACTCAGGTCATCCATCAGCCACTGAGGCCGATTCTGATAACGATTCCCATACCACAAATCATTTTCGCAAAGCACTGGCAAACAAAACTACGCTAGAGGAATCACCTCACATTCACCCGTAACCATGGGCACGGCTGTTCGAACAGTTTGTAGACCTTTACAAACGGTGCACGCTTTACCCACACGACGCGAGCTCACTTCCCGCACTCGTCAGCGGGGAAGGTTCATGACAAGACCTTTCCAAAGCCTACCCAGAATAGCACGTTTCCCTATAAATGGGTTCTCTCAACCAAGTACCAGGAACTCATTTCCTGTACTTAGGGACGGGAGTATATCGCCCTCTTGGCACCCAACCACTCCCACATTTATTAGCAACCGAAAACCATCCTGGGAACACTAGTTACTTGGCCAGGGGTGTCCCATTCCACCCGTGTGGTCGCACTATGAGATGCTCGGATGAAATTCCCCAAGGAAATGGTCCTTATATGCGAATACGAAGTGCCACCACACAGGCGATCACTTTGCACCGCGGATTTTCGTAAATAAATTTTGTTTTGCAAAACTCGCCGACACCGCATGTCAGGTTTTTAAATCTTTGGAAACCCTATTTTCCCAAATCGACAAACAATAGAGATGTGGGTAGAACCATCGGAATCCATGCTCAGAGAGCACGGTAACCGAGGTACCATGAGGTGGGGTGACAAGGAATAGGGTATCAACATCCTACCAGATTTATGCAACTACTGGGAGATCCGTCGGTTCGACATGCAAACTGAGGCCGATTAATTTAACGTGCACACTAACAATGCAATTTCGCAAATAAAACATTTTAAATTTAGGAGCAATATGGTCAAGGAGTGACTTGCCTCAGTCTTCGTCTTCAAACTTCGTGAAAATCCGACGTCCGACGAATTCCGAAACGTCGACTACGCATGAAATAAGAGTAAAACACACAAAACCCTAGAAATAAAATACTATTATTAATAACTAATAGTGCCATGAGGTAGATCTCATTTTTAGAAAAATTTAGAGACTTGAACGGGCTCAATCGGAGTTACAGATTAAAAGATATGAATTTTAGAAGTTTTAGGGATTTTTCTGGGAAAAGAAAAGGATTATTTCAATTGAAAAAGAATATGCCAAGAGAATAATATTCCCTTGGCTGACAGGTGGGGCCCTTGGTTAGTGGCAGAGGAGGGAGAAATGGAGAGCTGGCCCACTTGTCATGACACAGAGAGAAAAAGAGAGCATGGCCCACATGGAAGAGAGAGGGAGATGGATGACATGATGGCCCCACATGACATTGACTAGAGAGGAGAGAAATGGAATGGGCCCACATGTCAGAGGAGAGATGAGAGAGTGACAGCAGGGCCCACATGTCATTCTCTCATCATTTAAAATAAGGGTTAATTAGAATTTTTAATGTGGTTTTAATTAGGTTTTTAAATCACAGGGGCCCATGTGTCATGGACACATAAGAGAGCTATTAAGTGGGGGCCCACATGTCAGTGGGGCCCCTAGGTAGTGAGAGAGAAGGGGGAAGGGGCCATTGGGCAGCAAGACAGTGAACGATAGAGAAAGAGAGAGACAGAGGGGATTGACGGCCAACGGTGCTCGACGGCGAGCGGCCGAACGGTGGCAAGCGGTGGCGGCGGGGCATACCGGCAGAGAGTGGAGGGGAAATGGAAGCTGAGGAGCGGCTCGGATGGCGGCGAGGTTGCATGATGGTGGCCGGCGGCGAGGGACAGCAAGCGGCGGCGAGGCCGCGCGGTGGATGGTCGTCGTTGGCTACCAGGGAGAGGCGGAGGGCTTGGGAATGGGTGTGTTCGGATGCGGTGTCCCGCAGGAAGGAGAACGGAGGGAGGAAATTGAGCTCTTACCTTGCGCAATGGCGAGCTCCGAAGCGGTTGCAAAAGGCGGGGCGGCGGTGGCCAAATTGGGTGTTTGCCCTTGGGCGGTGCTCGGATGGAATTGGGGCACGGGCAGTCCTGGCGCAGTGGCGGGGAGCTCGGCGGTGGGTGCACCTCGGTTGATTGGGCTCGGGACAGGTGAAATTGAGGCGAGTCAGAGCGGCATTAATGGCGGCAGGGGAAGACAATGGCGAGGCAGCTTGGCGCACAGCGGTGGCGGGACACAGGCATAGGCGAGGGCCTCAGGCAAGGACTGGGATTGGGCAGTAATGTGTGAAAAAGAGGGGAAAAGGAGAGGATTTAGAGTGGGAGAGTTCACCGGCGAGGAGGGGAATATGGTGGCGGCGCCCGCTCACAGAGCTCAAGCTCGGTTTGGGGAAAAGCATGGCGCGGCAGAGCGGGGAATTTATAAACGCGAGCGGCGCAAAGGGACAACGTAGGGCAAGGAGGTGACGGGGCAAAGGATTCTGCACGGTCGGTTTGACTCCAGGGCGCCGCGAGCTTGTTCGGATGAGACCACTCCATGGGGCATGGCATCCATGTCAGCCGAAGAGGAGGAAGCAGGGGATGGGCGTGGATAGGTGACGGGATGGGACCGAGGAAGCTGGTTGACTTCGGGGCGGAGCCGGAGATATTTTGCGACGACCGAGGCATTTCCTCGAGCACGTGGTGCTCATGCGAGGAGAGGCAACGCGGGGAAGACGACGACACCTGACAGCGGGGCCCATGGGTCGGGGAGAGAGCGGCGCTGGTGAGTGGCCCCGGGCGGTCAAAGGGGGCGGCAGCCATGCGCTTGTTTGCTCTCGGGCGGTCGCGGCACGAGGCGTGGGCCGTGGGCCGGCTCACTTGCAGGGGCGCGCGGGAGAGTGAGCGGGAGGAAGGCCGAGCGAGTTGGGCCGGGCTGGTTTGGCTGCGGTGAGGAGGGGAAAGGAAAGAAGGGAGAGGGCCGAGCAGGGCCGGGCTGAGGAGAGAAAAAAGGAATAGGATGGCCCAAAGGCACAGTGGCGCTCGGGATTTTTCAGCGATTTGTTTTTAAAGAATATTTAGAGGATTTTGATTAGGGATTTAAACCAAAATTTTATATTTTGGTCCACAAAATTCCTGAGATTTTGTATGGGGTACTCTTTGGCTAGGAGTTGAATATGTGTGTGTACACACACACACATTTGGATAATGTTGATTAAGGATATTTGAGTAGGGAAAGGAAAAGAGGGGATTCGAGAAGATTTAAATTAAATTTGGGGGGAGGAAGGCCTGATCCAGACGTTTTATTTGAGAGATATTTGAGACATTTGTAGAGGTACTTGAACTCAAACTTGGTTTGTGATTTCTCAGGAAATTTTTAGGTTCACAAGGTTTTCGAGGCTTGGAATTTTGATATGTTGAAATTAGATTGGAGATATTAATTTGAGGAAGGACAGAGATATAGAATTTCAAGGGGGTTCGGATTGAAATTTAATTCTTGGGATTTAAGGTTTTTAGAAATACATAAATTTGGCAAATTTTGGGAAGGGAGTCCTTGATGGAATTCAGAGTTTTTTTGAGGGGAACAAAATGAGGAGATTTTAATGGAAGGCTTCAAAGACGACTTTCGAAGGGTTTTATTGGAGGGCTTCGAATTGCAAAATTCGAACTCGAGTACAGAGAATTTTTTGGAGGTATTTGATTTTGAATTTTCCGAGGAAATTTAGAGAGAGACAACCGAATTGCAAAATTCGAGTCTCGGAATCTGGAGAGGGTTTGGGACTGAGGTTTTAGGGTTTCAAGGAGGTTTAGACTGAGATCTATGGCACTTAATCCTTAAGCACACACAAAAATCCAAAAATTTTTGAAATTAGGGTTTTTACTAAAATAGTTTTTAATAGCCCGGAAACCGGGGCGTTACAGGTTTGGAGGGTTTTGGTTTGGGCCTAAACCACATGGAAGTGTTGTTCGGTGTTTGTTTTAATACTGATAATAATTAAACTATATTGTTTTTGCACTATTTTTAAATGCAAATGTTTTAAATGCGGTTTATGCAAATAAGCAATATTATGCCTTTCTTTTAGAATCCTGTTGCATTATTTTGCATTTCTTGTGTAGCTTGTTGAGTACGGTGGGTGATACTCAGTCTTGCAATATTACCATCATCAGAGTGAAGATTTGCATGGAAAGAGAAGATTTTGATATTTGGCTTATACCCTAATTGAACTGCCTGTGGGCTTGGTGCTAAAGCTTTGTTAGGTTGCCGTTTCGCTGCTGTTTTCTTTTGTGTGAGGACTAAGTGACTCTTTTGTAAGTATTTATCGTTATTTCTTTTCGGTTATGTTTATCAAGTTGTCAATTTGTGTACCTCGGCTGATTTCTGGATGAGGATTTACTGTATAAATTAGCTTTGGAAAATTTGGTGAATTTCCGGGAGTGACACACCTATCCTCATCAAGGTTGATGGGGGCTAAGCTGCCATCGCCGTGTGCTAGAGGAGGAGGACCCGTTGGTGACTGCGCTCTCGACTACATCCAAATGCCCCTGCACACCTTGAGCTTCATTGCCGCTGCAACTTTCCTCAAGCTCGATGGATGCAGAGGTGCCAGACGACAGCCATCGCCTCTATGCTGCCCCCTCCCCGGCCAGATCTGGTATAGCTTGGAGAAGCTTGAGCCCCGCCTCGAGCTCCATCTCCCAAGGATCCACCGTCACCTCCGCATCCTCAAGCCCGGCGTTGCCTCCTCGAGCACACCGTCATCGCCTCCATGAGCACAATGCGAGCGTGCTTGAGCTCAAGCTCCGTCTCCTAGGGATCCGTTGCCGCCGCTATGTACTCAAGCCCATCGCCATCAATGTGTTTGTGTGAAGACGGGACAGCTTGAGGGAGAGAGAGAGAGGAGAGGAAGAGGCCGAGAAGGAAGGAGATTTGACATGTGGGCCTCTTACTTTTTTAATAATTTTTTATTTGACTAGACTCCACGTAAGCGCCACGCAGATAAAAACCGCTCTAGGTTGGACTTGGGGGGAGGAGGTGTAAATTGAACGGTTTTAAGAGTTGAGGGGTGTTGGATACCCAATTTTAAAGTTAAGGGATGTGTTTTAGACAACCATGAAAGTTGAGGGAGGTTAAATGGACTTCTCCCTTTATTTATAGTCTTTAACTTCTTTTGCAAATAAAAAACAGAGATCATTGGAAGTTCCCAGAGATTTTTGACTGGTCATTACTACATTCTTGATGATATTCAACGAATTAACACTTTAATATACAGGACCACACATATATAGATCTCACGGAGGGATAATAGTGCTGTTTATAGTTGTTTATTTTCTTAAATAAAAAGGGAAGATGAACAACTTAATCCAAACAACAACACCAACTAAAACAAACAATTAGCTTTCAATAATCAAATGGTCACCAATTAATCGTATCTTCGACAATCAAACTAATTAATCCTGAAAAACCACAATAGCGCAGCAAAAGCAAGAATGTCATCATCACGACATAATATAGTAACATTAATTACATTAACTGCATGAATTTGGAATAATATGGTTTTTTATCGTATTTAAATTTTGATTTAGATTGTTTCATATTAGCGTGCAATTTTTTTTGAACAGAGACGCCACCTGTCATCTTATATCTAACTTATATTAAGGAAAACAAGTACAGGAAAAACCATGATAAAAAAGAAAATTACAATCAAATTTGATAAAGTCTTCTTCTCTACTGTATCCATTGTAACCATAGGTACTCTATAGGTACTCTATATTATTTCATATCTCCACCAATACTATGAAGAGAAAACAAACAGATAACCAATTAAAATCTGGACGAACTCTATTTTAATGGTGGCTTATATGCATGCAATGTTATGAACGAAGACCCATAACTGTTATACCCTTTCATGAATGGAAAAGAGATTAATTAGCACTGGATATAAATACAAAGATTGGAAATTCAAATTACCTGTCAAAAATTACAACACGCGAGCAAATTGCTTCCATCTGTCGTGGCATTGACACATTTTTTATGCGCATCTTGGTGGGTTACGTTTTGAAATTTTGTAAATCAAATCATTATTCCTCAATTAATATCCTACCCCTTTCGTCTCTGCCATGCCCGTGCATATCCATCCGTTTTGTCTCATCTACATATTCTGTGAGCTGGCTAGCTACTGTCAGACGTCATTACCGATTCCCATTTTGGATTTAATTCCAAAATTGAATAAAAACCACCAATCCCCCTCTCTGGTATGACTGTATGGCGGGATCCAATATTACCGAACTCTTTCAAACCCTCAATTGGAAAACCCTTATAAATCACCCAAAATTGGAACGAATTAATTTCGTGAACATTCCGCCAGACCTACCGCATTAATTAACAGCGGTAAAATCACAATTTCAAACGCTAAAAAAAGGGATAAAAAGGAAACCGGCCCGGCCTACGGAGCGTGAAAAACCGCCGGGTCGGCCCATTGGGCCGCGTTCCCTCCATATCCACAACCGCAAGGCGGCCGCCCGGAACGCGACGCGACTACTTAATTTCCCTCCCTCTCCCCTTCCCTCGTTTTCTGCTCGCTTTCTCTCTCTTCTCTCTTCCCCCCTTCCTGCCTCTTCCCCCTCTCTCTCTATTCCCCTTTCCCCCCACCACCCACCCACCTCACCCCGCCGCCGGCCGGCCGGAACCCTAGCTCCGTCGAGGTCCCCCCCGGCGTGGCGTGCCCTTCCCCGGCGCCGCGGGCGTCGATCGGTCCCAGGGGGCGGGGGCGTCGAGGAGGGCGATCGCGAGATCGGGGAGGGTGGGGTTGCTGCCTGCGCTGGGTGGAGAGGAGGGGAAGGGAGGGGACTCCATGGCGGGGAGCGGCAGGCCGCCGGCCGCGCAGAAGATCCTGCAGTCGCTGCGTCCCCCCCTGCCGTTCGCCGCGTCGTCGAGGTCTCCCTTCGCGGCGCCCAACGACTACCACCGCTTCCCCTCGCCGGCTGCGGCGGGCAGCGCCGGCGGCGCGGGGGCGTCTGGGTCGGGAGGCATCGGCGCGGGGGCTGCTGGCGGCGGCGATATCGAGGAGGGGCTGGTCATCCGGACGCCGGTGAGCGCGCTCGATTTACTCGTTTCTGTTTTGGGGGGTTTTGGTGCGGGGAGCTGACGAGCTGTTGCGTGGTTTGAGCTCTCCTGGTGTGGATTTTCGTTCAAAATTTCCGCACTCTACCTGTGTGCATGTGTCTGTTTCAGTCTAGCTGCCGGAATCGTGGGTAGATTTGAGTGGAATTTTGGTCAATTTCTAAGCTTCCATAGAGTCAGAAAGAGTTCGGTGAAGCATAAATGCTCATTAGCTCTAACTATTCTTATGCTAAGTAAATATCGACTATGATAGATATGCTATGCAGATCGATAAGGGCCATGCAGTTGTCGACTTGTCGCCCATGCCAAGGTTTGGACTGAAGGGAAAGTTTTTATGTCAAATCATAAATGCTGCAAAGATAAATAATCTATGTAATGACTTTATTGACCAGATAGGAATAGATGGAAAATCGTAAGGTAGATGCTAATAACATAGGCTGTATTCTTGCCAGAATTGCCTGTGCTTCCGTGACTGGCATGGTACCGTTGTGGACCTTCTATCTCATTTTACAAGCTATTTCCTTGTACTAGCAAAATGCACATACGTTGTTACGAAATTTAAAAAAATCACATCGGTACATTGTCAAGAAGAAATCTATTTTGAATTCTAGAGCTTAATTTAGAATTAATTTCCGTACGTATGTTTGGTCCCATATGTAAGAATTTTAGGAAGTTGGTGGTGGGGTGATGTCAGATTCACCACTCACCATCACCACTACTCCCTTGTGTTGTGATATACTGAAATATGCCATAGCTGACATAGTCAGAATATACTATAGTGGCAGCGCCACAGTGCTTCTGTTCACCTTCATAATGTTTTTTAACTGTTAGCACGATTAATGGTGCGAGTTGAATTGGATCTATGGAGTACATTGAGACAGTCCCACTAAACCACTAAGGATGGGAGTATGGTGTTCATTTGTTCTTTATATGCTGTCTAGCTAACATCCATGAATTTTGTTGTTACGACTCCAGATTTGTCATATGCTTAAGTTGATACATTTTGTTATATGTTCTGAAATTTCCAACAATAGATATTCCCTCTTGGGATGTTTCCAATTATTTTTAGCGACTATAAAACACAAACTATTCTCTCTTCACAGCAAAAAAGAAAAGCACCAAGTGAAGAAAATGATGTTGCTGAGTCTAGCGACTGTATGATTACCAGCCCTGGATTTACTGGCAGTCCACTCCTCACTCCAGCCTCTGGGAAAGCTGTTAAGACCTCCAAGTCAAAGACTAAGAACAACAAAGCTGGGCCTCAGACGCCAACATCAAATGTTGGTATGTGTAATATTCTTTTTAATCATTTTTTCTATGTGTTCTATCGTTTGAACAATTAAACATGCACATCTTTCTATTTACAGGTTCACCACTTAATCCACCGACTCCTGCTGGTACATGCCGTTATGACAGTTCGTTAGGTGATAATGACACTCTCTACCTGTAATGAGTTTTTTTAGCTTAGTCTGAGACATCACAGTCGAGCTCTTTTATATATATATATATATATATATGAAGCTTACTTTCAGTATTTTGTTACATTTTATCTTTCCTTTCTGACTTTTCCATATTATACTGAGTTCTGTTACTTATACCTGTCCTTGGCTCCTTGCAATTCATGTTCAGGGCTTCTCACAAAGAAATTCATAAATTTGCTCAAGCAGGCTCCAGATGGCATTCTAGATTTGAATAATGCTGCAGAAACACTAGAGGTTACAGACTGTCATAAATTTTCTCATTTCACCTGAAATCTCTTTTCTTTCACTTGATACACAATTCACAGATTTTCCTATTGTTCAGGTTCAAAAACGGCGTATATATGATATTACAAATGTTCTTGAAGGAATAGGATTGATTGAGAAGACGCTGAAGAACAGAATCCGTTGGAAGTAAAGCACTTTTATTCCTTTAACCTTTGTCTTCCTTTATTTCCACCTGATCTTATTTCTTTAACCCTTGATTGCTGTTCTAATCTCACACAACATTACAGGGGCTTGGATGATTCAGGAGTGGAACTAGATAATGGCCTTTCATCTTTGCAGGTATTTATTTCTGTACAGTTTAAATTGGCAGACTATCTTAAGTGCACCAGAATACCTTTATTGTGACAAGAATGATGTTGCTTTTTTCTAAGCACAAATTTGTGAAACCTTTTTCTGCAGGCAGAAGTTGAAAATCTTAGTCTGAAGGAACAATCCTTAGATGAACACATAAGGTTGGTAGCTGTCCATGGACTCTCACATGGACCATACAATTTTCTATGCTACAGGGCCTAACAAGAGCATGACTTAATAAAAAACTTGTGTTCTGTGCAGTGATATGCGTGAAAAACTAAGAGGTTTAACTGAAGATGAAAACAATCAAAGGTAATTTTTATCTACCTTTCATCAATAGTACAAGGTCGTCACAGTTTACTAATTTACATCATCCAATTTTCATTTTTACATAGGTGGCTGTATGTGACAGAAGATGATATAAAGGGATTACCCTGCTTTCAGGTTTATTCTACTTACATGGCTTAACAATGCCATCTTGTTGTAGATTATCATTTGTTTAACACATTATTGTAGTTAACTTTTTTTTTTTTGGTTCTGCAGAATGAAACACTAATTGCAATAAAAGCTCCTCATGGCACTACACTGGAAGTCCCAGATCCTGATGAGGTAGGAAGCAGTAAAAATAAAGGGGTTTTGCGTGCAAAAATAAAGCAGTTCACAACTTCTTGTTTTTATCTGCTTCCTATGCAGGCGGGTGATTATCTCCAGAGGAGATATAGAATCGTATTAAGGAGTACAATGGGCCCAATAGATGTTTACTTAGTTAGGTAATGCTGCATTCCTCTCTTGCTGTTAAATAATTGAATCAATTTTCACCTGATCAAAACCTTATCATATTTTTAGTCAATTTGATGAGAAATTTGAGGAATTGGGGGGTGGTGCAACACCATCAGGGCATGCAAACGTGCCAAAACATCGACCTACTGAAGTCTTCAATACAACAAATGCTGGGGCTGGGCAATGTAGCAGCTCGGTTGCTGTGGACAATAATATTCAGCACAGCCAGACAACTCCTCAGGATCCTAGTGCTTCACATGATTTTGGAGGAATGACGAGGATTATTCCTTCAGATATTGATGTAAGTCATATTCTCTACGGTTTAATTTTGAATATTTTCCATGCAGAATATCATGATTCATACTTGCAAGTTAAAATTAGACATTAGGGCATTATACATGCATCCTTGAACTTCTGCATTACTTTCTCGAGTGTTTTTGGCTCTTCAAACTCTTACCTGCAAACCCTTCATGTGTAGAACACTAGAACCGACTAAGTTAATATGTTCATAGCAGCACTGCCATTAGTTTTATTTTTAGGCCGAGAACTTTGTGTCAAAAGACCCAAATAAATCACATCAGACTTATGGTCCTATGTACACAATTTTGCAGACTGATGCTGATTACTGGCTCCTATCAGAAGGGGACGTCAGCATTACTGATATGTGGAAAACAGCACGTATCCTTTATGATTCTTCATTAAACTTTTGTTTGGACTATTCATTTAATTTTTTAGAAGTCATTTGTAACTTATAAGTACTTAATAGTTGCAACTTGAAGTGCTTAACAAGGAAACAGCAGAAGTGCAGTGGGATGAGGGCCTGGATACTGATGTCTTTCTATCTGAAGACGTTAGAACACCACGTGCACACAATCAGCAACATGCTGCAGTGGGCGGGCCACAGGTGCAGGACTCGAATATGCATCATTCCTAGGATCACAGGGGTTTTACAAAAGTGAAAAGGTGACATTTTCTGGAGTTCCTGGAGCGGTGTCTGTAGTGAAAAGTGAAAACGTGACAGCAAATGCTCATTGCCAAATTATAAAGAGCTGGGGTGGTATTTGTCAGAATCTACTTCTTTCCAAGAGAAGTCTGTGCGGGAGTGCAGGTTGACAACATTCCGGGTTCACATCTGTTGTGGAGTCTGGTGGCATCAACTAACTTATTACCCTGCTGTTTCAGCACCCTACTCCAGTCGAACAGGTGGTGCTTTCGCCGTGAAGCCGACTGCTGTGCTCATTAAGGCACCGATATATTTTGCTCTCCATACTAACTAGTCATCATGCAAGGCAACAGTGGTCTTTGCTGTGCCTGTCGAGTATTCTTGCAAAATTCTTTGAACATTGGGAGGAATGGGCATACAATGCTTTGAGTATCGGTTTGACGGGAACAATGAGCTGAGTTGATGATGTAACCGAGCCGTCTTTGTAAATTGTTCCGTGCTCTTCTTCCAATATAATGCATAGCCTTTCATTTTGGGATATGATGCTTCATCAGTTCATTTACAAGTTACCATGCACTGATATCTTTGGTACTGGTAGAGGCCTCAAAATGATACTCGCCGTTAATTTCTATTCTGATATGTTTATGAAATATTATGAAGTTATGATAACAGTATAATAGGTTCGGAGTATATTATTAACAGTTGGAATTTTTAGTAGCTCGATAGGAAGTGTAATACTGGAGTACATTGCAAAACATGTCCATACGAGTGTCCATTTCGAATTTTAGAATTGACTAAGATTGTTAGGAATTTGTTGACACTTCCATCGCCGAGCTTTATTTCCATTTTTCTTAAAATCAAACTTTGAAATTCAAAACTGCTAATGCAAAGTTGAAACAAACATGGCCATAGAACTTCCATTGAACTGATAGGGACTTTGGGAAAACAAAACAAAGACGTAGCAGGAATTCCACAAGAAAGAAGAAACCACTCAGATCCAGAAGACACTAGGAAGAATTGCTGTGTCCAGAATGAGGCATATGTTCAAGAAACAGAGAATTTCCGATTCGTCCTCCATATCTCTGTGATCCGAGTAACCTGGTCGTCCACGAAGAGAACACAAAGCAATTAAAAGTAACATGCATCAGGACATCATGTCGTCTCATTCAACTATTGCAGCGGCATGCCGATGAAATCAGGCGCAAGGCAAAATCAGTATAGCAAGCGAGCAGTTCCTCCTGCCGATGAGTTGCATGTTTTCCCTCATTCCTGGGCATATCACCCAGGCAAAACCAACTGCCTGATAAACAACCCAAGGACTCAATCCAGGACACCAGTGGCTAAAACCGGCATAAGTTCAAGCTAAATGAGGTACTAGCATGTTCCAAGCTACACTACAGCTCGGAACAATAAGCACACCTAATAAAAATTGTACATAATTTAGATTTTAGACACTCCATATTGCAACTTACTAAGATATGGATAACCCAAAAGCTGCTCTGCTTGCCAAAAGTCCTACGGCAACCTACCTACTTCTCAGGTCGCTCCTATATGCTAATCACATTTCCTCCTCTTTGGTATGGGGATGATCTCAACCACATCGTCGTCACTATCCAAGTCGCTTGGGGACTCCTCGACTGGCCCCTTGCCTCGCAGAGCCACTACCTTCTTCTCCAATACTAGAAAGTTTAGCCCCTTCTTGTCGTCAGTAGCATCAATGGAAACAGTTGAGCCCTTTCCAGCCTCTCCTGTAATAAGCATCTCAGAAAGCTTTGTCATCACATTCTTCTGAAGCCACCTCCTTACAGGTCTTGCACCATACATCTGAAAGAGATGAAGCATGGTTAACTAAAAAAGTACAAACAGAAAGATCTCCTGGTCATTACAAAATGGTAGACTAAATGTGTAAAAATGTTGAAAAGAATCGGCACTTACCGGGTTGTATGATTCAGACAAAATGACGTCCAAAGCATCATCACTTGCAAGCAGAGAAACACCCTTGTCAGCTACACTAGCAACAACACACTTCATCTGAATCTTGACAACCTCCTTAAGTTTGTC
Source organism: Oryza meyeriana var. granulata (assembly GCA_003991445.1). Classification (NCBI taxonomy): domain Eukaryota; kingdom Viridiplantae; phylum Streptophyta; class Magnoliopsida; order Poales; family Poaceae; genus Oryza; species Oryza meyeriana. The sequence continues at coordinate 399,671 of RYFJ01002479.1, forward strand.
ATGCGAAAGCGGCTCAAATATCACAATCTCACTCAGTCTGTGGAGAAGTTCAGGCCTGAAATACTTCTGAACCTGCACATGCAAGTATATATAACAATCAGAAAGCAGCTACTGCAGCCAGTCCAGGATCTCCAAGCAGGGTAGACTGAGACTAAAACAAACCTGTTTCATGACAAGGTCCCGTGCAGCTTCCATTGTTCTTTCACCAGTTACTCCTTCAGTTAGGTGCTCTGCTCCCAGATTTGAGGTCATAATGATGATGGTGTTCTTGAAATCTACTGTCCTTCCTTTGCCATCAGTCAACATGCCATCGTCGAGGAGCTGAAGAAACACGTTGAACACTGAGGGATCTGCCTTCTCCACCTCATCAAAAAGGATTACACTGTAAGGACGCATCCTAACTTTCTCTGTCAGTTGTCCACCATCTTGATGGCCATGATAGCTTTAGATGTCCACAGAAAGCACTAAAATCAGTCAAAATAATGACAAATATGAAATATGTAAAGTTCAACAATGGGAGCAGGGTATGCAAAACCTTGGAGGTGCTCCAATGAGGCGCAACACAGATCCACTCCCAACAAACTCAGACATGTCAAAGCGGATCAACATCTTCTCACTGTCAAATAGCTGTTCAGCAAGGGCTTTTGCTAGCTCTGTCTTTCCAACACCGGTTGAGCCCAAAAATAGGAAAGAGCTATGTTGGCCATGTTGTTCAAGGCCTGCCCTAGAACGTAACACTGCTTGTGCAACCAGTTTGACTGCTTCATCCTGGCCAACAACTCGCTCATGCAATCTGTCTGCCAGGTGGATTAACTTCTCCTTCTCCTCTTGATCAACTGTAGTGACAGGAATGCCAGTCCACCGGCTCACAACCTTCATATAACATTTGAACATTACAAGGACAATAAATTAAATGATTGCAACAATGGAAATTGCTATACAAATACAAGTAGGATGCTTACTTGAGCAACATGATCTGGGCCAACAATTGCTTCCTTCACTCCATTCACTGATGTATTTTCATCGTTAGTTTGCATTCTTGTGGTGTTCACCCCTCTTTGACTATCGATCTGCAACCTTATGGTGGAGCACGCCTCATCAATCAGATCAATTGCCTTGTCAGGAAATTGACGACCTACAGGAAGAAGAAATGCCATCCATCAAATTTATATACTGATGTCATGTGCATGAAAATCACTAGAAACATTGTGCCACATTTGTCCATGGAGTTCTCAAGACTTCTGTCAATCTTTAAATGCAAGCGATCTATTATATCAGATCTTATATAAACTTATGTATCCAATGTCAGAGGACTCAACAATGCTCTAATGTGATTTAAGAAACCACACAGAATAGCAGGGAATAAATGATTATGCCATCAATTGCAGTCCCCTTTAAAAAAATAGCTGAGTTGACCAAGTCGACAAGTGAGCAAAGGTTCAGTGAAGGAAGTGAACCCAACCATGATGGCCAATTAACGTTCTATCCAATATCCAATTCTCCTCTCTTCTTTTTATTGTGATTCCTAAGTGGCTACAGTGGCGGAGCTTCACAATAAACCTGAGGGGGGCTAATCTGTGAAAGAGTTTTACAACTGGGGCTATTATACAATTTTATCTTACACCAAAGGATAGAACCCATAGACTCTCATGTAATTTCTCTAAAGCTGGGGTCACCACAACCCCTTTTGGCCTCAATGAAGCTCCACCCCTGAGTGGCTAGGTGGGTGCAGCAATCAACTCTAATGTTGGATTGATAATGGACAGTCTAATTAAAAGGGCCTTTCAGCTCAACAAATTACCAATTGCTCTTTGGTGGATAACCTCAGAAACAAAATATATATGTAATGAGCTTAGAATTCTCAGTACAAGGCACGAAATAACCATATGCATTTTCACTAATACCTCAATGATGTGTGCACTAATAACTACCAAAGCACGAACCTTGACTTTATTTTTAAAAAAAATTCAGGGTCAATGAGATGACTTCTTTTTTCTGAAAGTTCATGGTCTGATTCATCTTAGACATGAATTGAAAAAAGAATCTTTAGCTTAAAGCGAAAAATGGATCATATAATTTTAAAGACGTGAAAAATGAAGAATTACTTCCTCCATTTGAAAATCTAAGGCGCCATTGTTTTCCGCAAAGTCAACATTTGAAAATTTTGACTAATAATTAAACTAAAAGTATGAGTTTAATGTTATGCATATAGTATCACTAGATTCGTATTTAATAATATTTTCATATGATGTTAATTTTATGGTTGTTGATGATATATTATAAAAGAAACTAATGGTCAAAGTATAATATTGGTGACCGTATAGGAACCTAATACGCTTTATATTTTCAAACAGAGGGAGTAGTTAAGTCCTCCCCCACATGTTAAAATTTCACCCAACACCAAATTTTTTTTGTGGCCAAATACTCGCATCCTCAGTGAGATTCCTAGTGTCCTCTATGCTACTGAATTCATAAAAAAGAGTGCAGTTCTATTCCACTAGCAATCTAGCATCTGATAAAGTACACAGCCTCAAAAATTTTACAATTAGCAATGGGAATTTTGATAATCCCTATATCTTAAACATCAGGAAATGTAACCATGGAAACCAAAATCCCCACCCCTAGTATCATGCAAGCTAGCAGAAACAAACAATAAACCAACTAAACAAAATTAAAATTTTCTCACCGGTGATGTAGCGGCCTGCAAGCTGTGCGGCGGCAACAAGAGCAGCATCCTGAATCTTCAAGCCATGGTGCCCTTCGTACCTCTGCTTTAGTCCCTGCAGAATAGCAATGGTCGCTTGTGTGCTCGGCTCCTCGACGTGCACCTTCTGGAACCGCCGCTCGAACGCCGCATCCTTCTCGATGCGCTTGCGGTACTCGTCCAAGGTGGTGGCGCCGACGCAGTGGATGCGGCCACGGGCCAACGCTGGCTTGAGCAGGTTGGCGCCGTCCATGCTGCCGCCCTTGCAGGCGCCGGCGCCGAGCAGCATGTGCATCTCGTCGATGAACAGGATCACCTTCCCGGCCGCGCTCTCCGCCTCCTGGATCACCTTCTTGATGCGCTCCTCGAACATGCCGCGGTACCGGGTGCCCGCCACCATCGCCGCGTCGACTCCACGACGCGCGCGCTGGCGAGCGCGGCGGGGACCCTTCCCCGCGGCGACGCGCTGGCGCGGAGGCCCTCGGCGATGGCCGTCTTGCCGACACCGGGCGCGCCGACGAGCACGGCGCTGTTCTTGGTCCGGCGGCAGAGGATGCACACGACGCGGTCCACCTCGTCGTCGCGGCCTATCACCGGATCGGCATCCCGGCGGCGGCTTGTCATGTCCGGCGTCTTGCGCAGAGCGGTCTCTTTGGAGCGACCGGCTTCGGCTGGGCACGGGCGGCGGCAGGAGTCTTGGAAACCTTCGGCTTGGGCCACCCCCGGATGACGTATTCAGAACCACCGGCGCCGAGGCGGAGCGGATCCCAGTACGGTCGGGCGATGAAGCAGCCACCGCGGGGGCTACCTTCTGCTGCGGTCGGGCGGCCGCATCATAGCGCCGCCGCACCGAAGAACCGTACGTGAGCCCGCATCCCTCTCCTCCTTGATCCGCGCGGCCAAGATGCGGCGTCCGTGGAAGACGAGACGGGCCCGAGACCGCTCCAGGCCGCCGCAGCATGGGAAGAGGCGAGATAGACCGACCGCGAGGAGAAGCCATGACGGAGGGGCTTGCTGCGCAGCCGCGGCAGCCGAGAGAGCGAATGGTGAACAATGGGGGCGGCGGAGGGCCCTCCGGAGGGTCGGGGAGGAGGACACTGCGGCGCCACCCATCATCGTCGCATTCGTCCATACTGGACCTCATCTTCGCGTTGATGGGAAGATCGTCGTCGGCGTCGAGGAGGCCGGATAGGTACGCGTTGGATTTCCGGTCGAACGGCGTGGCCGGCGCGGGGGTCGCCGGCAGCGTCCGTCGGAGAGGGAGGGGTTTGGAAGGGGAACGTGTAAAACCCCCACTCCGCACTAGGCGCTTTTACCGCGTCCAATGGCGGTGGACGTGGGATTTTACTATGAGCCGCAGTTAAATTTCCTTTTGGGGTCCAAAGGCCCCATTTGGATTCCAGGATTTTCAAAGGAAATCGTATAGAAAACAGGAAACCACAGGAATTAATTAGGACTATTAGAGTATTTTCAAGAGATCTAAAAATTAGTCCTATAAATTTTAGATTTAGATTATTTTAAAAAAATTTGGGCTTAAAAATTTCTATCATCTATAAGAGAGACCTTAAAATTAAATTTCAAAAATTAATTTGTTAGTCATGTAGGATACATGGGCCTAGTGTATGTTTACGATCGTTTTCTTTCGACGATAGCATGTCCCCAATGCAAACACCGATTGAGAGAATTCTCATTGACGTCGCCGATTCTTGGCACCAAAGAACACATCACTGGCCATAGTGCTCTTGGCGAGAGGCTTTGCCGCTAGTCTATGCCGAAACAGAAAGCCTTGTCGATCTCCTAGCCAAACGTATCATCAATCATGGCTAGTGGGGAGGCACATCAATAACGGCTTACGGTGTTATGTGGATCAAGCGACTGCGGCAGGTGGCGTAGAAAAATCGATGCGGGCAGAAAGCATCGGAAGGAAAAAAAGGCACGGGCAGAGAATTCTTGACGCGTGAGCAATGAAATTTTCTCACGAGAACAGTGATTAAGAATGCCAATAGGTTCTCCAGATTTGACTCATTTTTGGGTTAAGATTAGACATGGGAAATTTTTGGGAATATATTTGGGTATCAGTTAGAGGTATATTTTTTTAACTTAAATCCTAAAATTTAACTTTTTGGAACTTTTTTGAGCTTCTCTTGAAGATGCTCTTAGAGCATCTCCAGCAGGGACCCTAAACCCAACACCTAAACAGTTTTTGAGTGTTGAGTAAAAAAAATAGGTCTAACAGAGACCCTACTAGGGCACCCAAAATAAAGAGGCCCCCAAATCGTTCCCCCAAGCCCCATTTCTAGAGGCTCTACGCCATAGCCACCATAGACTTTTTTTTGTGCGAACGACAATTTCCTAGCCCACTGCATGCCGACGTCTCGAGGAATAGGAAGATTAGAAAATTTCTTAGGTGAAAACCCTACCTTATCTATCAATCCAGCCACCGGCCATCGGCTTGCCCCCAAGCGGCGGCCCAGCGCGATCGGCCGCCGGTCGCTAGTGCGCTCGGCCAGGCAGCGACGGCTTGCCTGTCGAGGCGCTCGGCCGCAGGTGGCGGCCCGGCGTGGTCGCCCACCGGCTGACCGACGGTCCCCGCGCGCTCTGCCGATGCCCTCTGCCCACTGCATTGTTCTTTTGACTGTACTTTTTGACTACATTGCAATGCCCTCATCTACCCTTGGCACTCCGCACTTTTTGACTGTTGTTGCACTTCAATAAATTAGTACTGCTAGTTACTGTTGCTGCACTTTTTTAATGGACATCCTGCTAGCTTTATATATATATATATATATATATATATATATATATATGAGTGTGAATAATGAATGACAACCAATGGTACTGCTACTTTTCTAATGTAATAGTGTAGATGACTGTGTTAATATATTGTCTCTTTGGATGACAGTGTAGATGCTTGGATATTTTCTCCTCTACAAGATATATCTTCTTTTATGTCTTTATGTATGACTTGTTTTTTGTGACCTTTTATTCGTTGAGTGTACTGAGTAACCTATTGTAGTGACTAGACTCTAATGGCCGGTGGAGGTGATTCTTTTCTGCACGTGATGACTGAGGACACCGATGTCGATGCATTTGACTTGTCAATGACTTGTCAATGCACAATGGAGACGCAGGTAATTCAACCGACAGTGCAAAAGGAAGCACCAAAAGATCAAACAACTGCACTCATCCAGAGGACATCAAATTGTACATGTCATGGGGAGCATTAGCATAGATCTTATTACAAGCAATGAGCAGCCAAGAAAGACGTACTGAAAAAGGATTGTGGAGCATTACCATGCCAACCACAATTTTGAGTCTGATAAAAATGCAAACTCTCTTGAACACCGTTGGGGGTACAATTCAGAAGGAGACAAGCAAGTTTCAAGCTTGCTATGATTAAATCGAGCGTCGACATTTAAGTGGCATACCATATAAAGAGCATGTAAGTTGACTCTTCTATAGATTATTTTAAATAGCCTTATATGAATGCAAACTAACACTTTAATTTTTCTTCAGCTTCTTGAAGCGCAAGCATTGTACTCATCCAAAGAACCAAAGAATAGGGGTTTTCAGTTTGTTCACTGTTGGCTTAAGGTGAGGAATTTACCGAAGTTTCAAGCACTTGAGTACCACAAGAGGTCAAGGTCCAGCAAGTCTTCGATGCTATCTGAGGGACCTAGTGAAGAAGAAGGAGACAACAGAAAAAATTACAGCTCCTGATTCATTAGAGCCTAGTGCTAAAAAGAGACCACTAGGCAGGAAGCAAGCAAAAGAGAAGTTAAAAAATGGAGGAGAAGCTGGATCGTACAAGGAGACAATGAAAAGTTTGGCTGAAGCCAAAGAGAAAGAAGTGAAGTTGAAACAAGAGAGATGGAGGGAGACTAAGGAGCTTGAGAAGCAGAAGATCTTGTTGGTTGAGCGTAAGTTAATGTGGGAGCAAGAACAACAACTCATGTTCTGTGATGTCTCCACCATGAAACCGGATGTGAGGACATATGTGTTGGCAATGAATGAGGGCACAGATTGCAGCTTCTAAAATGGCTGCCCTCAATGGTGGTTCTGGTAGGGGTAGTGGTGGCTCTGGTGGGGGTAGTGATGACTTTGGTGGAGTTTGACATTCTTGATGCATTTTGGTGATGTTATGTATTATTTGCTAGTAGGATATATCATTCCACGGTTGAACCATTTGGCCTTTGTTATTTTCACTATTGAACGATGTTGATCATTAAATCAGTCATAGTTGTAGGATATGTTATTTTAATTATAAAATGCTTGTGAACTTGGATATGTGTGTGATTGTGAACATTTATTTATGTATCATGTGTTAGTGTGATTTTTTTCAATATTGATGTCAATGATTTTTGTAGATAGACTTTTCTGATGATGATAATCTTCTTTTATCAATGATGAGAGGAAGAGAAGTTTGACGATAATGACTATTACATTGCAGCTGCTCTTTTTGCACACATGGAGCATGAGAGGACCAAAAGAAAGCGTCGTGGTTCAGTACTGGGTCGGCAGATAGTACACAGGGACAGGTTTGCTGGCAATTTACACATAGTGGCAAATTACTTTGTAGATCTTCCTATATACAATGCAAAATTCTTTAGGAGGAGATTCAAAATGTTAAGGGAGCTTTTCTTACACATAGTGGCTGGTGTGAAGGGTCATGATGACTACTTCAGGCAGAGACCAAATACAACGGGCATTCTTGATGCCACTGCATTGCAGAAGGTGTATGGCTCATTTCGCATGCTTGCATATGATATTCTAGCTGATAGTCTATATGAAGTGGTGAAGCACTTTATTAATGCTGTGGTTGACATATTTGCTGATTAATACATGAGGGCATCAACTGTTGATGATACTGCGAGCCTGTTGGCTATAAACACTCAAAGGGGGTTTCCTAACATGTTAGGTTGCATTGACTACATGCACTAGAGGTAAAAATTGCTCAACTGGATGAAAAGGGCAATACTCAAGGCATGTGAATGGGCCAACCATGATTTTTGAAGCTATCGCATCCAAAGATTTATGGATTTGACATTCTTTCTTTGGTCTACTAGATTCTCTTAATGATATTAATGCCCTACAGAGATCGCCACTCTTTCAAAGACTTACCTCAGGGACAACGCCTAATGTAGAATTTATGGTGAATGGTAGCAAGTACAATATGGGGTACTATCTTGCTGATGGCATCTACCCATATTGGGCTACTTTTGTGAAAATATTTCAGAATCCACAAAGCAACAAGAGAATCCATTTCGCAAAAGTTCAAGAAGGAGTGAGGAAGGATGTTGAGAGAGCATTTGGTATTCTACAAGCTCACTTTGCTATAGTGAGGGGTCATACTAGATTTTGGGACACAGAGACCCTATGCTACATAATGATAACTTGTGTGATCATGTATAATATGATCATTGAGAGTAAGCGAGACAAAGATGATAACTTCGACTATGATCAGAAGGATGGCGAATTGTTGAGGGAGGAGGAGTACCAGCAATGTAATAAACACTTCTTGGAGGAGTTACTAGACATACATAAAGATATAGAAAACAAGCAAGTGCATGAGCAACTTCAAGATGATCTTATGGAGCACTTGTGGACGCTTCATAGTGCTCAGTAGTTTGTTTCATTGCATTTTCTACAAGATATGTTATTTTCAAGTTTCTAATTTTTGAATAAAAATTTGAATTGTGGTGTTTCAAATTATTCAATTGTATATAAATGAATTATATGCGTTATAAATATTTATGTTTTAATTATTATAGTATCAAATTAGGTATATACATATAGTTTATGCTGAAATACAATAGAAAAAAATGAGGCTAAGAAATGGGTGTTGTTGTTGGAGTTCAGGATATTTTTTGGGTTTAAAGGAAATGGGGGCAGCCTCCATTTCACCTTAGGGGGCTCTAAAATAAGGACTATTGTTGAAAATACTCTTATGCATTTGGGACAAAGAAAAACAGCAAAAAAAAAATGAACAATTATCCAAAGGAAAGTTTCTCTCACTCTAGGCTTGTTTGGAATTTAGGATTTTCAATGAAAATTCAAAGGATTTAAAAACCATAGTATTTTCTATCCAAAGAGGTGTTTGGAGCAGAGGAATAGGAAAGTATTCCTTTGGACACTTTTTCTCAGTTTCACTGTTCAAGTGCTATTCTAGTACAAACCAAAGGAATGAAAACATGAGGTAAAAGCTAAGGAAAATTTTCCCTAGGAACTCAGAGAGCAAATGACAAGAGGCAATACAATGAAGTGATCGCCAGGACATTAAAAACGAATTTACTACCACGTAAGTTTAAGAAAAATAAGAATGACATCTTCTAAAATTCATGCGTTTCAAACACCTATGCGTAAAGTTTTTTTTATTTTTCAATCCTCTGTTTTACACATATATTTTTATGTTTTCTTTTCATATGTTTTTATTCCAGTGTTTTGGTTTCTATTAATCCAAACACGGCCCTATTGATTTCAAGGGAAACAAAAACAAATCCAGTCTAAGCTCTGGTTTTTGCTTTGTGCGTAGGAACGAGGCAACGTGTTAGGGTAATGAGTCGAAGATGCTAGAATATAAGTAGGTGCAATCATAATTATTGTTTTTAAAATTAGTGCATTCCAAATACCTATCTATTTATAATTCATGTGTTTTCTATTTCTCTATTTTACGCTCGTATTTCTATGTTTTATATTCCCATATTTTGTTTCCTATGTTTTATTTTTATGTGTTCCAAACATGCTTTAACATAACGCGAATTTCGAGCGATTTGGTTTTAATCGAGAGGGTCGAATTTATCTGTATTTGCTTGCCATCAATCCTGACAGGGCAATGCTAAAAAAGACAAAAGACAGGGGCAATTGCAAATTTACCACTGTTTTAAATCATTATTGCAAAACTTCCACTAAAATATTACAAAAATACCATCAGAACGCCATTTAAATGACATTTTTGCAAAATATAAAACATTAGTGGAAAATTTGTAAATGCCCAAAAAAGATAACAGAAATTCTTGGAGTCGGTCACCCCGTCCCTGAAGAAAAATCGGACGCCTTCATCCCACTCCGCCCCTCTTTCTTCCCGATACTATTTTCCGTCTCTTCATCTAGATCCAACGAATCGCCCCCTCTCAATTTATCTCCTCCGTACTGGCATCGCCGCTGCCACCAGTTTCCTCCACCACGACCGCCACCTCCTCTTCGCGCTCGCTAGAACCACCCCCACATGGTAGCTATCTACTCCTTGGACTCTACTGGCCTCCCACGCCCTCCGTGCATGCGCCTTGCCAGCTTGCTCCTCCTATCGGAGCTCAGACGGAGAAGGCCCTGCAGCATAGCGTCCTAGCGTGTATCTGGAGTAGAGAATTGGGGAGAACGTGTGGGCTAGCGGAGGGGCACCGCCAATCCCCCTGGCCGGATGCCTCGTTATCACAGCTCTAACGGATGTGCGGTTCTTGTGCCAATGAATACCCTACAATCCCTCGACGAGTCATAGTGTCTTTTTTTTCCCTCATGGTATTATATGTATGTTTCAATAAGTATATTGTGATGTTTTAATAATTTATTTGTGAATGTTGTATTTAGTTTTTTTTATGTTTCAGTAAGTATTTTGTGATGCTACAGCTCATATCCTAGACTAGTTTTTTTTTAAAAAAAATGTTTCAATGCTTTTGATAATTGGTTTCACTCCGTTGTAGTGAATGTTTCAATTTTAGTAAACTGAAAACCGTTTTTTGGTTCGGATCATAATCGTGTCTAAAAGATAGTTGGTATATGTTCCAGAAGAAAATTGTAGATGGCTTCAATCCTTATGACTTTGCTCGTTTGTGTGACAGCTATCCTTATGTCCCAGCCAGGGTGGGAGGGAGCGCGCGGCTAGTGCAAACTTCCTGTGCGCTCCTCCAGCCCAGCTGCCCCTGCACACGCTGCACCTCTGCCGTTGAAGGATGGGACCCTCTGCCTCTGACCCTTCCCTTTCCGGAAAGTTTTTTTTTTTGACTTATTCGGCTGCTCCTCTCCGCCTCTTCAAGCGGCAATGAAGAGGCTGTATGGATGAAAAACAATTAAATGATGCAGATGACAATTTAGCCGACAGTATATTTCAAACTTAGAGGTTACATTCACGATATAATAACTCTGACAATGAAAATACTATGGTGTCATGCATGCATTTGCTTGTATGGTCATCGCTCGTTATTGGTGCTCATCCTTTCATCCAAGGTTGAAATCATTCAATAAGCTTGTTAATTATATATCATCTAGTAAAATACATTTTTACTCAAATTCCGGTTATCTATAACTATATATCTTGCTACCTAGATAGCTATGCAAGTGTTCCTCTTGGCAAATATATGCTCAATCTTGAGCAATATATGCTCAATGAGGTAAGAAATGTGATTTTTATCAAATCCACACAGAACACAGTACTATTCTTAGCCACTCATAAATAATGTGGCAAAAGGAAAAAAATCACAGCTATGTATTTAACCATCTTTATCAAACAAAATCAGTTCTTGCGAACAACACAACTGTGTTGCATTATGATTATCATCAAGGGCACATAATTGCTATCTGTGTTACATCCAGTGGCGAATCCAGAATAAAAATGGAGGGTGGGCTCTAAAAATAGAGGGTGGACTCGAAGTCTACGTCTAAATCTAAACCAAAATCAATACATACATCATTAATTAGAAAAATATACACAAGAGAGAAGTACCTTGTCTAGATGTTTTAGGTAGTAAAAAAGAATTCTTTTAGACCTTAGCAAAGAGTGAAATGAGCACTGAGTATCCACCTGTACATATAAATTAGCAAAATTAGTAACAAATGAATGATAGGAGTAAACAAGTATTAACGAAAAGAAACAGCATACCACTTAAGTCGAAGCGATTCGTTCACGAGGCAAGGATACTTTACGGGTTTTCAAGGCTTGGAAACGCTTCATGATTGTATCGTTATCGATACTCTTGAATATCTCTCGCTCAGTGTAGCATACCATCATCTGTCTTGATAATATTCATTGCTGAAAATATGCGCTCAACAGATGATGTTGCAACAGGGAGAATCAATGCTAGCTCAATGAGATGATAAATAATTAAGCAATGTTGTTTTCTTCTCCATTGCAATTTGCAGATCTAACAATAAATTTTATAAATTATAAATCCCCTGAATAGATAAATATACTAGAGAGTATTGACTAGAAGTCTAAATTAAAAAGATTGAATTCTTGCCTGCTTCTGCTTGCCTGTTGTGCTTGCCTGCTTGCCGAGCCTGCTGCTGCTTGCCGCTTGCCTGCTTCTGCTTGCCTGCTGCTGCTGCTGCTTGCTTGCTTGCTTGCCGCACCTGGTGCTGCTTGCCGGCCTGGCTTGCTACTGGCCGGCGGCCGCCCCTGCTTCTTGCCGCCGCCGGGCCGCGCCGCTGCTTGCCGCCGCCAGGCGTGCTGTTGCTTGCCGGCCTGGCCTGCTGCTGGCCGGCGGCCGCCCCTGCTGCTTGCCGCCGCCGGGCGCGCTGCTGCTTGCCGCCGCTGGGCCGCGCCGCGCCTGCTGCTTGCCACCGCCGACTGCTGCTTGCCGTCGCCGGCCGCCGCCAGCCACCGCGCCTGCTTGTTGCCGCCCGCGCTGCTTGTTGCCGCCGCCGCTGCTGTCGCCTGCAAACGCATCCAAAGGGGAATCTCCAACCCTAAGTCAATATAGTAATGGGCCTGAGTGACGCTTTTCCAAATGGGCCAATCACTTAATCCGGCCCAAAAGATCGCTGCTCAGGCTGTGCGCGGTGCGCCTGTTCTTCTTCTTCCTCGCTCCCTACGGCTGCTTCCTTCCTCCTCTTTCCATCAACAATTCAGATACATATATATTTGAAATTTTTTTGCAAAAATTGGAGGGTAGGCTAGAGCCTGATGAAGCCTACCCCTTGGATCCGCCCCTGGTTACATCCATGTAATTCATGAGCACTAATGGATGGGAGTCTAGGATGCACACAATGATTTACATATCTAGGCTACCGACTTGTTTCAAAAAATTACAGCCAACATCATGGTTCTTAATCAACACACCATTGATCTCTTATAGAGTAAACTTCTGCTCCTACGTCATACATTAGATCAGCTAAAACAGTTGGAAAAACATTCTTCCAGTTACTCGTGCTAGATTTTGAGATGTAATAGGCTAAGGGTGCATTCTAAAGGGTTAAAAGTGACTTAGCTTATTTTGGCACGTAAAACGAGATAAACCATTAGCGCACGATCAATTAGGTTTTAATTATTACAAACTTAAAAAATTAATTTATTTAATTTTTTAAAGCAACTTCTATATAGAAAGTTTTCGTACGAAACGTACTATTTATTAGTTTGAAAAACGTACTAACAGAAACCGAAAGAGTAACCCAACCCATCAGTTAGTAGAACGCAGCTTAAGATATGTCAGATTAATTTTAAACCTATCAAAGAAACATTCTTGTTCCATGTAGATATACAATAGACATGTATGATACAGATCATCATAGGCAGAAAGCTAAATCTAGCACAAGTTAAATAGGGCATTGTTTGTACGACGCTAGAGAAAACATGTTCAATCTGTGTATTAACCATGGCAAACTGCAACCTAGAAGGACCACTCATTTTTGAACCACCAGGACTCCAGGAGAGTTTTGGTAAGTCAGGGTTCATCTCTACACGTTGTTTAGAAGCTGAAACGAACACGTAAAAAATTTTATCACATAACCTAAAGTAGTATTTCTGATAGCATGTCAAGGAAATTAGGAAAAGATAAATGTGCATCTCAATTAAAGCTACAAGGCACAGTACAAATCCCCGCCAAAATGACAATGGATAGAACTGAAATCTCAACATTGCATAACTCGTAGGCCAAGTTCAGATTGCACCCTATTAAAGACGTACAAGCCATCTAGTCACATGTAAATCCACAAACATATACCAATAAGTAAGAAGTATATCTGACCCTGCAATCTGATTCTATAATCTCGTCGGGATTAGTTCTGCTCGGCGTTGTATTACTATCACACAGCAGAAGCATAGACCAGAGCAGAGCACTACACGGATTTTAGGCCAGAAAAGTGTAGATCCTAGAAAAGAGAAATGGAAAACAGAGAGGTACAGGGGAGCTCGTACCTGCAGATTTGGAGCCTTGTAGTGGAGGGACGAAGCGTCTGTTGCACGAGCTTTGGCATCTGTAAGGAGCTGCGCCAGTCCGCAGGGGCAAGGGGACATGGAAAGGCGATGATAGCGATGACATACCACATGCCAATCAACGGATCTCCCAAATATGTTTATTCATTCCAACCTATACATACAAGAAATCTGGGCACTAATTAGGCGGATAACGAAATTCAGTAAATGTACTGCCACTATTAGGGGGCGAAACAAATACTGCATGTTGTCGTTAAACATGTGGATGCTGTTTTTGGTCTTCTTTCTGTTAGTTAGCTATTTTTCCTCCTCCCACTCCCCTGTTTTTCTGCTCTTTCTGTTTTGGAGTCAAGAGCGTGGCTACCATCATGTGGTCATGCACTAGCATTTATCGGGCCATCGTGCCCATGTTCATGTATTTTCCTTTCAATAAAAGACAATAAAAGGCAAAGAAGAAAAAGAAAAGCTGTAACGTTTTACGCAGCACCAAAGCTTTGTGTCCACTATGTTCTTGAGTTTACTCTCTCTCGCATTTTCTCTGCTCGATTGATCAGGTTCACAGAGTTGCAACTAACAAGTGGTATTAGAACTGGCAAGATGTCAATCTCGGTTGGCAGTGAAGATTGACATCGGCGCATGTTGGTCTCGCTGCTTCCCCGGCGCGGGCGGCGCACCGGCCGTGAACCATTCGTTGAGCGTGTGATCGAGAGAAGCTCGGCCTCTATCGTCTACCCCACGCTCACGCGCGTGAACTACACCAACTGGTCCATGGTGATGCGCGTGAACCTCCAGGCGTAGGGGGCTGTGGGAAGCCATTGACCTTGGCACTGACGACTTCTGCATCGATCGCACGCTTGCCACCATTCTGCGCGCTGTCCCGCAGGACATGCTGACGTTGCTCGCACAGAAGACGACGGAGCGCAAGGCCTGGGAAGCGATTTGCACTGTTCACATCGGGGTGGAACGTGTCAAGGAGGCGAACGTGGAGAAACTGCGGCAGGACTTCGCCACGATCACTTTCAAGGAAGGGGAGTGCGTCGAGGACTTCTCCCTGCGCGTCATCGGCCTCACCAACGAACTCCGCGTCCTAGGGGATCCAATCACCGACAAGGAGGTGGTCAGGAAGATGTTGCGGGTGGTCCCTAAGTACCTCGAGCAGGTGGCCATCTCCATCGAAACCCTCCTCGACCTCAATAACGTCTCCATCGAGGAGGCGACCGGACGACTGTGAGCTATGGAAGAGCGCAAGAGGCCGGTGAACTCGCCGGCCAATGACAGCGGCGGCCGTTTGCTCCTCACGAAGGAGGACTGGCTCGCCCGCTAAAAGACTCGCGAGAAGGAGAAATCTAATAGTGGCGGTAGCAACGGCAGCGGCAATGGACGTAATCGCCGTCGCGGAAAGGGGAAGAACTCCGACGGAGGCAATGGAAAAGCGCGGACTGGGTCCGCGGCCCACGACAGATCGAGCAACACCTGCCGCAATTGTGGCAAGGCTGGCCATTGGGCCAGGGATTGTAGGTCCAAGCCCAAGAAGTCAGGTGAGGTCTATCTGGCCTAGGAGGAAGAGGCCACCTTGCTACTTAGCGTGGCATGCGTCACGGGATCCTTGCCGTCCTCCAGATCCCCTTCTCCACCACCGGCGACCACAGAGCCCACACCGCCGCCCGTTGCGCCATCATCGCCACCGCCCCCGCTCCTCTCGCCTTCTTGTGTCCCGTAAGCAAGTGCACCTGATTGAGGAGAAGGTGCTTGCCCAGATCAGGAATGAGCCCTAGGAGGACGACCACTGGTGGGTGGTCGACACGACGCCACCAACCACATGTCCGGGGCTAGAGCCGCCTTCACCACACTCAACACCGGCATCAGGGGCTCCGTCAAGTTCGGGGACGGGTCGGTGGTGCAAATCAAGGGCCGCGGAACCATGGTGTTCGTGTTCAAGAATGGCGAGCACCGGTCCTTCGCCGACGTCTACTACATCCCCAGGCTACAGACGAACATCATCTCCATCGGGTAGCTCGACGAGGTTGGGTGTGAGGCACTGGTCCACGATGGCATCATGCGAGTGTGCGACAACAACGGTGGCCTGGTCGCCAAGATCCCGCACACCCCCCACTGGCTCTACATGCTCAACACCACCGTCACACGGCCTGAGTGCCTCGCTGCACATGGGGCGGAGGATGCCTGGAGGTGGCATGCATGGCTCAGACACCTAAACTTTCCAGCGCTGCAGAAGCTGGCGTGCGAAGGACTGGTGCGGGGACTGCAAGAGCTCAAGGAGCCTGAATAGCCCTGTGAGGGCTGCCTCATTGGCAAGCAGCGGAGAACCTCCTTCCCGGAACTGGGACTGATGCGAGCAACTTGCACACTTGAGCTCATCCACAGGGATCTCTGTGGACCCATCTCGCCGGCGACGCCCCGCGGTAAGTTCTTTCTGCTCCTTATGGATGATTATAGTAGGTTCATGTGGTTGGAGCTCCTCCCGTCCAAGGATTGCGCGCTGGCAGCCATCAAGCGAATCCAGGCGGCTGCGAAGGCCTAGTCTGGCCACAAATTGAGCTCCCTCCGCACGGATCAGGGGAGGGGGGAGTTCACCTCCGCGGACTTCACCGAGCACTGCACCGACACCAGGGTTCGCCGCCAACTCACCGCCCCCTATTCCCCGCAGCAAAACGAAGTGGTTGAACGGCGAAATCAGACCGTCGTTGCCGCCGCTTGTAGTATGCTCAAGGCAAAGGGCTTCCCCAGCTATTTTTGGGGGGGAGGCAGTAACGACCATCGTCTACCTCCTCAATCGCTCGCCGACAAAGAGTGTCGAGTTGGTACGGGAAGAAGCCGGTGGTGAACCATCTTTGCACCTTTGGGTGTATTGTCTTCATCAAGAACACGTCGCCCCACCTCAAGAAGCTCGACGCCGAAGCATGAAGATGATCTTCGTCAGGTACAAGCCAGGCTACAAGGCCTACCATGCCTACATCCCGGCCACGGGGCACGTCCACATCACCTGTGATGTGGTGTTCGATGAGGCTGCCCAGTGGGACTGGGGCAGGGAAGCAGAGGACGGCGGCGCCGATGATCAAGATCCTTTCGAGGTGGAGTTCATGACGGTCCCACCCGCCGGTGACCCCAAACCTGCACAAGATGCAAGTCCTCTAGGGGCACCACCTGGGGACCCGACGTCGTCCCCAGTACCGTCTCTAGCCCCTGTTGAATTCGTGTTGCCACCAAGCTCTACCCCCGATCTGGAAGACGACCACGACGGTGCACCTCTCCGTTTTCACATGCTAGGTGATTCGGTGGTGCCAGGACTGGCGCTGCGTGAGCTCGGCAACGAGCTGCATGCTATGAGTGTGGAGGAGCCTGCCTCACTAGTTGAAGCAGAACGGGAGGATTGCTGGCACTCCGCCATGGTCGAGGAGCTACGATCGATTCAGGACAACTCAACATGGAGGGTCGTTGACCTTCCCACCAGCTACCGGGCTATTGGCCTCTAGTGGGTATTCAAAACCAAGCGTGACGAGCATGGGCACATCGTCAAGCATAAGGCCTAGCTCATCGCCAAAAGCTAGGTGTAGCAGCACGGGGTTGACTTCGACGAGGTCTTCGCTCCGGTGGCACGGTTGGAGTCGGTGAGGACGATCCTCGCTATGGCGGTGCATGAAGGCTGGCAAGTCCATCACATGGACGTAAAGTCCGCCTTCCTGAATGGAGAGCTGCTGGAGAAGGTGTACGTCTAGCAGCCTCTCGGCTTCAACTTCGGCAAGACCGGCCAAGTGCTGAAACTTGCGAAGGCGCTCTATGGGTTGCGTCAGGCACCGCGGGCATGGTACGTGAAGCTAGACCACTGTCTCTGAAGGGTTATACGGATGCTACGCTAGCCAGAAAACAAAATTTTCTATCCGATAAACCAAGAACTACTGCTAGTTATAGATCACGGGATTACCACTAGACGCGCAGGTGCAGCGGAAGCGACTCGATGTAGTCGTACGCGTCACAGCAGTGCCGTGCAGTTGCGAGGTCGTCCGTCCGTCCGTCCCTCTCGTGCGGTTCGTCCTTGTGCTCCAGATGCAGCACCTCTGAGGTATCCACACGTACGGGGAGGAAACGTCACGCCTCCGGACTGCTAGGTCCGCGAGGTGCAACAGGGCGCGGGCGTGGGAGCGACGGCGGCTGCCAAATGGCGTGGATTAACCTAGCCCCGTCGCCCATCCCTTGTTTTTATAGGCGTCCTAATGAACTCCCGAGTTGGAGGCCCATTAGTGACCCTAAACCTTGTCTAATTCGGGTCCAACCCAAATTAGGTTTCCAGCCCCTTAAGCGTGCGACCCTATGGGTTCACGTACGCATAGACATGGCCCGAGTACTCCTTCTCGACCAATAGTTGACAGCGGCCTCTAGCAAGGCGTGTCAACTCCTATGCATACGCAAAGATCATATCAGACGAACCACCACAAACCACATACTTGTTATTCCCTTGCCTCACGATATTTGGATTAACTCTTAGGTTAACACTTAACCCAAGCACGGCCATGCATTTCTTGATCTAATCATTAGAGTGATCCAGTGATATCTCTCTCACATAGAGAGGAGCAAATTCCTTCTTGATTGTTTATGTCTCACAGCATGTTTCCCGACAAACCCGAAAACCACCTTTATAACTACCCTGTTACGGAGTAGCATTTGATAGTCCCTGAGTAGGTCGTTTCACATCTTGAATACATACAACAATCTCAGGTCTAAGGACATAACGTACATGATGTGAATAGAGATAATTACAATTTCTCATGTTGGGTCAGTCCAGCTCCATGTCACACATGTGCCCACATTATTAGTTTGACATCTCCATGTCTATGACTTGTGAAACATAGTCATCAACTAATACATGTGCTGATCTAATATTCATGTGTGTCCTCACACAAATTTCGATCAGGGACAACTTTAGAATAACCATACAAGTAAAAGAGTTTCACAAACAATTCACATAATTGCCAATCGATACAAGTTGTCTTTAATGGATATTCAATGAACTCATAATATATCATGGATACAATCATAATATCATCATCTCTATGATTACCTCTAGGGCATATTCCCAACAGTCTCAACTCTCTCAACTTCACTAGGAGTGACCACGAACACGCCGTGTACACATGGCGCACGGGAGACAGGCCACTGGTGGTGGGAGTCTACGTCGACGATCTCCTCGTCACTGGCCCCGTCGACGACGAGATCGCTCGCTTCAAGTAGGAAATGTTGGAGCGGTTTAGGATGAGCAACATGGGCTTGCTCTCCTACTACCTCAGCATCGAGGTTCGTCAAGGCAAAGAAGGGATCTTCATCGCCCAATCTACCTACGCCCAAAAGCTACTTGAGAAGGGTGGGATGGCAGGTTGTAACCCCTGCCATGTTCCCATGGAGCCTAAACTCAAATTGAGCAAGGTAAGTACAGCTCCCTCTGTTGACGCCACCAATTTCCGAAGCATCGTGGGTGGGCTGCGCTACCTTGTAAATACAAGGCCAGATCTCGCATTCACTGTTGGCTATGTTTGTTGATTTATGGCGGAGCCGCGAGAAGACCACATGGTTGTGGTGAAGCACATTCTCAGGTACGTGGCCGGGACTCGTTGCCACGACCTGAGATACACCAAGGGGAGACCAGAAGAGCTGAAGCTGTTGGGATATAGCAATAGCGACATGGCAGGAGACCTCGAGGCAGCTTGCTGGCAAGCTGCCTGGTTGGCTGGGCTGCTCTAGGAGATTCTAGGAGCACCAATTGCTCCGCCGGTACTAAAGGTGGACAACAAGTCCGCCATCGCCATCACCAAGAACCCAGTCCATCACGATCGAAGTAAGCCCATTCAAACTCGATTTCATTTCATTTGTGAGTGTGTGGAATCTAGGAAGATCGACATCTAGTTCGCTAGCTCAGCCGAACAACTCGCTGATGTTTTGACGAAGCCCCTGGCGCGAGTTGATCGGTGTTGTTGAGGCCAAGGATGAGCACCACAATGTTTAGGGGGAGATTTGTTGTCGTTAAACTTGTGCATGCTGTTTTTGGTCTTCTTTCTATTAGTTAGCAATTTTTCCTCCTCCCACTTCCCTGTTTTTCTGCTCTTTCCGTTTTGGAGTCAAGAGCGTGGCTGCCATCATGTGGTCATGCGCTAGCGTTTATCGGGCCATCATGCCCACGTTCATGTATTTTCCTTTCAATAAAAAGCAAAGAAGAAAATTGAAAAGCTGCAATGTTTTACGCAGCACCAAAGCTTTGTGTCCACTATGTTCTTGAGTTTACTCTCTCTTGCATTTTCTCTGCTCAATTGATCAGGTCCACAAGGTTGCAGCTAACACTGCACATTTATTACGTTAATCCTGAGACTGAACAAACAAGAAATCCCCCTTCCTACACCACCCAAAAAAGATGGAAATTTCTTATCCGAAGCAAGACATGCCCTTTACCCCTCCTCCGAAATGGAATTCACCAATAGGGGATCCGACCAAGAAAACCAAATCAAAAGAAACCCCTGGCTAGACCAATGCATCGAGCAACTGCCGATACGCTGGTGGGAAAGAAGCAAATTTCTCGGATCTGCCGTTTTAGGTCTCGGCAACCGGCGAAATGGATCAAGAAAATGGGTAGGCCCTTGTAGATGCGGTCGCCGCAGGAGAGGGCACCCTTGTGGAGCCAGAAGTAGGTGTCGACGGCCATCGTCAAGCCCTTCAGCGCCTCCACCCCGATGGGTGCCATGATCGGCTTCAACGGCCGCCGACATTGCTTCGGCCCTGTTAACGCCAAAATTTGGCACGATTCATATCCATGTTCGGTTAAGGAAAGAAGCCATGTCAGCCAATGGAAGCTCATCTGGAAGAGACCAAGCCTGGAAGGAATCGTGAAGACCACGTTATGGCAGTTAATTATCTTATCTATAAATTAGGTAGTTTTGATAATTTTTAGGAAAACCTGATCTCGTATCCGATCAGGGCTTGTTAGTTTTCCTTTTATAGATAGGAAGTTGTGTGCCGTGTCCTATAAGGACTCTTGTAACTCGGGGTATATATACGTATGCCCGGGGACCTTGTAAATCATCTCTCGATCAATCAAATTCGGCGCATCGCCACCCTTTACCAACGGGTTCTTGCTTCTCGAGCGGGGCTGCATCGGTTAGGTCCGAACTCCTGCGAGAGGGTAAGTCTCGTTACCCCGACTACCAATCGGCTAGGACTTTCTCGGTTAGGTCCGATATTCTAGTCGGTCTATGGTAGTCGGCTTACCACGGTGTATCGGATCTGTCTACGGCTGCATCGGTTCGGTCCGACCTCTTAGGCTGGTCAGGTATATCACATCACGCGTGCATAGTTTTTATCAGTTTATCGGGGGTAGTTTATCATCAGTTTGTGCTGCATCGATTGGGTCCGACCTACTAAACTGCTAGCGATAAATTATTCCTGTTAGGCTGATAGCCTTTGTGCAAGCGTCTTATCAGAATGTATAGCCGGTAAGTTATCTCATTACATCACAGTTGCATTAGGTCTATCGGCTTGTTGAGGTTTCTTTACTATTATTGATCTGTGCTGCATCAGTTAGGTCTGAACTACTAGATCGATAATAATAGATTTATCCTTGCCGAGCCGATCGGTGTATATGCGACGTTCTATCGGAGTGTTTAGCCGATAGGTTATCTTTTTATAAAGCCGGCTGTATTATCCTTACTGTTTTGGTCATCTATATTATCATCGGTTTTTCTAGCCGATGCATATGTGCTTTCTCAGCAGTCGGTTGGCTTACTATCCTGCGTATCTATTTTATCATCGGCTTCTAGCCGATGCACACGTTGTACTAACAGCTTATCTATTTGTTTATAGCGCTATCGATTTCCTAGCCGATACACAGGTGCCATCGGCCATCGGCTACGAGGAGCCTACATCAGTCCGTATCGGCCGATAGCCGATGTGCAGTTGCTGCTGATCCGGGCACGAGCACAAGACCCGGGAGCGAGAACCCGAGCACGAGACCCGGGCGCGAGTACAGGCAAGGGCCCGGGCACGAGCATAGCGGCGATCGGCTGGAAGAAATCCGTATCGGCTTGCTGGCCGATTGGATCAGTAATCAAATTTCTTCATCTCCTTGTCAATTACGGGGTCAAATTGACTGGCACGCCTGCGAACCTCAAATATTTTAGGACCTGCACTGGAGCTAAGCAGATCTCCCAGGCCTTCGTATGTTCAATCGCATCAAACCAGATCATCTGCAAGCTTCTTGGCAAACCCGGTGGTTTTTGGTGCGAACATATTTTTGGCATGCCCGGTGGGACACGATCTTCATATCATCACAGTATATCCTATCGGCTGAATCAACACGTTTTTGACCCGGTGGGACAGAACTTCAACATGGCTGGAAAGGAGGTCAGTACAGATAATATGATTCCAGTCACAATGGAAGACTTGACCGAAGAACAAAGACAACAAGTGGAGCAGAACATCGTGGAGTTTCAGAAGCTTTGTCTACAATCCTTCGGCATGACAGATCAAGGGCCGATTCAAAAATCCCAATTTCCAAATCCTGTTCTGGTTGGTGAATCGAGCAATATATCGCCTACAAGTTCACATAAGCCGATCCAAGACATGTTTAATGAAGCAGTTCATCATGCGTTGACCGATCAATCTGGGGTATTGGTGAACACATTACAGAGCTTGATCAAGAAGGCAGTAGAGCCGATTCAAATACCCGGGGGGCAACAAGATGGGATTCCTCAAGGATATCAAACTGCGTACTATGTGGGGCATCAACAGAGTTATCCAGAAGCTGTTCCTGAGTACAACTATCCGAGGGAATATCAGAATCAGAATCGGCTATCAACTCCACCTCTGCGTTATTACGGTGAAGATCCAAGAGAAGACAATTTATCGGCAAGAATCACAGAGGTGATGAAAGAACAATTCGGCTTAAAGCCGAAGGAAGAAATATTTATGTATCGGCATCCATATCCAGATTGGTTTGATAGAGCTCCGTTGCCGTGCCGATACAAAGTGCCAGACTTCTCCAAATTCTCAGGGCAAGATGATGTATCTACAGTGGAACATGTCAGCCGATTCTTGGCTCAATGTGGAGAGGCATCGGCTGTAGAAGCTTTGAGAGTTAGACTCTTCCCATTATCATTATCCGGATCGGCCTTTACATGGTTTTCTTCATTGCCACCTAACTCAGTTCGAGGTTGGGCCGATCTGGAAAAGCGATTCCACAAGTATTTCTTTATGGGGAGTCAGAAGATGAGCTTGATAGACTTAACATCGGTAATACAGAAGTCGGAGGAATCAGTCGCAGAATATATCCAGCGGTTTCGTGATGTTAGAAGCCGATGTTATAGTTTAAGTCTGGATGATGCACAGCTGGCCGAGTTAGCATTCCAAGGTTTGGTGGCTCCGATCAAGGAAAGATTTTCATCAGAAGACTTCAAGAGCCTAGCACACCTAGTACAGAGGGTATCGGTTCATGAAAGCCGATTTCAAGAGGCCAGGAAAGAATATTGAGGCCCAAACAGAAGAAGAATTTCGAAGTTTGATAACAAACTCCGAAATTGGGGGGCATGTGTTAAAGCCAAAATTTGGCACGATTCATATCCATGTTCGGTTAAGGAAAGAAGCCATGTCAGCCAATGGAAGCTCATCTGGAAGAGACCAAGCCTGGAAGCAATCGTGAAGACCACGTTATGGCAGTTAATTACCTTATCTATAAATTAGGTAGTTTTGATAATTTTTAGGAAAACCTGATCTCGTATCCGATCAGGGCTTGTTAGTTTTCCTTTTATAGATAGGAAGTTGTGTGCCGTGTCCTATAAGGACTCTTGTAACTCGGGGTATATATACGTATGCCCGGGGACCTTGTAAATCATCTCTCGATCAATCAAATTCGGCGCATCGCCACCCTTTACCAACGGGTTCTTGCTTCTCGAGCGGGGCTGCATCGGTTAGGTCCGAACTCCTGCGAGAGGGTAAGTCTCGTTACCCAGACTACCAATCGGCTAGGACTTTCTCGGTTAGGTCCGATATTCTAGTCGGTCTATGGTAGTCGGCTTACCACGGTGTATCGGATCTGTCTACGGCTGCATCGGTTCGGTCCGACCTCTTAGGCTGGTCAGGTATATCACATCACGCGTGCATAGTTTTTATCAGTTTATCGGGGGTAGTTTATCATCAGTTTGTGCTGCATCGGTTGGGTCCGACCTACTAAACTGCTAGCGATAAATTATTCCTGTTAGGCTGATAGCCTTTGTGCAAGCGTCTTATCGGAATGTATAGCCGGTAAGTTATCTCATTACATCACAGTTGCATTAGGTCTATCGGCTTGTTGAGGTTTCTTTACTATTATTGATCTGTGCTGCATCAGTTAGGTCTGAACTACTAGATCGATAATAATAGATTTATCCTTGCCGAGCCGATCGGTGTATATGCGACGTTCTATCGGAGTGTTTAGCCGATAGGTTATCTTTTTATAAAGCCGGCTGTATTATCCTTACTGTTTTGGTCATCTATATTATCATCGGTTTTTCTAGCCGATGCATATGTGCTTTCTCAGCAGTCGGCTGGCTTACTATCCTGCGTATCTATTTTATCATCGGCTTCTAGCCGATGCACACGTTGTACTAACAGCTTATCTATTTGTTTATAGCGCTATCGATTTCCTAGCCGATACACAGGTGCCATCGGCCATCGGCTACGAGGAGCCTACATCAGTCCGTATCGGCCGATAGCCGATGTGCAGTTGCTGCTGATCCGGGCACGAGCACAAGACCCGGGAGCGAGAACCCGAGCACGAGACCCGGGCGCGAGTACAGGCAAGGGCCCGGGCACGAGCATAGCGGCGATCGGCTGGAAGGAATCCGTATCGGCTTGCTGGCCGATTGGATCAGTAATCAAATTTCTTCATCTCCTTGTCAATTACGGGGTCAAATTGACTGGCACGCCTGCGAACCTCAAATATTTTAGGACCTGCACTGGAGCTAAGCAGATCTCCCAGGCCTTCGTATGTTCAATCGCATCAAACCAGATCATCTGCGAGCTTCTTGGCACACCCGGACGAAGATAGAGATCTGCGAGCATCAAACTCTCACGACGAAGATAGAGGTCGGCGCCACCAGATCAACGACCTCTTTGTTGAGCTCATGAGTCGCAGCCTCACAGGGGAAGGGAGGGGAGCAAGGAAGGAACAGAAGAGGGCAGCGGTCTTCGATGGTGGGGGATGCAAGGGGAAGGGAGGAGCTCGTGGGTTGAGGGAGGAGGGGAGTGAGGGATGTGGTGTGGCTGGTGCTGCTAGGGTTTCCATGGTGGACCTAGCCACTGCCCTCTAGCCGCAGTCGCACACCCACAGCGCCGCGTGCGAGCACGTTGTAGAATTGCTAATGGGCGAACGCCCGAACGTCAATGGGCCCGCGAATACATCCTACCTTCCTATTTCCTATTTCGGCATATCGGTTTTCTTCTCGGCCCATTTACATTTTCGTTTTTAGACGGGCCTTCCTTTTTTAGCCTGATTCGGTTTCTTTTTTCTGAGCCTAATATGGTTTTTTTTTCCTTGACACGTGAGATGCTTTACAATGATTAGCGCCCATGATTAGTGCTAACACTATGATTAGCGTGTGATTAGAGCGTGTATGTTGGAATTTTCTGCTACCAACTTAGTTGAACGTTCCAAATAAACATCTATCTAAAGAGTGAAAAATATTCATAATTTGATCATGTTTATCTAAAAATGAAGAAAATCTAGAAATTCTATGTAGAGATAAAATTGACTTTTCACCAAATAATGTAGAAACTTCTCTCACGGCTGAGAAATTTGGGTTATTTGTCAAATTCGTAGACACTTTCTCTATTTCTATACATCTTTAATTGTAAAATATTTATCTATTTTAAGAAATACAATTTAGGTATAAAGTCTTTTTACACTTATGTACAAAGTTTATGTACACAAAGTTTGTTATTTATGGATAAAGTTTATGAGCACAAAGTTTGTTATTTGTGAATAAAGTTTATGAGCACAAAGTTTGTTATTTATGGATAAATTTTATGAGCACAAAGTTTTTTTAGATAAAGTTTATAAGCACAAAGTTTTGCTATTTATGGATAAAGTTTATGTACATAAGTAATTTTGCTAGGCTAGAATCACATAGGTTGTTCCCTGGGGCTCGAGAACATGTGGGCTGCTTCAAACACATTTGGGCCGACATGCTACTCGACTGTGCATGTGAAAGGAAAACGCCTCGAAAGGAAAACAAGTCTGCTCGCTGCACATGTGGGCCTGTCGGACGTGTTCGCGCTGGCTGAGGGCACGCGCCCGGCCGTGCATTAGGCCATTTACAACGCAAGAAGCTTCGGGTAGTGGCCTCATGGGAAAAAGCAAGTTCCACCTAGACTTATAAGTTTTGAGGCTACTCTACTCACAACGCATGTGGCTTGCCAAATGGAATTTTTACTGTTAATAATTTAATTTATTTTTTAATTTATAAAACTAAATTTTAATTTTTTTTTGCAGAAATACACTCTTACCGCCGTGGGCCAGGACGGCATTTAAAAACCGCCGTGGCCATAGGTGGCAAATGGCCGGGGCCCACGGCGGCGTCACCAAGCCGTGACGGTGGCCTATGGCATCAGCGGGCCGGGGGCCACGTGGCATTGCCGTCCTGGGCCACGGCGGCGAATGGCTCCAGGGGCCGAACGCAAAAATACATTCGCGGCGAATGTATTTTTGCGTTCGGCCCCTGCAGCCATTTGCAAATTTGAAAATTTTCTTGCTAATTTTCCTGCCTTATTTTCTTGCTAATTTTTAACCCCAAAAATTTTGAAAATTTATTTCTCAAAATTAGATTCTTAAATTCTATTTATTGTGCCATTGCATTTATTGGGTCGATGTTAAAAAAACCAAATATCATAGATTGTTCACGTCGTGAAGAAAACTTGTCAAACTGAGGGTATTTCCGGATTGCCACTCGCATTCCACTCCTCGTATGTCCGGATCGGCACTCGCAATCCACTCCTCCCCGTCTTTCGCCTATACGCTTCACAAAATTTAGTTTTAATCGTGGTTTAGGGTATGTTTTTTGAAGTTTTTTTTATAATCCGACGATGGTGGGCGTTGGTTTGTAAAATCGTACTGATCATTTTTTCAAGTTTATTTTCGGTAATACTTAATTAATGACATGGTAATAGGCCGGTCCGTTTTACGTGAGGGGCTTAGGACCCCAAGGCGAACAGAATGTTAGGGCATATGAATTTTTTCCCAAATTTTTGCGCAATGTACGTACTGAATGATTTTTAATTCGACATTGGGAGACGATATATTGTATTATTCGTGATCCACTCGGTCGATATTTAACGCAGTGCACGTATAATAGCATAGTGATATTAGCTAGATGCGAGCCGTTCGCATTGCGGCATGATGAATACGACACCCATAGTACGAAATACAACAACGGGTACAACGTGTGAGCAGTACAATGTATCCGCTCGTTCTAGTCACCGGTTCCTAGAAAAGCGGGCAATTCGTTCATGGTACGATCTAGACAGGCTGTAGTCGGCTGGTGATTCTAGTTGCATGTTCCAGTGCCGTGATAGATCTGACGGCGTAAAATTGTCAATCCATTGTCTGAATTGACACCTCCTTGGAGGATCCTGTGGGACGAGTTTGATTAGTAAATTTGTCACGTTTGGTGAAGGTAAACTATCTGCAGGAAGTAAGGTACGGTTTGAACTTACATCGATATAGTCATCAAGAATGTTCGGACAAACAAATCTTCTGCGTCGCAGAGTTCCTGGCCTTCTCGACCTGACGACCTGGCAACGATCACCACAAGCGCACGTTGGACGGTCCTCCCATCGTGGTAGTCCGAGAGGTCGATTTCTCCAGTCTGCCCCTTCTAGCTCTAGACGTTGTTCCTGCTCCGCCCTCCTGGCCATGTATTGCGCCATGCTTTCGTCTACGGGAGGTAGTCATATTCCGGGTTGTCATTGTCAATCCACTCGATGAAGCCGCAATATCTTCCCTCTGTCTGTTAAGGTAAATATCTTGGTGTAAGAGTCGTGGGCGTAAAAATGAATATGACAAAGACTTGACTGAAACACGTACCTAGGGACTCCGGTGCACGCACTCGAAGTATCTCCAGCCGTAAGTCTCCTCCTGATGAGATACGCGTAGCTGGCAACGGTCACCACAAAGGCATATCGAGCATTCAACCCAAGGTGGCAGTACCAAAGCGAAACCTAAATATCGCCAGTTGCAATCCTCCACGAAAAGAGGTGTAGGAGGCATTGTTCGATGCTGCTACAAGAAGAAAAGGAAATTAGTGAGGCAGGTAGTGGCCGTAGTTCATAAACAGTGCGAAGTTTGCCCAAGGGGCAGGGTGAAGGCCCTTTGCTACTATGATGGTGCTTTTATATAGGTTGTCGTGCGTCTATTTCCCTATGAGACGTACAGGTCAAAATATAAGGGACATGCATAAGCAAAAAGCGGTTGAAGTGGCCGATCATGTATTCAGAATGCCCGTAATGACGCATGACTAAAGCGACGCGCCGAAAGCTCGCTTGTTGCAATGTGGCGCACGTGGGGCCTATATTATGCAAGTAAAGGTGGTCTGTACTCGCGCATAGTATGCGCCGAAAGTGGTTTGTCCTTTTAAAATGGTAAGTACCATTGTAAATATTTGTGAAAGGTCAGATCTGAAGGGTGGGATCAAGCCTAGAGGGGGTGAATATGGACATGAAAAATTTGAACTAAAGCAGAAGCAATCTGCAAACAATGGATATTCCGTAATAGTATGACAGAATATCTGTTTGATCGGAATTTCCGGTAAACTTTAACGAAAGTTCCGTTTAAGGTTGTTAGCAGAGAGGCACAACGGAATTTACGCTCAAGATCAACGGAAGTTCCATTAAAGTTGGAAAACAAAACCAAAATTCAACCTCAGAACTGAACGGAAATTCCGGTCCGAACCAACATAATTTCCGTTCATGACAGAAAAACTTGTACTAAAAAGGATTTTTAAAAGATGAAG
The DNA here is from genome assembly GCA_003991445.1 of Oryza meyeriana var. granulata. NCBI lineage: Eukaryota > Viridiplantae > Streptophyta > Magnoliopsida > Poales > Poaceae > Oryza > Oryza meyeriana. Next base: position 428,553 of record RYFJ01002479.1, read on the forward strand.
CTCTTTACGATTTTGCACACTAGTATTTGAACTCTAGGATTCAAAGCGACAACCCTCTTAATATTTTCCTATTGTCGAAGATAAAATGACAATTACATTTTACCGATACAACAAGTTATGCGAGACCTATAAATAAATAAATACAACAACAGGCCCTAGTCCGTACGCCTCCTCGTCCTCCTAGGCTGCGCTCGCACGTGCCCGCGCGAGTACGTCAGGCGGTCCGCCGCTACCCCACGAGTGGCTCGGACCGCCTGAGCAGTAGGGGAAACACCGGCGTCGTGCGGCTGTGTGTCTGGTGCACCCCCGAGCTGTGATGACCCGATCACGTCCTGCTCCAGAACGAGGTCGTCCTCGGTAGAGATCCAAGCAGAGGTGCTCCGGGCAGATCCCCGCCCAGTGTCCCCCAGGTGGTGGTGAGATCCGCCGCGTGGGGCTAGTAAAGAAAAGTTCGCATCAGCCGAATAAAAAGTGCAGTTAGTTATGGAGAATATGTTCGAACCTGACGTACCTGACAAACCTCGCCCGATCGTGGAGGCTGCCGTCCTCGATCCTCCGGTGGTACCGGAAGGACCTGCTCCCCACGACGTACTGGCCCCTGTAGAACCCGCCACTCCTGCCGATGTCCCTTCACCATGGGGACCTCGCATATGTATCTGCATCGGCGGGGCTACATCGGAACGGCGACAAGTCAGAGCACGGACGATCGAGCGCATCGTGTTGCGCATCCGGCCGAACGTGATCGTCTGCTCCTGCTCCGTGAGAGGGATGCCAGCCTCGAGGCGCTGGCACAGTAGGCCGAGCTCCGTGTCGACCTGCCTAGCATCGTCCGCCTGTTCAGCAGGACATGCGTGGTTGTTGACGCCGAAAACCGCCGGGTGTGCCAAAAAGCTTGCTGACGATCTAGTTCGGCGCCTAGAGACACGCGAAGGCCTGGGAGATCTACTTAGCTCCAGTGCAGGTCCTAAAATCTTGAGGTTCGTAGGCGTGCCAATCAATTTGACCCCGCAATTGACAAGGAGAAAATATTAGCTCAGGGATTCAATCGGCCAATAAGAATCCTGCTAGCCGATTGCCGAAAAAACACTTGAGCAACGGATTGATGTAGGCTCCTTGTAGCTGATGGCCGATGGCACCTGTGTATCGGCTAGGAAACCGATAACGCTATAAGCAAATAGATAAGCTATCAGTATAACATGTGCATCGGCTAGAAGCCGATGATAAAATAGATAGGCAGAATAGTAAGCTAGCCGACTGCCAAAGAAACACATGTGCATCGGCTAGAAAACCAATGATAATATAGATGACCAAAATAGTAAAGATAATACAGTCGGCTTTATAGAAAGATAACCTATCGGCTAAGCACTCCGATAGAACGTCGCATATACACCGATCGGCTCGACAAGGATAAATCTATTATTATCAATCTAGTAGTTCAGACCTAACTGATGCAACACAGATTGATAGTAATAAAGGAACCTCAACAAGCGATAGACCTAATGCAAACTGTGATGTAATAAAGATAACTTATCGGCTATACATTCCGATAAGACGCCTTACGCAAAAACATCAACCTAGCAGGAACGACTTATCGCTGGCAGCTCAGTAGTCGGACCCAACCGATGCAGCACGAACTGATGATAAATCGCCCCCAGTAAGCTGATAAGATCTACGCACGCGTGATGTGGTATACCTGATCGGCCTAAGAGGTCGGACCCGAACCGATGCAGCCGTAGACAGGGCAGATACACCTGGGTAAGGGTGACGAGTCTTACCCTCTCGCAGGAGTTCGACCTAACGATGCAGCCCCGCTCGAGAAGCAAGAACCCGTCGAAAGGGTAGCGAGCGCCGAATTTGATGATCTATGTGGATAATTTACAAGGTGCCCCGGGCGTACGCTATTTTATACCCCGAGTTACATGAGTCCTTATAGACACGGAACAGGAGTTTCCTAACTATAAAAGGAAAACTAACAAGCCCTGATCGGACACGAGATCAGGTTTATCTTAAAAAGTATTAAAACTAGCTAATTTATAGATAAGGTAATTGACTGCCATGTCGTGGTCTTCACGATTCCTTTCCCGAATCCGATTTCTTCTGGATTAGCTCCCCTAATGGCTGATATCACTTCTTTCCTTAACCGAATCCGACGCGAACCCATGCCAAATTTTCGTTAACACATGCCCCCCAATTGCGGAGTTGTTATCAAAAACTTCGAAATTCTTCTGTTGGGCCTCAATATTCTTTCCTGGGCTTCTTGAAATCGGCTTTCATGAGCCGATACCTTTTTGTACTAGGTGTGCTAGGCTCTTGAATCTTTGATGTAAAATCTTTCCTTGATCGAGCCACCAACCCTTGGAATGCTAACTCGGCCAGCTGTGCATCATCCAGACTTAGACTATAAACATCGACTTCTAACATCACGTGAAACCGCGGGATATATTACTGCAGACTGATTTCCTCCGGCTTCTGTATACCGATGTTAAAGTCTATCAGAACTCATCTCCTGACTCCCCATAAAGAAATACTTGTGGAATTTGCCTTACTTCCAGATCGCCCAAAGGCTCGGCCAACCTAATTACCTCGAATGGTTATGGTGGCAAATGAAGAAAAACCATGTAAAGGCCGATCCGGATAATGATAACGGGAAGAGAATCTAACTCTCCAAAGCTATCTACAGCCGATGCTTCTCCACACTGCGCCGGGAATCGCTGACATGCTCATGTAGACAACATCATCTTTGCCCTGAGAATTTGAGAAGTTGAGTACTCATGTAATCGGCCCAGATGGGAATTCTATCAAACCAATCTGGATATGGAGGCCGATACATTAAATCATCTCTTCTCTGGTCTACAGAACGAATTGCTCTCTTATCCCTCGTGACTCTTGCTGATAAATCTTCTTTTGCGATCTCACCGTAATAAGCAGAAGGCTGGAGTTCGATAGCCGATTCTGATTCTGATGTCCCTGGATAATTGTACTCAGGAACAGCTTCTGGATCACTCTGTTGAGGGCCCCCACAGAGTACGCAGTTTGATATCCTTGAGAATCCCATTCTTGTGGCCCCCCGGTTTTGAGTCGGCCTCTACTGCCCTTCTGTCAAGTCTGATAATGTGTTCACCAATATCCCAGATTTGAGTTTCGGTTTTTTTGTTTTTTTTCAAAACGCCCCCATGCATGATGCTTTATAAACATGTCTTGACAGTTGCTCCTTTAACTGCAGGTGATGTAGCTCATCATCAATCAGAACAGGCTTTGGAAATGCGACTTCTGATCGCCCTATCTGTCATTACTGAGATTCTAGACCAAAGCTTCCGAAAAATCATTGATGTTCTGACGTCCACTTGTTGCTACTGTTCGCGTAAATCTTCCATTGTAACATGGGATTGTATCTCTTTGCACCTCTTTTCCATCATGCCGAATTCTGTGTCCCACCGAGCGTGCCAAAATGTGTTGACGCCGAAAACTGCTGGGTGTGCCAAAAAGCGCTTGACTTTCTGTTCGCGGCGTAGAGACACGCGAGCCTATGGAATCTCTTAGCTCAAGTGCAGGTCCAATAATCTTGAGGTTGGCAGGCGTGCCAGTCAATTTGACCCCCAATTGACAAGAGAAAAATATTAGCTCAGGATTCATCGGCCAATAAGAATCCTGTAGCCGATTGCCGAAAAAACACTGGAGGCACGCCGTTAACCAATGATAAAACCATGTCCGGCTCCCAGCTTCGTGCCCGTCTCGCTTGTGCTCGTGCCCGGTCGTACAATTGCACATCGGCTATCGGCGATACGACTGATGTAGCTTCTTGTAGCCGATGGCGATGGCACCTGTTGTATCGCTAGGAAACCATAACGCTTATAAGCAAATAATAGCCGTTATAACATGTGCATCCTAAGAAGCATGATAAATAGATAGGCAGAATAGTAAGCTCAGCGACTGCCCAAAGAAACACATGCTGCATCGCTAGAAAAACCGAGAAATATAGATGACCAAAATATAAGATAACAGTCGGGCTTATAGAAAGATAACCTATCGGCTAAGCACTCCGATAAGAACGTCGCATATTACACCGATCGGTCGAACAAGGATAAATCTATATTATCAATCTAGTAGTTCAGACCTAATGAATTGCAACACAGATTGATAGTAATAAAAGGAACCTCAACAAATGCCGATAGACCTAATGCAACTGTGATGTAATAAGATAACTTATCGGCTATACATTCCGATAGACGCTTGCGCAAAACCATTCAACCTAGGGAACGACTTATCGCTGGCAGTCAGTAGGTCGGACCCAACCGATGCAGCACGAACTGATGATAAATCGCCCCCAGTAAGCTATAAGATCTACGCACGCGTGATGGTATACCTGATCGGCTAAGAGGTCGGACCGAACGATGCAGCCGTAGACAGGCAGATACACCTGGTAAGGGGTGACGAGTCTTACCCTATTGCGCAGAGTTCGGACCTAACCGATGCAGCCCCGCTCGAGAAGCAAGAACCCGTCGAAAGGGGTGGCGATGCGCCGAATTTGATTGCATCTATGTGGATAATTACCAAAGGTGTCCGGGCGTACGTATTTATACCCCGAGTTACATGAGTCCTTATAGGACACGGAACAGGAGTTTCCTAACTATAAAAGGAAAAACTAACAAGCCCTGGCGGCACGAGATCAGTGTTTATCTTAAAAAGTATTAAACTACCTAATTTATAGATAAGGTAATTGACTGCCATGTCGTGGTCTTGCACGATTCCTTCCGAATCCGGCTTCTTCTGGATAGTTCTCCCAACGGCTGATATCACTTCTTTCCTTAACTGATCCGACGCGAACCGTGCCAAATTGGCGTTAACGTGGTTAGTTGCGCATGGCTAACTACCCGTTGAAAAAATAGTATGAAAACCATGACTCACCGCGGGAGTAGTCCTGGTCGCGGCTGTGTCGGGTATGCGTCTCGCACCCCCAACGACGTGCGCCTGTGGAGCCCCGGAGTGAACGTCACCCGTAGTCTGTATGGGCTGGTGCCAGGAAGGTACTGCTCGTACATGTCGCTGGTGGGGGTGGCATCTCCATGATACGTTCTTCCGTGGCTAGACCCGTCATTGATGTACTCGCATGACGGTGGGTCTCCACAACCTACCGGTGCCTGGCTACGCCAATTTAACCTGCAGAGCACAAACCGCAGTGCACAATGATAAATGAAATATAATACGAATATTCATCCACACATACCTTGAACTGTTGCGGTACGGCCTGGAGTTGTGGATGGCGAAAGGGCAGGTCTGGCGCAACGGAACTGCCGCAGTCACACGCTGCGGCAGTGCGGCTTGACAGAAATTTCAAACAGCATCGCGTGTTCATCGTCAGCCAGTACGCCTGGTCCTGGTGCGAGGGACGAACAGCCCAACGGCGGCGCACGCGCCATCACCGCCTCGGCGTTGTACGGCTCCCCAGACAACGTCGTCGTCCGTGATTCCTGGTCGAACTCCATGACGAAGTCTGTACGACTTCTCACCTGCATATGAGCATACGACGCTACAAACAGTAAAGATTCTCGTTAGTCACAGCGGAGTAACATAAAAAACGAGACGTTCTAATAGTTGAAAACATACCTCCGACGACACCACAACCATCCCATCGTCGGATAGTCCTCCAGTGGGACATCCACGTACAGGATCGGCTCATACGGACTGTGGTCCACCACAGGGTGGCCGATCACGAACCGCTCTGCCACCCAGACTGTAGGAGGTAGAGGATGGACAACACAACCCGTGAAGACCGCTTCTGGGTTGGTCTTCCCTGGCATCGCCGTCGCACAGACCCCTGATACGTGGCGGCAAGGACTGCCGATCCCCAACTGTATTGGGGAATAGCAACCGTCCTCGGCGTCGGCTATCTCCCACGCGTAAGGGATCAAGCCCTTGTCCGACGCGTGCCGTTGCGAGTTGGTGAACATCACCCACCGAATACCACAACAGGTACGCCTCCAGGCTCCTCTGCAGTGAGTACGCGTCGGCCTCCGAGTCTAGCTGATCCAGACTGCAGTCATATAAGGAAGTTGATACTTAATTCTATGTACGGACTGAAGGACGAACATAAAACAACAAGAAGCTATTCTACCGGTGATGGTAGTCAGTACCCAAGCCTGAGGGGGCCGCATGCGTGCATACGGGGAGATCTCGCGACGAGGGAAGCCCGGAGCCGGTGAACCGGGGCGAACGCTACAGGATATCGTCTCGCCATGCCTGGAACCCGTCCAACTGGGCCACTGATCGCCGGCTAGAGGCAGCCCAAGGAGGAGGCTGACGTCCTGCAGCGTGGGGGCCATCTCACCGATGGGAGGTGGAAGTTGCGTCTCCGGTCTCCACCGGTCCACAAGATTTGAATCAGCGACTGGTCGATACCCACTGCTTCGCCGGGTCATTCGGGTCCCACTGCGGTTGCTAACAGCCTACACAGCGGCAGAAGGCCTGCCTCCCGCACCTGACAAATCAAAACAAAGCAAGTTAGTAAGTTTTACATATACAGCTTCACAGTACAATGTTCGTACGTACCTAGTCGTGAACCAACGTGTCCACGGATGGAGTCGCTAGAAGGATCGAGGACGTAAGGTACCATCTTTCTGTACCGGTCCGAGAACACGGCATAATCGACCGATGGTCTATACGGTGGCTAACGTGAGGCCTGCCGAGTGAGGTGCGTCCATAGTCTAGTCTGCAAGGAAAAGTGGAACGCGGAATTAGCTCAATTAAACATAGTGCATTACTGTCAACCGCTGAGTTTAGCCACACAGAAACTTTACGTAAGAGAAAAATACCTAAGAAAAGGAATTTTAAAGGATAGAGAAATTAATTTGTGGGTGATAAAATGCAAGATAATAAATTATCGTGGCCGGGAATATTTTTCTTGTATTCTCTGTGCCAAAATACATTAACTGGATTTTTAGTGGAATTTACAGAGCACAGGAACTCTCCCGTCGCGATTGGAGCTGTTCGGTCCGTTGATTCTCTCCCGTCCGACTAGTATAAAAACCATCTCCACCCTCTCCTCCATCTTTCCCCAGAACACTCGCCGAAGCTTTCCAGTGCCTCCAGAACCCCTCGCCACGCAAACCCGAGCTCCACGTTTTTCGCCGCCCGTCGAGACGCGCTCGCCGCCGTTCCCGACGCGCCAGGCTACTCCGTGTCGATGCTTGCACCGGGCAATAATACTATGGGGTACTCGGCGACCTGGAATTCGGTGGATTGCAGAGAACACGAGAGAGTTATACTGTTCAGGCCTCCAATGTGAGGTAATACCCTACGTCCAGTTGAGTGTTTATTCCTCTGAGGTAGATTTGTGACTAAATGATCTGGTGTGTCCTCATGGGGCGCCCTGCCTCCTTTATATATAGGACAGGGTACATGGTAAGGATCCCAGTCGATACGACCAAGGTTCCATATTAGAGATAAAAATCCTATCCGACTAAGGCTATGTTTCCTTATTGTACAAGCACAGCCTGCCGTGCTATCTTATCTCTAATGACATGATCTGCCCATCTCTATCCGAGTGGCCCATGTGCTTGTAGTGAGGTTACCCGGGGCCATGGCTCCACAGTAGACCCCTGAGACCTTCATAGTTGAGTCACACTGATGCCAATGCTCATCCTCCACGGTGAAGGGTACCGAGTGCGATGCTCCCGAGTACTCTTTGTCCGAGTAAGTCTGCGCCCGAGTCCTGCTTCATGTCAGCTGGCAGCGAGGCTATGAAGGGCTTCATGTAAATATATGAATAGTGTGCGCCGAAATAGGCGCACCTATTAGGTGTAGCCCCGACTTTGTTGCTAATTGTGAAGACAATTAAACATAAAGTCAAAGATCTTTAACCTGAAGTCTTTCCGAATAGATTTACTACTGGTATATGAGACTCTTCCTGTATCATGTCAACCGAATATAATTTATAGTCTTGCGATAGGATGCTACTCGTATATGGGACTCTTCAGCGTCATGTCAGCTGGAAAGAGGGATTATAGTCTTTTCCCGATGCGTCCACCGCAGAAGTTTAGACTCTCTCCGTCATGTCAGCGGGAATGAAGATTTATAGTCTCTCCCGAGTAGTGCACTACTCGAAAGTTAGACTCTTCAGCGTCATGAGTCGGCTGGAATAACGTTTATGCTCATGGCAACTGGTGCCAAGCATGTCGGAGGCTTTTGAGCTATACCACTTTATGAAAAATAAATCCATTGCGTGGTTAGGTGTACTCGAGAGAGATACCTGCATCCCCAATTTTAATGAATCCAGCTTGTGATCCTTGTAAGGATATATCCTCGAGACCTGGTGATAAGACAGATACCCAAGAACATATTTGTTTACAATAAAGCTCTCATGAAGCTATCTGTTTTACCTCATCGGCTCCTGTTAGTAGCACCAGCGCTATAATTTCAACTCAGCCTGCGGGCGGCCCACATGGGCATGCTACGTAGGAACTCATGTCTTGTCAGCCCAATACCAACTGTGTAGGCCTGGCCATTTAGTCGATACAGGCCATAAAAGGATAGAGAGAGAGAAAAAGATTCCATCGTCTTCCCCAAAGCAACCCAATCTCTCGTCTTCCACTTCCGCCCTAGCTTTTCGCCTCTCGCCCGGCTAGGTTAGCGACAGCTGTTCCCCACCCGGACTCGGGCGATTTCAATCCTCTTCGTTTAATCCAAGCCCCCGATTGCTTTCCCCCAAATCTCACCACCTCCAGCATGCCAGCCTACGAATCACTGCGGGTGCATCAGGGAATTCTTGCCGATTCTTCGGATTGCGGCGCGTGAAGCTGAGACGGCTGGAGAGCGAACTGAAGTTGCCCAGCCAAGAAGTTGATCCGTTGGCGGTCGGACGAGGGATGAGTCGAGCCCCAACCCCCGGCCTGGTGAAACGTAGTTTCTCAGCCTCTTTCTTTGATCGAGGGCTTGTGTCGTCCGTTGTCTGATTTCTTCCGCCGCAACTCCTTCGATTCTACGGCTGGAATTGGTGCATTTAAATCCCAACTCGATCCTTCAGATCTCCATATTCGTTACTCTTTGCGAGTGCTTTCTGGGTGTTGAGCCCCACTTCATCCGCATCGTCCGACACTTGTTCCATGTCAAAGCCCCAGCCTTCGAAGAGTAACATCAGTTGATTGGGGGGCTGGTCTTCAAACTAAAGGAGTGATGGAAGAAAACAATATATCGATTTGCCCTTGAAATCTTCTCTGAAGGCTGGCACAAGAGTGTCTTTACTGTGCCCGATCTAAGCTCCTTCCTTACCCCGTTTACTGGTATGCCGCCGGCGTGGTTGCCAAGCTGGTCTTCGAGCCAACCTTTGAAGAACTGGGCCAGCACTATTGCTGACGAAAGATTAGATGACCCTCAAGAGGGCCGGCTTGACAGGGCCCTGGGTGGGCTCTCGTTTCCTGACGAGGCGCGACTCCAGCCGCTGAAGTGAGAACGCTTTCGGCTGGGCTTCAGAGGTAAACACCATCCCGACCGTGAGCAGCGAGACAGCGACAAGGGCAGTAACCGATACCTTGTTTGGCTACTTCCAGAAGGGGTCGTTGCCACCGAAGATGATAACCGCCGGAGTTGCTGCCTATGCTTCATCCGGCCGCGGACCAAGTAACCTTGTACTTTCTTCTGTGGTGAACGCCTGTGGAACGATGATTGTTCAACCTTGCGTGATGTATCTTGTCGACTCTCTGTAGTGGCCATGAGAATTTGATGAAGATTCTGTGTCTGCGGTCGCCCGCGACAACGAAGAAAAGAAGCCCAGGAGTCCGCTCTGATGCCCAACCCGACTCCAAGAGAGCGGGGAAGAAAGCCAATTTATACCGGGCGAGGGCGGCCATGACAGCGCGTCCGTAGCGGTAGCTTGAAGATAAAGGACACCGCTGCCACACGCCCACGGCGAGTCCCGGCTGAGAGCAGCAGGCTTGGGCTCGACTTGTCGTACTCAGCAACAGCGCCGCCAAGGGCCAACCAGAGCAGAGGCCGATTGGGGCGAAGAACCTGAACCAACCATACCAAGAGTCGAGGCAACCCAGGCCGATATGCCTCTGCCGTCGACGACACCGACCGGGCGATGCCCTGATGCTAGCGCTTCGCCGGGAGGCGGGCACGCTAGCAGGAAGTTGAAATTTCCACCAGAGGTTGCCTACTCCGAGATCTGTAGTCGTTGTATGTTACTCTCAAAATACAGTCCTGATGTCTTGCTTCGTTGTGTAGGAGCGGGCGATATCGACCTCAAAAAGGATCGACCCGTCTGCTACTGCTTGATGAGTCCGCCCCAGCCGAGTCCGCCAAGGCGAACACACCTGCGTGCGGGCCAGCCGGTGTCCGTCCTTGAAAACCGAGGTGGCGCCGACTACAGGCCACTCCGCACACGTCATCCGAGAGGTGCTTTGAAACTGAGCCCCAGCCCCCGAGGCACCATACGTCGCGGAAGCGGTGGACGATTCCCTCGAGCCGGTCCCTGATGTTTAGGGGAAGCGGTGCGAGGCCAGACCCCGTCGCCATCGTCGCCGTTGCCCGCCCCACCGGAGATCACCACCAACTTGCCTCGATCGAAGGCTCCCCCACGTTGATGCCCCGGACCTTTTCGTGGACCACTCGCGACGGCACTATGAAAAGCTCTCAGACTCGATGAAGTCGTCGCAGAAGAGAGCGCGAGAGCTGCTTCGTGCCGCCATCAACGGGTCCCAAGGGTCGCGGTATGATTCTTGTAGTGAAGCCTAGCAATCTTCTTGTCTTGATGTTTGACCTCTGTCGTCGGTTTGTTCCTTGTCCTGAGCAGAAGCTCGTCGACCGCAGAGGGCGATGACAGAGATCCTGGTCGAGATGGCTCCCCACCTCGCGCATTACAACAGCTCGGGCATTGAAGGCCGAGATGGAGGCGCGTCACACGAGGAGGAGGCTGGCTGAAGAGCGGCGCTGATCAGCTCAGGGCTGAGACATGGGCCCTAGCCGAGAAGATCAGAGATAATCCTCGAGCATATCTCCCCGACTGGAACCGTTGTTAATCATCGAGCTTACGTCGATACCGACTGCTTTGGTGGAGTGTCATTGACTGCGTGATTGAGCTCTTGGCTAATCTGTGGTGCAGACCTCGAAGCGGAGAGGAGTCGCAGCTGAAGGAGCCGAAGAAGCCAAGGCCGAGCTTGAAAGGGTCAAGGCGACCTGACAAAGCCAACACCGAGCTTGGCCGGGAGAATCCGAGTGGGAGAAAGGCCGTTCGTCGAGCTCGTAAGGAGAAGGCGAACTGGAGAGACCGTGGCCGGGTGGCGAAGGCCCGACTATGAAAAGTAAGCCCTCAACCCGACTGTGATCTCAGCCAATACATTAGTCACCCTGTGTTGTAGCCGAACCTACAAGCTTACTGGACGCGCAACTCTGCAGGCATGAGAGCCAACGTCCAGGCCCAGTATCGGTTCTACACGGAGGAGATAAGGTCAATCAGGGAGTCACGGGAGGCCCTCGTTGACTCCGTGAAAGGGGCTCCTTGACCTTGTGGATCCCGCTCAGTGGGGACCAGCTGTAAGCAGGAATTCCTCAAATAATGGGGCGTCGCAGGCGCGCAGTGCCCTGAAAGTACTCAGCATGAGCGGTTGCCGCCGGCGGTAAGAGCCAGACCCCCTAGCAATGACAAGTCATCTACCCGAGGGGGACGCATTTGAGGCCATCGGGGAGGGCAGGCATGCGGATTTTCCGCACCGGAGAACGACGCCCGAGGAAGGCTGGAGCTGATCTCCAGCGAAGCCGACTGCTGAAAGCGATTACCCGAGACCTGGGTCTGTAAAGATACATTTTGTAGTCGGTGTATAACATATGCTTTCATATACGATCATGTGTGAATATATGTGTGTGCCGCCAAATGCTTTAATTATTCGTTGTCATTAGCTTTACCCCGACCATGTACATTGCCCCGAGCTGTTCGATAGAACTTGATAAAAAATCGTTCGGAGGAAGAGATGCTATGCTCGCGGCGAAACAGAACCACAGCATCAGTCGTGGCAAGGCTTCATAACCGAGCTAGACAGCTTGTATGTTATTACAGACAGAACTACATATACATGCAACACCCCGACTCACTACTTGATTGGAACAAGCGCGATAGTGAGTCAGGAAAAAACTGTACACATGGAAAAAAAAGTAAACTCAGTATAGAAAGACGTAGGCTGTTCTATATCCATGAGTTGGTGATGAGACCCGTCTTTTCTTCAGTCGGAGCGCCTGGCCCTACCTCGCTATAATGAAACGGCCCTCCCGGATGGGGGATAGTTTATGCTTTCCTTGGGTTTGATCTCCTAGAACGAGATCCCCGACCAGAAGCCGGCCACGGCATTCATGTGTACGACGCAGCCTTGAAGATACCTTGCCGACTGGGATTGTTGTGCGTCTCTGCTTCTCCGCCTATCTAATTCGATCATCAGGTGCTGTTGGAATCGTTCTTACGGATAGCCCGGACTCGGCAACTGTATCTCAGTTGGTAGCATGCCAGTACCTTATAGACCACGAAGAACAAGGGGATGCCCTGTTGCCCACTAACCGTGTTCTGGAGAACCAGAGAATGGATGTTGTTTCTTGTACCCACCGACCCCATATTGGTTGTAGTCGGTCATATCCTGCCCTTGATGCCTTTAAGACCATGCGTGGCCGCTTGACCTGCCCGTGCTCCCGGTGTGCCACAGATGCCTAGCAATCTTGATCCGAAGTCTCATGAAATCTTGAAAGGCGCTGCCGCAACTGAGTCCGTTTTCGTGTATGATGCGTTAGCCCCCAAACCGTTATATAATACTCAAAGATGAAGTCTTTCTCGTGCGCTGTATTTGTTGCCGACAGTTAGCCCAATCCACTTGTGAATTATCCACTGCGACGAATAAATTGTGACCCTCCTGGCGCTTTCTTGAATGGCCCACCATGCGAGCCCCAATTACTGCGAATGCCAAGAGAGAATAAGTCTGGAGTTCACTGTCGGAAGATTTGTCTTCTTGCAAGAACGGGCACCCTCCACTCAACGATATCTTTTGCGTCATGTGACTCGTGGGCCAGAGAATCCCTCCGTAAGCTTTCGACTAACGCTGAATGCAAGGTGGTTGCACATTATGCCACCCGTGGATGGAAACCAGATCTGCTTGCCCAATTCCTCGTGTGACACAGCGCAAGGAACCGGGATGCGTCCTCGTACAGGTCTTCTCCGACTAGCAGAACTTTGCTTCGACGCTGATTTCTCGGCTTGATTCATTTTGGAGTTCATCGTCCAGGAGAATTTGGAGAACAGGACCCCTCCAGCTACATATGTGCAGCACTTCGAGTGGCGGGTGGGCTCCCTCCGGACGCTCTGTCCTTCTTCTGACTGTGTCCATAAGTGCTCGACAAAGATTCCAGTCGGAACCGCTTCTCGCTTGGAATCCCCATGTTTGCCAGGCTCATCGGCCCGTCTTGTATGTATTAGCAGGACTGTGGATTCCAGCCCGTCGAACTTGTTTCCATTGCGACCTCCGGACAGTATCCCCATTTGTGTGTCAACAGCCAGTCTTCATGACTTTGGTTGACCACGAGTTGGATCTCCGCGCACAACCAGTCGACGTATCCAATGTTATGCGATGCGGGAAGCCCGTGAACAAGAGCCTCTTACTCGGCACGTTTGAGGAAGCCGGGAAGTGATTTGTATACTGTACTTCAACTTTTTCGCCAGGGGAGTCAGATGACTCAGCCCGCACCGCCATCCTAGGGGAACCGTCGAATACATTGTCCAGACCTAGCTTTTTGTGTTTGGGTTGAACTTCTGTACACTCGCACGAAGTCGCTAGAGCTTGAATTTGATAGCTGTCCGTGCTAAAGTGATGTCCAACGCCATTCAGCTGAATCCCATTTACATCGCCGGTGCCGCCTTTGAAGACTGTCCCCCGATCGGAAACGTGTTGGACCACCGTGACTGATGTTGCTTGAAAGTTTAGTCACCAGCTTTCGGACTGTGATGAGTAGGCGATATCAGCAGCTTCTGGACCTGTGAGTATCTAATGTTTGATGTCGCAAGACCTCGCTGACAAAATTAGACTGCCCGTTGTATTTTTGAAGAACCTCTTTCGGATCGCCCACTACCAGCCACCGCTGTGACTACCGTAAGATATAATTGCCGCCAATAAAGAAATTTGTTCCTGGGGCAGGGGTCGCACCGCTAGCACGGGGTATTGAGGATTCTTTGAAGCTTCGAGGCTGCTGGCTCCGGTCCACGAAAGTCCGCCTTATTTGAGAGGCTTGAAGCCAAGGCCTGCCCCCGTCGCCCACTCGGGAGTAAACCGTACTGAGTCCCATGCAGCCGTAGCTCTGATGCTTTAAGTTGGTCGGCGCCATGTTCTTGATGGCGTGAACTTTTCTCCGTACCCCATTCCCGTGCGACGATGAAGCCGAGTAACTTTCCCGACGGCACCCGAAGGGTGCACTTGTCCTGGTTTCAACTTCATCTTAATCGCGAAGCGTTTTGACAGGTTCTTCCATCGCAATAGGTCTTGTCTGGATTTAACTGATCACACATCGCACGTAGCTCCACGTTGCCCCATCTTGAGTGTCAACACCGCTGAATAGCCCTTTGGTAGTTGCGCCTGCGTTTTAGACCAACGCATTGTGAATACTACCGCTCCCAACGGCGTGTGAATGTTTTTAAAAACAGTCTTTTCCCTCAGGTAATCTTGATGATATTCGATTAACATCGAGAAAACTGAGTAGTCGCACCCCGCTGGAGTCAACACTTGGATCTATTCCTGGAAGAACAATGGTCCATTAGGCACCTTTGTTGAGGTCAGTGTAGTCGACGCACATGGCCATTTACCGTTTTCTCGACCGGACTGGTGTTGGCCAAGCCAGTCCTGTGTAGACTTCCATTGATGAACCGGCTGAAGCTTTGGATTTCCTCCGGATAGGTCCTCGTCTTGAGCAGCGTCCGCATCCGTTGTTTACCGCTGCGTCTGGCTTACCTGTAGCATGCGTCACCTCCTTGTACCCGCAGTGTGGATTTCACCAAGAGTTACTTTTGCTTGGAGAAGTGACGACCTCTTCCATTTGGTCACCGGTCCCGACTAGCATCTTGGAGGGTGAAGGCTCCAGGGGATCTCTCGTCAAGTCCGCTAAATTCCAGACTTTGCTGCTTTTTCCCGGAACGGATCTTGATGACTTCAGATATAGCGCTTCCGGATGCGTGCGCCCAGACTGCCGCTTTTGTGTTTACCAGCTCGCACTTTCTTGTCGCAGTGCAGGCTTCTAGCGTCCTCGAGAAGACTCCTCTGGCCCAGGGCATCTCAGCACATGTACGTTGTTAGTCAGATCGCCATGAATTCCTGAGCCCCTCAGTATCGCGTGATACGCGGTTTCGAAGTCCACCTCGAGATTTTGCTTGCGAAGTTGTCCCCGCCGAATCACCGCAAGGTATCTTGCCCGATGCGTTGTGACACGATTCCGAAGCGGCGCGGTCGGCCGTATTCTGAACGACGATTTCATCCGTCCAAGGCTCGAACAGGATGTTAGCCACTGCCTCCTCATGAGGTTCTTCAGCCTAATATCTGTGACGACCGGTAGGACGATTGGTATCCGTCCCAGTAAACCCGGCTGGTATATCTCTCTCTT